>CM061561.1:268865044-269437648 GCA_030864225.1 Capsicum baccatum var. pendulum | reverse complement strand
TGATTTTTTTGGCCATTTGGATGGAAAACGGGAGAAACAGCGCCAACAGGGCATTTTCGGGCCAAATTGATGTGCCATAGCCCACGATTTTGGGGGTGGGCATGTTGTGCGTCATAAATCAACCGGGGTATGTCAAAGAGGTTGGAGATAGTTCCAGTTTGGTCCGTTTAAATTTTGACCACCATTTGGGTGGAAAAACGAGTGTAACAGCGTGAATGAGCATTTTCAAGCAAAATTAGTGTGCTATAGCCCACAGTTTTGAGGGTGGGCCAGGGGTCCGGGCGTGGTGTGGGCCAAAATTCGACTGGGGCATGCCAAGGAGGTTGGAAATCATCCCAGTGTGGTCTGTTCAATTTTTCATGGCCATTTGGGTGGACGAACTGGCGAAACGGGATGAATGGGGCATTTTCAGGCCAAATCAGTGTGTTATGGGCCCGAGGTTCGGGCCTGCTGTTGGCCGAAAGTCAATCGAGGCATGCCAAGGAGGCTGGGGATCATCCAAGTGTGGTCCATTTAATTTTTTGTGGATATTTGGGTGGAACAACGGGCGAAACGGGGTATTTTTTGGCCAAATCGGTGTGCTATAGCCCACGATTTAGGGGGAGGGCCCAGGATCAAGGCGTGTTTTAGGCCGAAAGTCGATTGGGGTGTACCAGGAAGGTTTGGGATCATCCCAATATGGTCCGTTTAATTTTTTGTGGCCATTTGGGTGGACAAACGGGCGAAACAGAGCGAACGAGGCATTTTTGAGGGAAATGAGGATGCAATAGCCCAGGAATTTAGGGATGGGCCAGGGGTTCGAGCGTGGTGTGGGACAAAAATCGATCGGGGAATTCCAGGTAGGTTGGTGATTATCCCAGTGTGGTCCGTTTTATTTTCCGTGGTCACTTGGGTGGACAAACGGCTAAAACGGTGCAAATGAGGCATTTCAGGCCAAATCTGTGTGCCATTGCCCACGATTTTAGCCGTGGGCCCGAGGTTCGGTTGTGTTATGGGCTAAAAACCGATCGAGGCATGCCAGGTAGATTGGGGATCATTCTAGTGTGGTCCATTAAAATTTTTGTGGGTATTTTGGTGGACAAATGGGTGAAACGGTGAAAACGAGGCATTTTCAAGCTAAATCGGGGTCTTATAGCCCACAGTTTTGGGGGTGGGCCAAGGGTCCAAGCGTGCTGTGGTCCAAAAATTTATTGGTGCATTCCAGGGATGTTGGGGATCTTTCTAGTGTGGTTCGTTTAATATTTCGTGGCCATTTGTGTGGACAAAAGGGCAAAACAGCACAAACTGGCATTTTCGAGCCAAATCCATATGCTCTAGCCCATGGTTTCGGGGGTGGCCCCGGGGTCCAGCGTGATGTGTGCTAAAAATCAACCGGGGTGTTCCAAGGAGGTTGGGGATCATCCCAGTGTGGTCTGTTTAATTTTTTGTGGCCATTTGATTTGAAAAATAAATGAAATGGCTCAAGCAGGGCATTTTTGGGATAAATTGGTGTGCTATAGCTAACAATTTTGGGGGTGGGCCCAAGGTATGGGCGTGTTGTGGGTCGAAATATGATCGGGGCATATCAGGGAGGTCGGGGATTATCCCAATATGGTTCGTTTAATTTTTCATGGCCATTTGGGTGTGCGAATGAGTAAAACGGCGCGAACAGGGTTGGTGTGCTATAGCCCACGATTTTGGGGGTGGGCTCGGGTTCCAGGCGTGTTGTGGGCCAAAAATCAACCAAGGCGTTCCAGGGAGGTTGGGGATCGTCCCAGTGTGGTCCGTTTAATTTTTTGTGGCCATTTGGGTAGACAAACGGGCAAAACGGCACGAACATGGAGTTTTCGGGCCAAATCAGTGTGCTATTGCCAACGATTTTGGGGTGGGCCTGGGGTTCGGGCGTGCTGTGTGTCAAAAATAGACCGGGGCATGACAGGTTCATTGGGGATCATCTCAGTGTGGTCTGTTTAATATTTCAAGGCCATTTGAGTAGACAAACAGGCAAAACTGTGCGAACGAGACTTTTTCGTGCCAAATCGGTGTGCTATAGCCCACGACTTTGGGGGTGGGCCTAGGGTTCAAGCATGTTGTTGGCCAAAAATCGATTGGGACATTCCAGAGAGGTTGGGGATCATCTAAGTGCGGTCTGTTTAAATTTTTGGGGCCATTTAGGTGGACAAACGGGTGAAACGGCGCAAACGGGGCATTTTTGGGCCAAATTGGTGTGCTCTAGTCCACGATTTCTGGGGTGGGCCTGTGGCCCGGGCGTGCTGTGGGCCAAAAATCCTCTGAGGCGTGTCAAGGGGGTTGAGGATCATCCTAGTGTGGTTCGTTTAATTCCTTATGGCCATTTGGGTAGAAAACAAGCGAAACGGCATGAACGGGGGACTTTTGGGCAAAATCGGTGTGCTATAGCCCATGGTTTAGGGGGTGTACCCGGGGTTCAAGCGTCTTATGGGCTAAAAATCAATCGAGGCATGCCAGGGAGGTTGGATATCATCCCAGTGTAGCCCGTTTAATTTTTTATGGCCATTTGGGTGGACAAACGAGCAAAACGGCGCGAAAGGGGCATTTTCATGTCAAATTAGTATGCTATAGCCCACGATTTTGGGGCATGGGGTTCGCGTGTGTTGTCGGCCAAAAATCGATCGAGGTGTGCCAGGGAGGTTGGGGATCATCTCAGTATGGTCCGTTTAATTTTTTGTGGCCATTTAGGTGGACAAACGGACAAAATGGCGCAAATGGGGCATTTTAAGACTAAATCAGTATGCTATAGACAACGGTTTTGGGGGTGGGCCCAGGGTTCGAGGGTGTTGTTTACCAAAATTCTTTCCGGGGCATGTCAAGTAGGTTGGGAATCATCCAGTGTGGTCAGTTTAATTTTTGTGGCCATTTGGTTGGACAAACGGGTGAAACGGTGCGAATGAGGCATTTTTAGGAAAATCGATGAGCTATAGCCCACGGTTTTGGAGGTGGGCCCGGGGTCCGCAAGTGCTGTGGGTCGAAAATCAACCGGGATGTGCTGGGGATGTTGGGGATCATTCCAATGTGGTCCATTAAAATTTTTGTTGCCATTTGGGTGGACAAACGGGCGAAACGGCACGAACGACATATTTTTGGGCCAAATCGGTGTTCGATAGCCCACGAATTTATGGGTGGGCCCGGGGATCGGGCGTGCTGTGGGCCAAAATCAATCGAGGTATGCCAGGCTGGTTGCGGATTGTCTCAGTATGGTCTATTTATATTTTTGTGACTATTTGGATGGAAAAATTGGCGAAACAGCGTGAACGAGCCATTTTTGGTCAAATCGGTGTGCTATAGCCCACGGTTTTAGGGGTGGGCCTGAGGTCTGAGCGTGTTGTGGGACAAAAATTGAATGGGGCATGCCAGGAAGGCTGAGCATCATCCCAGTGTGGACCATTTAATTTTTTGTGGCTATTTAGGTGGACAAACGAGCGAAACGGCATGAACCAGGTTGGCCCGAGGAACCAGGTTGGCTGTGGGCCAAAAATCAATCGGCGCATGCCATGGAGGTTGGGGATCATCGCAGTGTGGTCCGTTTAAATTTTTGTGGCCATTTTGGAGGGCAAATGGGCGGAACGGCGCAATCGGGGCATTTTCAGGCAAAATTGGTGTGCTGTAACCCACAGTTTTGGGGGTGGACCCGGGGTCCGAGAGTGTTATGGACCAAAAATCAATCGGGGCATGCTAGGGAGGTTGGGGATCATCCCAGTGTGATTCTTTCAATATTTTATGGCCATTTAGGTTGATAAACGGGCGAAACGGCGTGAACGGGGCATTTTCGTGCTAAATTGGTGTGCTATAGCTCATGGTTTTGGGGATAGGCTCGGGTTCCAGTCATGCTGTGGGTCAAAAATTGACCAGGTCATTCTGAGAAGGTTAGGGACCATCCCATTATTGTTCGTTAAAATTTCATGGCCATTTGGGTGGACAAAGAGGCGAAACAGCACGAAACAGCACGAATTGGACATTTTCTGGCAAAATCGGTGTGCTATAGTCAATGATTTTGGGGTTGGGCTAGAGGTTCGGACATGTTGTGGGCAAAAAATCAACCGAGGCATGTCAGGGATGTTGGGAATCATGCTAGTGTGGTCCTTTTATATTTTTGTGGCCATTTGGGTGGACAAACGGGCAAAACGGTGCGAAAGGGATGTTTTCGAGCCAAATCAGTGTGCTATAGCCCACGGTTTCAGTGGTGGGCTCAGGTTTTGAGTGTGCTGTGGGCCAAAAATTGATCGGGGCATTCAAAGGAGTTTGGGGATCAGCACATTATGGTCCGCTTAAATTTTCGTGACCATTTGGGGGACAAGCGGGTGAAACGACACGAACGGGGAATTTTAAAGCCAAAACGGTGTGTTATAGTACACGATTTTGGGGGTGGCCCCGAGGTCTGGGTGTGCTGTGGGCCAAAAATTGACCGGGGCATGCCAGGGAGGTTGGAGATCATCTCAATATGGTCAGTTTCAATTTTTGTGGCCATTTGGGAGGACAAACGGCCGAACGGCTCAAACGGCTCATTTTCGAGCCAAATTGGTATGCTATAGCCCACGGTTTTTGGGTGGGCCCGAGGTCCGGGCGTTCTATGGGTTAAAAATTGATCGGGGCCTGCCAGGTTGGTTGGGGATCTTCCTAGTGTGGTCTATTTAAATTTTCGTGGCCATTTGGGGGGGAAAATGGGAAAAATGGCACGAACGAGGCATATTTGGGCTAAATCGGTGAGCTATAGCCCATGGTTTTAGGGATGGGCTCGAGGTTTGGGCGTGTTGTATTCAAAAAATTGATTGGAGCATACCAGGGAGGTTACGGATTATCCCAATATGGTCTGTTTAAATTTTTGTGGCCTTTTATCTGCTCAAGCAGGCAAAACTGGGCGAACAGGGCATTTTTGCGCCAAATTGGTGTGCTATAGCCCATGATTTTTGGGGTGGGCCTGGGGTCCGAGCGTGCTGTGGATTAAAAATCAATTGGAGCATGCCAGGGAGGTTGGGGACCTTCCCAGTGTGGTCCGTTTAAATTTTCACGGCTATTTGGGTGGACAAACAGGCGAAACGACGTGAACGGGGTGTTTTCAGGCCAAATCGGTGTGCTATAGCCCATGGTTTCGAGGGTGAACCTAGGATCCGGGCATGCTATGGGCCAAAAATTAACCGGGGTGTGCCAGGGAGATTGGGGATCGTCCCAGTATGGTCTGCTTAAATTTTTGTGGCCATTTGGGTAGGTAAATAGGTGAAATGGCGCGAACGGAGCATTTTCAGGCCAAATCGGTGTGCTATAGCCCACAGTTTTTGGGGTGGGCTCGGGGTTCGGTGTGCTATTGGTTAAAAATTGATCAGGCCGTGCCAGGGAGGTTGGGGATCATCCCAGTATGGTCCGTTTAAATTTTTATGGCCATTTGGGTGCACAAACAGGCAAACCTTCATAAACGAGGTATTTTCAGGTAAAATTGATGTACCATAGCCTATAGTTTCGGGGGCGGACCCATGGTTCGGATGTGCAGTGGGCAAAAAATTGATCAAGGCATGCTAGGAAGGTTGGGGATCATCCTAGTGTGGTTCATTTAATTTTTCATGGCTATTTGGGTAGACAAACGGGTGAAATGGGGCGAATGGGTATTTTTTTAGCCAAATCGGTGTGCTATAACCTAGGGTTTTGGGGGTGGGCCTAAGTCCGGGCGTGCTGTGGCACAAAAATTGACTGGGGCATACCAGAGAGATTTGGGATCATCACAGTGTGGTCCGTTTAAATTTTTGTGGTTATTTGGGTGGACAAACGAGCTAAACAGCGCAAATGAGGCATTTTCAGGCTAAATCGGTGTACTATATCCCATGGTTTTGGGGGTGGGCTCTGGGTTCGGGCGTGCTGTGGCCAAACATAGATCTGGCCATGTCAGAAAGGTTAGAGATCGTCCAAGTGTGGTCCGTTTAAATTTTTGTGGCCATTTGGGTGGACAAAGGGGCAAAACAGCGCGAACGAAACATTTTCCAACACAATCAGTGTGCTATAGCCCACATTTTTGGGGGTGGGCCCGAAGTCCGGGTGTGCTGTGGACCAAAATTTGACAGAGGTATGCCAGAGACGGTGGGGATCATCCAGTGTGGTCCGTTTAAATTTTTGTGGCCATTTAGGTGGACAAATAAGAGAAATTGCATGAATAGGGCATTTTTGGGTCGAATCAGTGTGCTATAGTGCACGATTTTAGGGGTGGGCCCAGGGTTCGGGCGTGCTGTGGGCCAAAAATTGACCGAGGCATGCCAGGAAGGTTGGGGATCGTCCTGTGTGGTTTGTTTAAATTTTTGTGGCCATTTGGGTAGACAAACGAGTAAAACAGCACGAACGGGACATTTTCGGGCCAAATCGGTGTGCTACAGCCCACGGTTTTAGGGTTGGGCTTGAGGTCCGAGCATGATGTTGGCCATACATTGACCAGTGCTTGCCAGAGAGGTTGGGGATGGTCCCAGTGTGGTCTGTTTAAATTTTCATGGACATTTACATAGACAAAGAGGCAAAACAGCACGAACTGGGCATTTTTGGGACAAATCAGTATGTTATAGCTAACGATTTTGGGGGTGAGCTCTGGGTTCGGGCGTGCTGTAGGCAAAAAATTGACCAGCTTTTGCCAGGGAGGTTGAGGATCATGCCAGTCTGGTCCGTTTAAATTTTCATGACCATTTAGGTGGACAAACGGGCATAACAACACGAATGGGGCATTTTAAGGCCAAATCAGTGTGCTATAGCCCACGGTTTTGGGGATGGGCCCAAGGTTCGGGCATGTTATGGGCCAAAAATTGATTGGGGCTTGCCAGGGAGGTTGGGGATCATTCCAGTGTGGTTCGTTTGAATTTTTGTGGCAATTTGTGGGGATAAACGGGCAAAACGGTGTGAACGGAACAATTTTGGGCCAAATCGGTGTGCTATAGCCCACGGTTTTGGGTGTGGGCGTGGGGTACAGGCGTGCGGTGGGCCAAAAATTGATCGTTGCATTCTACGGAGGTTTAGGATCATTTCAGTGTAGTCTTTTTAAATTTTTGTGTCCATTTGGGTAGGAAAATAGGGGTAACGGAGCAAATAGGGCATTTTCGGGCTAAATCGGTATGTTATAGCCCAAGGTTTAGGGGGTGGGCATGGGGTCCAAGCGTACTGTGGGATGAAAATCGATCGGGACATTCCAGGGAGGTTGGGGATCATCCCAGTGTAATCCGTTTAAATTTTGGTGGCCATTTGGGTGGACAAACGAGCAAAACAGTGCGAAAAAGGTGTTTTCGATCCAAATCGGTGTGCTATAGCCCACGATTTCTATGGTGGGCTCAGGGTCCGTGTGTGCTGTAGGCCTAAAATCGACCGGGGTATGCCAAGGAGTTTAGGGATAATCCCAGTGTTGTCCGTTTAAATTTTTGTGGCCATTTGTGTGGACAAGCGGGCAAAACGGCGTGAACGGGGCAATTATCGACCAAATCGGTGTGTTATAGCCCACGGTTATAGGGGTGGCCCCGAGATCCGGATGTGCTGTGGGCCAAAAATCGATCGGTGCATGCCAAGGAGGTTGGAGATCATCCCAATATGGTCTATTTAAATTTTTGTGGCCATTTGGGTGGACAAACGGGCAAAACGGCATGGACGGGGTATTTTTGGGCCAAATCGATATGCTCTAGCCCACTGTTTTTGGGGTGGGCCTGGGGTTCGGTTGTGTTGTGGGACAAAAATTAATCAGGGTGTGCCAGGGTGGTTGGGGATCTTCCCAGTATGGTTTGATTAAATTTTTGTGGCCATTTTGGTGGACAAACAGGCAAAACAGGGCGAAGAAGGCATTTTCGGGCCAAATCGGTGTGCTATAGCCCACAGTTTTGGGGGTGGGCCCCGGGTCCGGGCATAATGTAGGCCAAAAATTGATCGAGGTATGCCAGGGATGTTGAGGATCATCCTACTATTGTACGTTTAGTATTTCTTGGACAATGGGGTGGACAAACGGGCGAAATGGCACAAACTGGGGATTTTCGAGCTAAATCAGTATACTATAACCTACGATTTTGGGGGTGGGCTCGGGGTTTGATGTGCTGGGGTCCAAAAATAGATCGAGGCATTCCAAGGAGGTTGGGATCATCCCAGTGTGATTCGTTTAATTTTCAATGGCCATTTGGGTGGAAAAATGAACAAAACAGCTCAAACAGGGCATTTTTGGGATAAATTGGTGTGCTATAGCCAATGATTTCGGGGGTGGTCGCAGGGTTCGGGCGTGTTTTGGGTCGAAAATCGATCGGGGTGTGACAGGGAGGTTGGGTATTCTCGCAGTATGGTTCTTTTACTTTTTCATGGCAATTTAGGTGTACAAATGGGTGAAATTGCGGAAATGGGGTCGGTGTGCTATAGCCTATGGTTTTGGGGGTGGGCTCGGGTTCAGGCGTGTTGTCAGCCAAAAATTTACCGGGGTCTGCCAGGGAGGTTGGGGATCATCCCAGTGTGATCCGTTTAATTTTTTGTGCCCATTTGACTAGACAAACGGGCGAAACAGCGAGAACTGGAAGTTTTCGGGCCAAATCAGTGTGTTATAGCCAACGGTTTTGGGGGTAGATCTGGGGTTCGGGCATGCTATGGGTCAAAAATTGACCGGGACGTTCCAGGTAGGTTGGGGATCATCCCAGTGTGGTCCGTTTAATTTTTCAAGGCCATTTGAGTAAACAAACAGGCGAAACAGTGCGAACAAGGATTTTTCAGGCTAAATCGGTGTGCTATAGCCCGCGGTTTTGTGGGTGGGCTCGGGGTCCGAGCTTGCTGTGGGCCATAAATTGATCGGGACATGGCAGGCAGGTTGGGAATCGTCTCAGTGTGGTCCGTTTAAATTTTTATGGCCATTTAGGAGGACAAGTGGGCGAACGGGGCATTTTCGAGCCAAATCGGTGTGTTCTAGCCCACGATTTTGGGGGTGGCCTGTGGTCCGGGCGTGCTGTGGGCCGATAATCCACCAGGGCATGCCAGAGAGGTTGGGGATTATCCCAGTGTGGTCTGTTTAATTTTTTGTGGCCATTTGGGTGGAAAACAAGCGAAATGGCGCGAATAGGGCATTTTTGGGATAAATCAATTGCTATAGCCCATGGTTTCGGGGGTGGGCCCAGGGTTCGAGCATTCTATGGGCCAAAAATCAATTGGTACATGCCAGGGAGATTGGGGATCATCCCAGTGTAGTCCGTTTAATTTTTCATGGCCATTTGGGTGGACAAACGAGTGAAACGCCGTGAACGGGGAATTTTCATGTCAATCGGTGTGTTATAGCCCACGGTTCTGGGGGTGGGCATGGGATTCGCGCGTGCTGTCTGCCAAAAATCGACCGAGGTGTGCCAGGGAGGTTGGGGATCATCCCAGTGTGGTCCATTTAATTTTTTGTGGCCATTTAGGTGGACAAACGGGCGTAACGGCATGAATTTGGCATTTTTTTACTAAATTGGTATGCTATAGCCAACGGTTTTGGGGTTGGGCCAGGATTCGAGGGTGATGTTTGCCGAAATTCTACCGGGGCAATTCAGGGAGGTTGGGGATCATCTTAGTGTGGTCCGTTTAATTTTCGTAGCCATTTGGTTGGACAAACAGGTGAAACAGTGCGAATGGGGCATTTTAGAGAAAAATCGGTGTGCTATAGCCCACGGTTTTGGGGGAGGGCCCAGGGTCCGTGAGTGCGGCTGAAAATTGACCGAGGTGTACCAGGAAGATTGGGGATCGTCCCATTATGGTCCATTTAATTTTTTGTGGCCATTTGGGGAGACAAATGAGCGAAATGGCGCGAATGGGGCATTTTCTGGCCAAATCGGTGTGCTATAGCCCACAATTTTAGGGGCGGGCCCAGGGCTCGAGTACGCTGTGGTTTGAAAATCGACCGGGGCACGCTAGAGAGATTTGGGAACATTCAGTTGTGGTCCGTTTATATTTTTGCAATCATTTGGATGGAAAAACTGGCAAAACGGTGCGAACGATCCATTTTTGGGCGAATATGGTGTGCTATAGCCCATGGTTTCCAGGGTGGGCCCAGGGTTCGGGCGTGCTATGGGCGAAAAATCAACCGGGGCATGCCAGGAAAGCTGGGGATCTTTCTAGTGTTGTCTGTTTAATTTTTCGTGGTCATTTGGGTGCACAAACGAGAGAAACGGCACGAATGTGGTATTTTTGGGCCAAATCGGTGTGCTATAGCCCACAGTTTCAGGGTTTAGCCTGGGGGACTGGGTGTCCTGTGGGCCAAAAATCGACCAAAACATGCCAGGGAGGTTGGAAATCATCGCAGTGTGGTCCGTTTAAATTTTTGTGGCCATTTAGGAGGGCATATTAGGCAAAACGGCACGAACGGGTCATTTTTGGGCCAAATCGATATGTTATAGGCCACGGTTTTAGGGGTGGGCCCGGGGTTCGAGTGTGTTGTGGTCCAAAAATTGACCGAGTCATGCCATAAAGGTTGAAGATCATCCCAGTGTGGTCCGTTTAATTTTTCGTAGCCATTTTGGTGGACAAACGGGCTAAACAGTGTGAACAGGGCATTTTATGGCTAAATCGGTATGCTATAGCGAACGGTTTCGGGGGTGAGCTCGGGATTCTGGTGTACTATGGGTCAAAAATCAATCGGTGCATGCTAGGGAGGTTGGGGATTCTCTCAGTGCAAATCGTTTACTTTTTGGTGGCCATTCGGGTGGACAAATAGGTGAAACGGCGTGAACAGGGTATTTTTGGACAATATCGGTGTGCTATAGCCCACGTTTTTGGGGGTGGGCTTGGGGTCCAGGTGTGTTGTGGGCGAAAAATCAATCGGAACATGCCAGGGAGGTCGGGAATCATCGTAATGCTATCCATTTAATTTATCGTGACCATTTCGCTGGACAAACATGCAAAACAGCACAAATGAGGAGTTTTTGGGCCAAATCAATGTGCTATAGCCAACGGTTTTGGGTGTGGCCCGGGGTTCGGGCATGCTCTGGTTTGAAAATTGACTGGGGCGTGCCAGGGAGGCTGAGGATGGACCCGGGGTCTGGGCATGCTATGGGCTAAACATCGACCGGGATGAGCCAAGCAGGTTGGGAATCATCCCAATGTGGTCCGTTTAAATTTTTGGGGCTATTTGGGTGGATAAATGGGTCAAACGGTGCGAACAGGGCATTTTCAAGACAAATCGGTGTGTTGTAGCCCACGATTTTAGGGGTGGGCCTGAGGTCTTGGCGTGCAGTGGGCTAAAAATCGACAGGGGAGTGCCAGAGAGGTTGGGGATCATTCGAGTATGGTTCGTTTAATTTTTTATGGCCATTTGGTTGGACAAACGAGCAAAACATGCAAATAGGGCATTTTCGGGCCAAATCGGTGTGTTATAACCCACGATTTTGGGGGTAGGCCCCGGGTCCGTGCGTGCTGTGGGCAAAAAATCCATCGAGGTGTCCTAGGGAAGTTTGGGATCGTTATAATATGGTCCATTTAAATTTTTGTGGCTATTTGGGTGGACAAACAGGAAAAACGGCCTGAGTGGGGCATTTTCGGGCCAAATCGATGTGCTATAGCCCACGATTTTAGGGGTGTACCCGGGGTTCGGGCGTGCTATAGTCCAAAAACTGATCGGGCATGCCAAGGAGGTTAGGGATCATCTCAGTGTGGTCCATTTAAATTTTCGTGACCATTTAGATGGACAAACTGGAAAAACGGTGCGAATGAGACATTATCGAGCCAAATCGGTGTGCTATAGTCCACAGTTTTGGGGGTGGGCTCAGGGTCCGGGCGTACTGTTGGTCAAAAATCGAAAGAGGCAAGCTAGGAAGGATGGAGATCATCGTAGTGTGGTCCGTTTAATTTTTCGTGGCCATTTGAGTGGACAAATGGGCGAAACGGCACGAACGGAGCATTTTTTGGCCAAATCGGAGTGCTATACGGTTTCAGGGATAGGCTTAGGGGACCGAGCGTACTGTGGTCCAAAAATTGATCGAGGCATGCCAATGAGGTTGGGAATCATCCCAGTGTTGTCCGTTTAAATTTTTGTTGCCATTTGAGAGGACAAATATCCGAAATGGAATAAACGGGGCATTTTCGGGCCAAATCGGTGCGCTATAGCCCACGATTTAAGGGGTGGGCCTGGGGTCCGAGCGTGCTGTGGTCCAAAAATTGATTGGGGCATGTCAGGGAGGTTGGGGATCATCCAAGTGTGGTCTATTTAATTTTTCATGGCCATTTAGGAGGACAAACAGGAGAAGCGGCGCGAACGGGGTATTTTATGGCTAAATCGAAATGCTATAGCCAACGGTTTCGGGGGTGGGCCAGGGGTTAGGGCGTGCTGTGGGCCAAAAATCGATCGGGGTGTTTTAGGGGGTTAGGGATTCTCCCAGTGTGGTCCACTTACTTTTTCGTGGCCATTTTGGTGGACAAGCGGGTGAAATTGCGCGAACAGGGCATTTTTGGGCCAAATCAGTGTGCTATAGCCCACAATTTTGGGGGTAGGATCAGGGTCCTGACGTGGTGTAGGACAAAAATCTGCTGGGGCATGCTAGGGGGGTTTGGGATCATCCAGTGTGGTTCGTTTAATTTTTTGTGGCCATTTGGGTGGACAAACATGCAAAACGATGTGAACAGGGAGTTTTCAGGCCAAATCGGTATGCTATTGCCAAAACATTTAGGGGTGGGCCCGGGGTTCGAGCATGCTGTGGTCCAAAAATTAATAGAGGTATGCCATGGAGGTTGGGGATAGTCCCAGTACGGTCCGTTTAATTTTCTGTGGCTATTTGGGTGGACAAACAGGCAAAACGGCGTGAACTAGGCATTTTCAGGCTAAATCGGTGTGCCATAGCCCACAGTTTTGGGGGTGGACCCGGGTTCCGAGCATGCTGTGGGCCAAAAACTGATCAGGGCAAGTCAGGGAGGCTGGGGATCATCCCAGTATGGTCTGTTTAATTTTTCATGGCCACCTGACAATCGGGTGAAACAGCGCAAACGGGGCATTTTCAGGCCAAATTGATATGCTATAGCCCACGGTTTCTGGGGTAGGCTCAGGGTCCGGGCGTGCTGTGGGACAAACATTGACTGGGACATGCCAAGAAGGTTGGATATCATCCCAGTGTGGTCCGTTTAATTTTTCATGGCCATTTGGGTAGACAAACGGGCGAAATGACCAGAACGAGGTATTTTTAGGCTAAATCAGTGTTCTATAGCCCATGGTTTTGGGGGTGGACCCGGGTTCCAAGTGTGCTGTTGGCCGAAAATCATCCAGGGTGTGATAGGGAGTTTGGGAATAGTCCAAGTATGGTCCATTTATATTTTCGGGACAAATCGATGTGCAATAGCCTACGTTTTTGGGGGTGGAACTGGGGTTCGGGTGTGAAGTAGGTCGTAAATCCACCTAAGCATGTAAGGGAGGTTGGGGATCATCCCAGTGTGTTCCGTTTAATTTTTTGTGGCCATTTGGATGGAAAACGGGCGAAACGGCGCGAACGGAGCATATTCAGGCCAAATCTTTGTGGCATATCCCACGGTTTTGGAGGTGGGACCGGAATACGAGCGTGTTGTGGTCCAAAAATTAATCGAGGCATGCCATGGAGGTTGGGGATAATCCCAGTATTGTCCATTTAAATTTTTGTGGCCATTTCGATGGACAAACGAGCAAAACGGCGCGAACGGGACATTTTTAGGCCAAATCGGTGTGCTATAGCCCACGGTTTTAGGGGTGGGCCCAAAGTTCGCACGTGCTATGGGCTGCAAATTGATCGGGGTGTGCCAAGGAGGTTGGGGATTGTCCCAGTATGGTCCGTTCAAATTTTCATGGTCATTTGGGTGGAAAAACGAGCGAAACAACGTGAACAGGGCATTTTTGGGAAAAATTGATGTGCTATATACCATGGTTTCGGGGGTAGGCCTAGGGTCTGCGCATGTTGTGGGCCAAAAATCGACCAGGGCGTGTTAGGAAGGTTGGGTGAAATGGCACAAACGGTGAATTTTTTGGCAAAATCGGTGTGCTATAGCCCACGGTTTCGGGGGTGGGCCTGGGGTCCGGGCGTACTATGGGCTAAAAATCCATCGAGGTGTGCTAGGGAGGTTGGGGATCATTTCAATATGGTCCATTTAATTTTTGGTAGCCATTTGAGAGGAAAACGTGTGAAACGGCGCGAATGGAGCAGTGTTGGGCCAAATCGGTAGGCTATAGCCCACGATTTTGGGGGTGGGCCCAAGGTCCGAGCATGCTGGGGTGGGTTTGGGGTCTGGGTGTGTTGTGGGACAAAAATCGATGGAGGCATGCTAGGGAGGTTGGGTATCGTCCCAGTGTGTTCCATTTAATTTTTTATGTCCATTTGGGTGGACAAACAGGCGAAACGGTGTGAACGGGGTATTTTTAGGCCAAATCGATGTGTTATAGCCCACGGTTTCAGGGGTGGGCCCAGGGTTCGAGCATGGTGTGCATTGAAAATTGATCGCGGCGTGCCAGGGAGGTTGGGGATAGTCCCAATATGGTCCATTTAATTTTTTGTGGCCATTTGGGTGGACAAATGGGTGAAACAGGATGAACAGGGTATTTTTAGGTCAAATCGGTGAGATATAGCCCATGATTTTAGGGGTGGACCTAAGGTTCAGGCGTGTTGTGTGCCAAACATTGATCGGGGCATGCCAGGGAGGTTGGGGATCACCCCAGTGTGGTCCGTTTAATTTTTTGTGACTAGTTGGGTGGACAAATGGAAAAAACGATGCGAATGAGGCATTTTTGAGCCAAATCGGTGTGCTATAGCCCATGGTTTTGGGGTTGGGCCTGGGGTTCGCGCGTGCTGTGGGCAAAAAATCATTCAAGGCATGCCAGAGAGGTTGGGGATCGTCCCAATATGGTCTGTTTAAATTTTTATAGCCATTTATGTGGGCAAACAAGCGAAACGGTGGGAACGGGGCATTTTTGGGCCAAATTGGTGTGCTATAGACCATGAGGGGAGGGCTTGGGATTCGAGTGTTTGGTAGGTAAAAAATCAATCGGAGCATACCAGGGAGGTTGGGTATCATCCCAGTGTGGTCCGTTTAAATTTTTGTGGCTATTTGTGTGGACAAACGAGCGAAAAAGTCCGTACGGGGCATTTTTGGGCTAAATCGGTGAGCTACAGCCCACGGTTTTGGGGGTGGCCCCGGGGTCCGAGCATGTTCTAGCCCAAAAATTGATCGGTACGAGCCAAGGAGGTTGAGGATCATCCTAGTGTGGTCCATTTAATTTTTCGTTGCCATTTGGGTGGACAAATGGGCAAAACGATGCAAATGGTGCATTTTCGGGCCAAATCGGTGTGTTATAGCCCACGATTTTGGGTGTGGGCTTGAGGTTTAGGCGTGCTGTTGGACAAAATTGACCGGGACATGACAGGGAGGTTGGGGATCATCCCAGTATAGTCCATTTAAATTTTCATGGCCATTTAGGTGGATAAACGGGTGAAACGGCGCGAACGGGGCATTTTCGGGCTAAATCGGTGTGCTATAGCCTACGATTTTGGGGGTGGACCCAGGGTTCGGGCTTGCTGTAAGCTAAAAATTGATCGGAGCATCCTCGGGAGGTTGGGATCATTCCAGACTGTTTCGTTTAAATTTTTGCGGCCATTTTGGTAAACAAATGGGCGAAACGGTGTGAATGGGGTATTTTCGGACCAAATCAGTATGATATAGCCTACGGGTTTGGGGATGACGCCGGGCTCCGAGTGTGCAGTGGGTCAAAAATTGATCGGTGCATGCCAGGGAGGTTGGAGATCATCCCAGTGTGATCCGTTTCATTTTTCATGGCATTTGGGTGGACAAACGGGTGAAACTGCGCTAACAAGGCATATTCATGCATAATCGGTGTGCTATAGCCCACGATTTTAGAGGAGGGCCCAAGGTTCAGGCCTATTGTGGGCCAAAAATTAAGTGGTACGTGCCAGGGAGGTTGGGGATCATCCCAGTATGGTCCGTTTAAATTTTTGTGGATATTTGGGTGGACAAACGAATGAAGCGGCGCAGACGAGGCATTTTTGGGCCAAATCGGTGTCCTATAGCCTACGGTTTTGGGGGTGGGTCCGGGTTCGAGCGTGTTGTGGTCTAAAAATTGTTTGGGACATGCCAAGGAGATAGGGGATCATCCCAATATTGTCCATTTAAATTCTCATAGCCATTTGGGTGGACAGACGGGCGAAACAGCGCGAACGAGATATTTTTTGTCAAATCGGTGAGCTATAGCCCACGGTTTTGGGAGTAGGCCCTGGGTCCGGGAGTCCTGTAGGCCAAAAATCAACCAGGGCATGCCAGGGTGGTTGGGGATCATCTCAATATGGTTCGTTTAAATTTTCATGGCCATTTGGGTGGACAAACGGGCAAAACAGTGCGAACGGGGCATTTTTGGGCCAAATCTATGTGACATAGCCTACAATTTTGGGGGTGACCTGCTTGTCCTGGCATGCTATGGGCTGAAAATCAATCGGGGCATGCCAGGGAGGTTGGGGATCATCCCAATATACTCCGTTTAATTTTTCATGGACATTTGGGTGGACAAACTAACAAAACTGCTCGAACGGGGCATTTTCAAACCAAATCGGTGTGCTATAGCCCACGATTTCAGGGATGGGCATAGGGTTCGAGCGTGCTGTGAGCCAAAAGCGTGCTGTGAGCCAAAAATCAATCGAGGCATGCCAGGAAGGCTGGGGATCATTCCAGTGTAGTCCGTTTAATTTTTCGTGGCCATTTGGGTGGATAAACGGGCGAAAAGGCATGAACGGGGCATTTTTTGAACAAATCATTGCGTTATAGCCAACGATTTCAGTGATGGGCCGGGCGTGCTGTGGGCCAAAAATCATTTAGAGTGTGCCAGGGCGGTTAGGAATCGTCCCAGTGTGGTACGTTTAAATTTTCGTGGCTATTTGGGTGGACAAATAGGCAAAATTACATGAATGGGGCATTTTCGAGCTAAATCGATATGTTATAACCCACGGTTTTAGAGATGGGCCCGAGTTTTGGGCGTGTTGTGGGCCTAAAATTGATCGAGGGGTGCCAGGGAAGTTGGGATCATCCCAGTGTGGTTCGTTTAACTTTTCGTGGCCAGTTTGATGGATAACGGGAGAAACGGTGCGAACTAGGCATTATTGGGCTAAATCGGTATGCTATAGCCCACTGTTTTGGGGGTGGGCCAAGGGTTCGGGTACGCTGTAGGCCAAAAATTGACTGGGGCATGCCAGTGAGGTATGGAATTATCCCAGTGTTGTTCGTTTAATTTTTTGTGGCCATTTGGGTGGACAAACGGGCAAAACGGTGCGAACGGGACATTTTTAGGCTAAATCGATGTGCTATAGGCGACGGTTTTAGGGGTGTGCCCAGGGTTCGAGCGTGCTGTGGGCTGAAAATTGATCGGGGCATGCCAGGGAGGTTGGGGATTCTTCTAGTGTGGTTTGTTTACTTTTTCGTGGCTATTTAGGTGGACAAATGGGCGAAAGGCATGAACGGGGCATATTTGGGCTAAAATAGTCTGCTATTGCCCACGGTTTTTGGGGTTGGCTCAGGGTCCAAGGGTGTTGTAGGCTGAAAATTGATCAGGGTATGCTAAGGAGGTTGGGTATTATCCCAGTGTGGTTCGTTTAATTTTTCGTGGCCATTTGGGAGGACAAACGGGCAAAACGGCTGGAACGAGGAGTTTTTGGGCCAAATCAATGCGCAATAGCCAACGGTTTTGGGGGTGAGCCCGGGGTTTGGGTGTGTTGTGGGCGAAAAATTGACCAGGGCGTGCCAGGGAGGTTGGGAATCATTCTAGTGTGGTCCGTTTAATTTTTCGTAGCCATTTAGGAGGACAATTAGGCAAAATAGTACGAACGGGGCATTTACGGGCCAAATCGATATGCTATAGCCCACGATTTTGGTGGTAGGCCCAGTATCCGGGAGTATTATGGGTCAAAAAATTGACTGAGGCATGCCAGGGAGGTTGCGAATTATCCCAACGTAGGCCTTTTAATTTTTCATGGCCATTTGGGTGGACAAACAGGCAAAACGGCGCAAACGGGGAGTTTTTGGGCGAAATCGATATGCTTAGGCAACAGTTTCGAGGGTGGGGTTTGGGCGTGTTATGGGCCAAAAATCAACCAGGGCGTGCTAGGGAGGTTGGGTATTGTCCCAGTATGGTTCGTTTAATTTTTCATGGCCATTTGGGTGGACAATCAGGAGAAACGGTGCCAACAGGGCATTTTCGAGCCAAATCGGTGTGCTATAACCTATGGTTTTGGGGTGGGCTCAGGGTCCGGGTGTATTAGGGGCCGAAAATTGATCGGAGCATGGCAGGGAAGTTGGGGATCGTCTTAGTATGGTCCGTTTAATTTTTCATGGCCATTTGGGTGGACAAAAGGTCGAAATAGCACGAATGGGGTATTTTCGAGCTAAATCGGTGTGCTATAGCCCATGGTTTTGGGGGTGGGCCCGGTTCCGGGCGTGCTGTGGGCCAAAAATCAATCAAGATTTTTCAAGGAGGTTGGGGATCATCCCTGTAAGTTCGTTTAATTTTTGGTGGCCATTTGGGTGGATAAACAGGCAAAACGGCGTGAATGGGGCATTTTCGAGCCAAATTGGTGTGCTATTATCCACTATTTTGGGGGTGAGCCCGGGGTACGAGCGTGTTATTGGCCAAAAATCGACCAAGGCTAGCCAGGGAGGTTGGGGATCATCCCAGAGCAGTCCGTTTGAATTTTCATGGCCATTTTGGAGGATAAACGGGCAAAACAATGCGAACAGGGCATTTTTAGGCCAAATCGATGTGCTATAGCCCACGGTTTTGGGGGTGAGACCAGGGTCTGAGCGTGCTGTGGGCCGAAAATCCATCGGAGCTTGTCAAGGAGGTTGGGGATCATCCCAATGTAGTCTGTTTAATTTTTTGTGGTTATTTGGGTGGAAAAAACGAGCAAAACGACGCGAACAGGGCATGTTTGGGCCAAATCGGTGTGCTATAGACCACGATTTTGGGGGTGAGCTTGGGTTCTGAGTGTGCTGTGGGCCGAAAATCAATCGGGGCATACCAAGGAGGTTGGAGATCATCACAGTGTAGTCCGTTTAATTTTTTATTGCCATTTAGGTGGACAAATGAGTGAAACAGCGTGAACGAGGCATTTTTGGGCCCAGGGCCCTCGCGTGCTATGGGCCAAAAATTGACCGGGGCATGTCAGGGAGGTTGAGGATCATCCCATAGGAGTCCGTTTAAATTTTCGTGCCTATTTGGGAGGACAAATGGGCAAAATAGCGTGAACGGGGCATTTTCGGGCCAAATCGGCGTGCTATAACCCATGGTTTTGGAGGTGGGCCTGCGGTCCGGGCGTGCTGTGGGCTGAAAATCCACTAGGGCATGCCAGGGAGGTTGGGGATCATCCTAGTGTGGTCCATTTAATTTTTTTCATTTGGGTGGAAAACGGGAAAAACAGCGTAAACGGGGCATATTCGAGCTAAATCGGTGTGTTATAGCCCACAGTTTTGGGGGTGGGCCTGATGTTCGGGCGTATTATAAGCTAAAAATTGACTGGGGCATGCCAGAGAGGTTGAGGATCATCCCAGTATGGTCCATTTAAGTTTTCATCGCTATTTGGGTGGACAAAAGGATAAAACAGCGCGAATGGGGCATTTTCAAGCTAAATCGGTATGCTATAGCCTATGGTTTTGGGGGTGGGCCCGGAGTCCGGGCTTGCTGTGGGCTAAAAATTTACCTGGGCATGCCAGGGAGGTTAGGGATCATCCTCGTGTGGTCCGTTTAATTTTTCGTGGCCATTAGGGTGGATAAATGGGCAAAAGGGTGCGAACGGGGCATTTTCGGGCTAAATCGGTGTGCTATAGCCAACGGTTTCGAGGGTGGGCCTGGGATTCGGGCGTACTGTGGGACGATAATTGATCGGGGCATGCCAGGGAGATTGGGGATTCTTCCAGTGTAGTCCGTTCACTTTTTCGTGGCCTTTTGGGTGGACAAACGGGCAAAATGGCGCGAACAGGGCATTCTTGGGCCAAATTGGTGTGCTATAGTCCACGGTTTTGGGGGAGGACCCGGGGTCCAGGCATGCTGTGGGCCAAAAACCGACCAGGACGTTCTAGGGAAGCTGACGATCATCTCAGTATGGTCCGTTTAATTTTTTGGGAACATTTAGGTGGACAAATGGGCGAAATAGCGCGAACGGAAAGTTTTTGGGCTAAATCGATGGGCCCGGGGTTTGGGCATACTGTGGGATAAAAATTGACCAAGGCATGCCAGGGAGGTTGAGGATCATCCCAGTGTGGTCCGTTTAAATTTTCGTTGCCATTTGGGATGACAGACGAGCAAAACGACGCAAATTGGGCATTTTCAGGGCAAATGGGTGTGCTATAGCCCACAATATTTGGGGTGGGCCTAGGGTCCAGGCGTATTATGGGCCAAAAATTGATCGGTCCATGCCAGGGAGGTTGGGGATCATCCCAGTATGGTTCGTTAAATTTTTCATGGCCATTTGGGCAGACAAAAGGGCAAAATAGCGTGAATGGGGTATTTTCAAGAAAAATTAGTGTGCTATAGCCCACGGTTTTGAAGGTGGGCCCGGGTCTGAGCGTTTTGTGGGACAAAAATTAATTGGGGCATGCCAATGAGGTTAGGGATCATCCCAGTGTGGTCAGTTTAATTTTTTATGGCCATTTGGGTGGACAAACAAGCGTAACGGCATGAAGGGGGCATTTTCGAGCTAAATAGGTGTGCTATAGCTCACGATTTGGGTGGAAACCAAGGGTCCGCACGTGATGTGGGTCAAAAATTGACCGAGGTGTGCCAGAGAGGTTGGGGATTGTCCAGTGCGGTCCGTTCAATTTTTCGTGGCCATTTGGAAGGACAAATGAGCGAAACAGCGCAAAGGAGCATTTTCATGCCAAATTGGTGTGTTGTACCCCACGGTTTTAGGGGTGGGCCTGCGGTCTGATATGAGTGCATTCACGTAGATGGACTCTTGCGGGTGTGTATTGAAGTCGTCCAAGTGTGTGTGCAACGGAAGCGTAATTAAGGGCCCAAATACACACCAAAAATAGCCCACTACAAACACTAAAGGGGCAGCCCATTCTTGAAGGGCCATTTTGGACATTTTACATTCTATCTTTCAATACACTATAAATAGAACCTCTTAGGGTTTTAGTCTTAGTTTTTTGATGAATATGAATATTGTATAACATAGAAAGACAAAGTCCTCTTTCCTTGAGGCAAATCTGAAACTTGGAACTAGGTAACAACAAGAGGGTGGAATCACTTTTGTTGTTTGTTTGCTTTGAAACTTAGTTCTTGAGGTTCATGAGTCTCTCTTGGTCCAATTAAGTACTTGATGTTGCTATTCATTTGTCTTAGGGTCCTTTCTCATTGTTAGGATTCTTAGATTTGTGAATATTGTATGTCAAGTTACTATCCTTTTTGTATCTTGTTATTGGGAAATCCAAATCTGGTTGGTTTGTTGTCATCTTGTTCATCACGTTTTTGTAGCTGTTTGGGTGTTAAAATACACTCTCGTATCTCGTATTCTTATTGTATTTGTTGAATCCAAGAGTTGGTCTCCAATAGGTCCTCGGATCTTGTGATGTGTGGACTGTTTGGAGTGTGTTTCGTGTTCCTCTTATTTTTCTTGTATCATTTGGTATCAAAGCATGGCTTGATCTTGTTCCTACAAGATCAATCTTGGGCTTCCTTGTTAGAAAATTAAAAAAAAAAAAAGTTGTTGAAAAGCTGAAAATTTCAGAAAAAAAATTGCAATCTATCCATTGTTGTTGTCTTGGCCGAAATTGTGTTCTTGTTGTGTTCTTGGCCGAGATTTGTTCTTGAGTATAGGTCTAGGAGTATTTTACTTGTCTTGGTTATTTGTAGTGTTAGTTTTGTTCCTCACTAACACTTTGAGTCGATCCAAACTTGAGCTTGAATTGTTAATATTGTTGTTGTGAACAAAGTGTGGCCGATTGGATGTTGTTGTTGTTCTAGCCTTGACCGAGTTGAAGGCCTTGTGCTGTGGTGGTGGTGTAGATCTTGAAAGGTGGTTGTTGTATTCTTGTTATTCCTCACACCCTTCACCTTTTGTAAAATCGAAAACACAACAAAAAGGGGACTTAGTCGATTGTTGTTGCTACCCTTGTGGTCTTAGCCGTGAGATTGTTGACCTTGTTTTGGTGGAGTTATTTTTTTTCTTGGGAGATTGTTGTTGGTTGTTCTTGTGGTGGTTGTTGTGTTCTTGAAGTTCTTCACCATATTCATCACCTTGTTAATATTAAGTAAACTTACATCTTAAAAAAGAGAAAGACAAGGTATAGTATTTGTTGAATCTTGAAAGACCCCCAACCACCAAAAAGACTTTACATCACATCTCAACCTTTACATAAAACAAGGTTCCATGTTTTAAGGAGAAGTACAATTCTAGTCAAAGACTTTTAAGTCTTGAAATTTAAATTGAAAAAGGAGCTCCAAAGACTAGTTTGTATTTCCCTCCATTGAACAATTTCCACAAAAGTCCAAATTGTGAAATTAAAATTGTTAGAAAATGCAACCAATACATGACTGCCACATCATCATTTTTTATTGTTCATGTAACAATTTTGGCTCAAATTTGAGATTTTCTTAGTTTCTTTTTATTGTTTCGTAGTTTCGTTTGATTGGTCCGAACGCTAATTGACAAGCTAGTAAACTCCTACTAGATTGTAAATTAGTTTTGTGTCTGTTTGTTCGTGTTAACATTCTTTGTGTGCTTTTCTCTTTTGTGAATTCGTTGTATCTTGTTGGTTCAAGTCCATAAATAAATTTTCTTTGAATCAACTCAAACGAAAATCTATTTCGGGCAAGAGTAGACTCGACACTCAACCACTCATGAAGTACAAGCCGGCTTTCAACACTTGTGAAACCAAGTGTGAGGTAAAACCAAGAGTGAGAGTGTGGTGAGGCATTTTTGATCTAACAAGTTTGTTTGTTTTCTTTATTTGTTGAGTCTTTTTGTTAGGTACAATGGCTGCCCATAATTTCAATGCCACATGTGATCGTATCAATGACAATATTGAAGATATGAAATGGCACATTGAAATTATACGTCAATTGCTACCCAAAATCTACCCACAAAATCCAACTGTCCAATAACCTTGCGTTGAGAGCTTCCCGGAGGAAGTTGCTGCCCAACTTGTGAGTAAAACTTTCCCACCACTTGAGGATATGTGTGATGTGATTAATGAATCTCAAGTGAGTGAAAGATTTAAAGATGTTGGCCAAGGAAAAAGGAGTGAACCTATAGCCTATGTTGATGTAAAAATTCTAATATTTGTTTGGCTCATAGGGTTAATCATGTGCTTGACATATCTTTGAAACTTGATAATGATTCCTTGGAGAGTGAAAGTTCCAAATCTGTTTGAGGGTTAGATCATTCACTCTTTAGGCACAATGTCTTGTTTGAAGATAGTTCATTTACTCCTAATGTACTTAGTGGTGCAAGAGATGTTGACGGCATGGCTTGTCTTGGAAGCTATAGCCTATATGCTAACCCACTATGGTGTGACAACATTCCTCCTCAAGATGGAAATCTCTTCTTGGAAGATGAGAGTACTCTTATGGGAAAGGAATGTGTAGTCTCGAAAATGAGTACTCTTGGTAGTACTGTTGGTGTGCATGATGATCAATTTACTCATAAATGTAGTTCACTACTTGAGCATGTCTATAGAATTGATCTTGATAATGCACATGACTCTTTGAACATATTGTGTGGTAAAGGCATTGCAATTAGTTTTGTTCATAGAGACTATATGTATGAAAATGTTTTTGTGTGTAAATGTAGGAGTGACATTCTAGGGGAAGAAAGGGATAGCATCGGCTTAGGCCCTTGGCTAATTTTTCCATTTTATCCAGGCACCCTCTTAGAATGTCGAAATCTCTACACTCCCCACTTAATGCTTGATCAAGACGACAAGCAATGTTTGGTTGTGGGTGCTAATGAAGGAAGACAAGGTTCTTCCTTATCTCTTTTTGTTGATGGTGACCACTTCCTTTGTGCCATTTGTACTAAGTTTTTTAAGTCCAACACAAAGGATCCATGGATGTACTTCAAGTTTGATACACCTTGGCATGATGATGTTATTTGTTAGATTGATTTTTGTTGCACTAACCCTAACCCTCATGCCATAAGGATGTGTGCTTGTTTGTCTTCTCTTTTGATTTTGCAAGGTACAGATTCGAGGTCGAATCCTTTCCAAGAAGGATAGGATGATACGAGTGCGATCACATAGATGGACTCTTGTGGGTGTGTATTGAATTCGTCCAAGTGTGTGTGAAAGAGAAGCGTAATTAAGGTCCCAAATACACACCAAAAATAGCCCACTACAAACACTAAAGTGGCAACCCATTTTTGAAGGGCCATTTTGGACATTTTACATTCTATCTTTTAATACACTATAAATAGAACCTCTTAGGGTTTTAGTCTTAGTTTTTTTATGAATATGAATATTGTATAACATAGAAAGACAAAATCCTATTTCCTTGAGGCAAATCTGAAACTTGGAACTAGGTAACAACAAGAGGGTGGAATCACTTTTGTTGTTTGTTTGCTTTGAAACTTAGGTCTTGAGGTTCATGAGTCCCTCTTGGTCTAAGTAAGAACTTTATGTTGCTATTCATTTGTCTTAGGGTCCTTTCTCATTGTTAGGGTTCTTAGATTTGTGAATATTATTTGTCAAGTTACTATCCTTTTTGTATCTTGTTATTGTGGAATCCAAATCTAGTTGTTTTGTTGTCATCTTGTTCATCACATTTTTGTAGCTGTTTGGGTGTTAAAATACACTCTTATATCTTGTATTCTTGTTGTATTTGTTGAATCCAAGAGTTGGTCTCCAATAGGTCCTCGGATCTTGTGATGTATGGACTGTTTGGAGTGTGTTTCGTGTTACTCTTGTTTTTCTTGTATCACGGTCTGGGCGTGTTGTGGGCCGAAAATCCATCAGGGTGTGCCAGAGGGATTGAGGATCGTCCTGGTGTGGTACATTTAATTTTTTGTGGCCATTTGGTAGTAAAACAAGCGAAACGGCGCGTACGGGGCATTTTTGGGCCAAATCGGTGTGCTATAGCCCACGATTTTGGTGTGGGCCTAGGGTCCGAGCGTCCTCTAGGACGAAAATCAATCGGGGAATGCCAGGGAGGTTGGATATTTTTACAGTGTAGTTCGATTACTTTTTCGTGGCAATTTAGGTGGACAAACAGGCAAAACGATGTGAACAGAGAATTTTTGGGCCAAATTGGTGTGCTATAGCCTACGGGGTTGGCTCGGGTTTCAGGTATGTTGTGGGCCAAAAATTTACCGAAGCATGCCAGGGAGGTTGGGGATCATCCTAGAGTGGTCCGCTTAAATATTTGCGGCCATTTGGGAAGATAAACGGGCGAAATGGGACGAATGGGGCATTTTCGGGCCAAATCAGTGTATAGCCCAAAGTTTTGGGGGTGGGGCCGGGGTCCGAGAGTGAAGTGGGTCAAAAATCGATCGATGTGTGCCAGAGAGGTTAGGGATCATCCCAGTGTGGTCCTTTTAATTTTTAATGGCCATTTGGGTCGACAAATGGGTGAAATAGCGCAAACAGGGCATTTTCGGGCCCAATCAGTGTGCTATAGCCCACGATTTTGGGGTGGCTCCGGTGTTCGGGCGTGTTGTGGCCAAAAATAGAGTGAGGTGTGCCAGGGAGGTTGGGGATCATCCCAGTGTGGTCCATTTAAATTTTTGTGGCTATTTGGGTGGACAAACGGGTGAAACGGCGCTAATGGGGCATTTTCAGACCAAATCGGTGTGCTACAGCCTACGATTTTGGGGGTGGGCTCGGGTTCGGGAGTGCTGTGGGCTGAAAATCGATCGGGGTGTGCCTGGGAGATTGAGGATCATCCCAATGTGGTCCATTTAAATTTTCGTAGCTATTTGGGTGGACAAGCGTGCAAAATGGCGAGAACGGAGCATTTTTTGTCAAATCGGTGTGCTATAGCCCACGATTTTGGGGGTGGTCCTGGATTCCAGGCGTTATGTGGGCCGAAAATCAACCAGGGAATGCTAGGGAGGTTGGGGATCGTCCCAGTATGGTCCGATTAAATTTTTGTGGCCATTTGGGTGGACAAACAGGCAAAACGGTGCAAATAGGATAATTTCGGGCCAAATCGGTGTGCTATAGCCCACGATTTTGGGGGTGGGCCTGGTGATACCAAAACTCCCCAAGAACACAACAACATAAACACCAAAATTAGTCCACTAGTTTAAGAACTATGGACCCTTTTGATGACCTATCTCGGATTCGCAACAAGAACAAGAAAGGAAGTGATATCAAGAGTAAAACACACTAAAAAAATAGAAACAACACGTGATGAACAAGATGAACACAAGAACACAACTTTCGGATTCAACAAGACACAAAAACCGTCCACTACAAACATACAAAGTGCAATAAGATAAAGATAGATAGATACACAAATGAAGATGTAATATTAACAACCCAAAAGCTTATTTCACTTTTGGACCTTTAATATCACACACAACCTAAACCTATATTTTACGTGACCTCAAGGGAACCGTAATCCCCTAACAATCTCCATTTCTAAGAGATTCATCAACACAAGGATTCCACCTTGCCCAAGGAATCCACCTTGCTAAGAGGCTACAAATATCATCAAAAATCTTCTTCAATGACCTAATAAGGTTATATTTATAGCTAGGGCAACTTATTACAAATGACCAAAAAACCCTTGCAAAGAGGCGGATGAACAGTGACGGATGAACAATAATAGCTTTGGATTGTGGGACTTGTTCTCTATACTTCTAAGCTTGTTCCTTGGATGGGAAGCCCCACTAGCTCGGGTCTTCACTCACGTCTTCATGTCCTTGAGTGATAAGATGCCTCTTTGACCAGTATCATCCTCCCCTTCTTAGAAAGGATTCGTCCTTGAATCCGAAACTTGCAAAACAATAAGAAGGACAAACAACACAAGTTCCTCAAGGTGTGAGGGTTAGGGTTAGTGTAATGAATCATAGCATTATGCCAAGGTGGCTCAAACTTCATGTATACCCAAACATCTCTCGGGTTCTCAAAAATGATACATCAATCACGGGAAACCCGAATTACATACAAGACATGCTTAGCATCAACATAATCATGCTCACAAAATACACACATGTCATTCCCAAATATGGTTTGAAATGAATCAATATCACACCTCAAGTGATCAATGGGATCAAAGGGGTAGGGTATCCATAGACATGGGTGGAGGACATGCTTCCTTTCCCCGATACTACCACTAATACAATCACATATCCCCTCTATTCTAGGATGATCTACAACAAAAACAACTAGAGGGTCATCCTTAGTCAATCGGCCAACTTGTTCAACATCACCATTTTCACACATAAGTTGGTTGTCATGACTTCCATAAGACAATGTACTATCACTTGCCACAATGGATTCAACAGTAGGTGGATCAACTAGTATATCCACAATTTCAAGTTGTACATTATCATCACAAAATAAAGGCACATTCGGCTCACTTAAAGACAAACTATCATTCATACTTAGTTGGCTAGTATCCTCATTCACTAGAGTGCAAAAGTTAGTTTGATTACCTTGTAGCTCATGCGGAGCATGGCCACTCACGAAAATTTGATTAGGAAGGCTTTGATGCTCCATCAAGTTATTCAACTTCTTGCAAAGAGAGCCTTCCGTCCCTTCCAATATCCCTTCCATTTTGTCCATTATTTGACTATCGATGGAATCAAGCCTTCCCATGATAGATTTAACCCAACTAGGCATTTCAGCTTCATTCGCCATTGTACCTATCAAGAGCTACTAAACAAACAACACAAAAACATCAAAAACATTAAAGGTTAGCAAAAATCAATCCGCATGATGTATCAAAACAGTCTGCACACTCTCAAGCTCACACTTTTGAAGTTTTCACTCTATTGGCCTCACAAGTGTTGATAACTCGCTTGTACTCCAATGAGGTCACTGGGTTACAATTGTGGCTAGAGGAAGGATTAGATTCTTGTTTTAAACGACTCAAAAAGTAATGTACGATAGATAGACAACTGAAGATGTAATATTAACAAACCAAAAGCTTATTCCACTTTTGGACCTTTAATATCACACACAACCTAAAACTATCTCTTACGTGACCTCAAGGGAACCAGAATCTCCAAGCAATCTCCATTTCTAAGAGATTCATCAACACAAGGATTCCACCTTGCACAAGGATTCCACCTTGCTAAGAGGCTACAAATATCATCAAAACTCTTCTTAAAAATGACCTAATAAGGTTATATTTATAGCTAGGGGAACTTATTACAAATGATCAAAAAACTCTTACAAAGGGGCGGATGAACAGTGACGGATGAACAGTAATAGCTTTGGAGTGTGGGACTTGTTCTCTACACTTCAAAGCTTATTCCTTGGATAGGCAGCCCCACAAGCTCGGGTCTTCACTCACGTCTTCATGTCCTCGAGTGCTAAGATGCCTCTTTGACCCGTATCACCTGGGGTCCTAGCGTGCTGTAGGCCAAAACTCAACCAGGGCATGTCAGGGAGGTTGGGGATCATCCCAGTGTACTCCATTTTATTTTTTATGGCCATTTAGGTGGACAAACTGGAGAAACAACAAAAATAGGGCATTTTCAGACCAAATTGGTGTGCTAAAGCCCATGGTTTCAGGGGTGACCCCAGGGTCCACGCGTGCTGTAGGCCGAAAATCGATCAGGGAATACCAGGGAAGTTGGGGATCATCCCAGTGCAGTCCGTTTAATTTTTGGTGGCCATTTGGGAAGAAAAATGAGAGAAACAGCGCGAACGAGGCATTTTCATACCAAATCGGTGTGCTATAGCCCACGGTTTGGGGGGTGGGCCTACGGTCCAGGCGTGCGGTGGGCCAAAAATCTACCGACGCATGCCAAGAAGGTTGGAGATCATTTCGGTGTTGTCCGTTTAATTTTTTGTGTCCATTTAGGTGAAAAATGGGCGAAATGGAACGAATGGGGCATTTTATAGACAAATCGGTGTGCTATAGCCTACGGTTTTGGGGTGGGCCCAGGGTCCGAGCGTTTTGTGGGCCAAAAATCGATCAGGGCATGCCAGGGATATTGGGGATTCTTTCAATGTGGTCCATTTACTTTTTTGTGGCCATTTGGGTGGACAAACGGGCAAAACGGCATGAACGGGGACTTTTTGGGCCAAATTGGTGTGCTATAGCCCACGGTTTTGGGGGTTGGGTCGAGGTTCAGGCATGATGTGGGCCCAAAATTGACCGGGACATGCCAGGGAGGCTGGGGATCATTCAGTATGGTCCGTTTAATTTTTTGTGGCTATTTGGGTGGACAAATGGGTGAAACGGTGTGAACGGGTAGATTTTAGGCCAAATCGATGTGCTGTAGCCAACGGTTTTAGGGGTGGGACCAGGTTTTGGGTGTGGTGTGGATCAAAAATTGATCGAGGCATTCTATGGAGGTTGGGGATCATCCTAGTGTGGTCCGTTTAATTTTTCATGGCCATTTGGGTGGACAATCAGGCAAAATGGTGTTAATGGGGCATTTTTGGGCTAAATAGGTGTGTTATAGCCCACGGTTTTGGGGGTAGGACAAGATTTCGAGCGTATTATGGGCCGACAATCGATCGAGGCATGTCACGGAGGTTGGAGATCATTCTAGTATGGTCCGTTTAATTCTTCATGGCCATTTGGGTGGACAAAAAGGCAAAATAGCATGTATGGGGCATTTTTGAGATACATCAGTGTGCTATAGCCCACGGTTTTAGGGGTGGGCCCAGGGTTCGGGCTTGCTGTGGGCCAAAAATTGACCAAGATATGCCAGGGAGATTGGGGATTATCCCAGTGTGGTCCGTTTAATTTCTTGTGGCCATTTGGGCGGACAAACGGGCGAAACGGCGCAAATGGGGCATTTTCAGGCCAAATCGGTGTGTTATAGCCCACGGTTTTGGGGGTAGGCCCGAGGTCCGAGCGTCTTATGGGCCAAAATTTGACCGGTCATGCCAGATAGGTTGGGGATCATCCCAGTGCGGTCTGATTAAATTTTTGTAGCCATTTGGAAGGACTAACGGGTGAAACGGAATGAATGGGGCATTTTTGGACCAAATTGGTGTGCTATAGCCCACGCTTTTGGGTGTGAGCCCAGGTTTCGTGCGTACTGTTGGCTGAAAATCGACCGTGGTATGCCAGGGAGGTTGAGAATCGTCCCAGTGTAGTCTGTTTAAATTTTTGTAGCTATTTGGGTGGACAAACGGGCAACCAACGCGAACGGGGAATTTTCAGACCAATACAGTGTGCTATCGCCCACGATTTGGGGGGTGGTCCCAGAGTTAGGGCGTGTTGTGGGCCAAAAATCAATTGGGATGTACCAAGGAGGTTCGGGATCATCCTAATGTGGTCCGTTTAAATTTTCGTGGCCATTTGGGTGGACAACCGGGCGAAACAGGACGGACGGGGTATTTTTAGGGCAAATTGGTGTGCTATAGCCCACAATTTCAGGAGTGAGACCGAGGTCCAGGTGTGCTGTGGGTAAAAAATCTACGAGGCGTGGCAGGGAGGTTGGGGATCATCCGAGTGTTGTCCGTTTATTTTTTCGTGCCCATTTGCGTGGACAAATGAGAAAAATGGTGTGAACGGGTCATTTTGGGTCAAATCGGTGTGTTATAGCCTACGGTTTCAAGGGTGGGCCCGGGGTCTGAGCGTGCTATGGGCAAAAATTGACCGGGGAATGCCAGTGATATTGGGTATCATCCCAGTGTGGTCCGTTTAATTTTTCGTTGCCATTTTGGTGGATAAATGGGCGAAATAGAGAGAACAGGGCATATTTGGGATAAAACGGTGTGCTATAGCCTATGATTTTGGGGGTGGACCCGGGGTCCGGGCGTGCTGTGGGCTAAAAATTGACCGGGGAGTGTCGAGGAGGTTGAGCATCGTCCCACTATGGTACGTTTAAAATTTTGTGGAATTTTGGGTGGACAAACGGGTAAAACTGAATAAACAAGGCATTTTTGGGCTAAATTGGTGTGCTATAGCCAACGATTTTGGAGATGGGCCAAGGGTCCGGGCGTGCTGTGGGCCAAAAATTAATCGGGGCATGCCAGGGAAGTTGGGGATCATCCCAGTGTAGTTCATTTAATTTTTTGTGGCTATTTGGGTGGATAATCGGGTGAAACGGCGCAAACGGGACATTTTTGGGTCCAAATCGATGTGCTATAGCCCATGATTTTGGGGGTGGGTCAGGGGTCCGGGCGTGCTGTAGGCCAAAAATCAACCGGGGCATGCCAGGAAGGTTGGGGATCGTCCTAGTGTAGTTTGTTTAGATTTTCTTGGCTATTTGGGTGAACAAATAGGCGAAACGGCGTGAACGAGGTATTTTTGGGCCAATACGGTGTGGTATAGTCCACAATTTTGGGGATGGGCTCGGAGTTTGGGTATGTTGTGGGCCAAAAATTGATCGGAGCGTGACAGGGAGGTTGGGGATCATCCCAATGTGGTCCGTTTAAATTTTTGTGGCCATTTGGATTCACAAACGAGCGAAATGGCACGAACGGGGTATTTTTGGGCCAAATCAGTGTGCTATAGCCCACGATTTTTTGGGTAGGCCCGGGGTCCGGACGTGCTGTGGGCCAAAAATCGATCAAAGCATGCCACGAAGGTTGGGGATCGTCCGTGTGTGGTCCGTTTAATTTTTCATGGCTATTTGGGTGGACAAATGGGCAAAACGGTGTGAACTGTCCAATTTTGGGCTAAATCGGTGTGCGATAGCCCATGGTTTTAGGGGTGACACGGGGTTCAGGTGTGTTGTGGGTCAATAATTGATTGGGGCATGCCAGGGAGGTTGTGGATCATCCCAGTGTGGTTCGCTTAAATTTTCATGGCCATTTGGGTAGACAAACGGGCAAAATGGCGCGAACAGGGCTTTTTCGGGCAAAATCGGTCTGCTATATCCCATGGTTTTAACGGTGACCTGGGGCTCGGGTGTGCTGCAGGCCGAAAATCGATCGGGGCAGACTAGGGTGGTTGGTGATCGTCCCACTGTTGTCCATTAAAATTTTTATGGCCATTTGGGTAGACAAATGGGCAAAATGGCGCGAATGGGGCATTTTCGAACTAAATCGGTGTGCTATAACCCACGGTTTTGGAGGTGGGCCTGGGTTCCAAGCGTGCTATGGGCCGAAAATAAACCGGAGCGTGCCAGGTGGTTGGGGATCGTCCCAGTGTGGTCTGTTTAAATTTTTGTGGCCATTTGGGTGGACAAATGGGCTAAACGGCGCAAACTAGACATTTTTGGGCCAAATTGATGTGCTATAGCCCACAGTTTTAGGGGTGGGCCCGGGGTCCGGGAGTGTTGTGGGTCGAAATTCAACTGGGCATGCCAAGAAGGTTGGGGATCATGTTAGTATGGTCCATTTAAATTTTCGTGGTCATTTGGGTGGACAAACAGGCGAAACGGCATAAACGGGGCATTTTTGGGAGAAATCAATGTGCAAAAACCTACGATTTCGGGGATGGGCCCTAGGTCCAAGCGTACTGTAGGTCAAAAATTGATCGGGGCATGTCAGGGAGGTTGGGGATCATCCCGGTGTGGTCTGTTTAAATTTTAGTGGCCCTTTGGATGGACAAATGGGCAAAACGGCACGAACTGAGCATTTTCGGGCCAAATCGGTGTGCTATAACCCATGATTTTGGTGGTGGGCTCGGGGTCCGGGCGGGCTGTGGGCCAAAAATTGACCGGGGCATGCCAGGGAGGTTGGGGATCTTCCCAGTATGGTCCGTTTAAATTTTCGTGGCCATGTGGGTGGTCAAACGGGAGAAACGGCAAAAACGAGGCTTTTTCGGGCTGAATCGGTGTGCTATAGCCCACGGTTTTAGGGGTGGGCCCGGTTCGAGCGTGCTGTGGGACAAAAATTGATCGTGGCGTACCAGGGAGGTTGGGTATCATCCGAATGTAGTCCGTTTAAATTTTTGTGTCTATTTGGATGGCGGTACGAACGGGGCCTTTTGGGGCAAAATTGGTGTGCTATAGCCTACGGTTTTGGGTGTGGGCCCAGGATTCGGGCGTGCTAAGGGCCAAAAATTGACCGAAGCATGCTAGGGAGGTTGGGGATCATCCCAGTGTGGTCCATTTAATTTTTTGTGGCCATTTAGGTGGACAAACGGTCGAAACGACATGAATGGGGCATTTTCGGGCCAAATTGATGTGCTATAGCCCATGGTTTCAGGGGTAGGCCCGAGTTCGGACGTGCTATGGACTAAAAATTGATCGTTGCGTGCCAGGGCGAATGAAGATAGTCCCATTGTGGTCCATTTAATTTTTTGTGGCCATTTTGGTGAACAATCGGGTGAAACAGCGCAAACGGGGCATTTTTGGGTCCAAATCGGTGTGCTATAGACCACGATTTTGGGGGTGGGTTCGGGGTTCGGGCGTTCTGTAGGCCAAAAATGGACCGGGGCATGCCAGAAAGGTTGGGGATCCTCCTAGTGTAGTCTGTTTAGATTTTCGTGGCCATTTAGGTGCACAAATGGGCGAAACAGCGCGAACGGGACATTTTTTGGCCAATACAGTGTGCTATAGCCCACGATTTTGGGGGGGTGCACAGTGTTTGGGTGTGTTGTTAGCCAAAAATCTATCGAGGCGTGCCAGGGAGGGAGGGGATCATCCCAATGTGGTCCTTTTAAATTTTCGTAGCCCTTTGGGTTGACAAACGGACGAAACGGCACGAACGGGTTGTTTTCGGGCTAAATCGGTGAGCTATAGCCTACAATTTCATGGGTTGGCTAGGGGTTCGGGCATGCTGTCGGCCAAAAATCGACTGAGGCATGCCAAGGAGGTTGGAGATCGTCCATGTGTGGTCCATTTAATTTTTCGTGGCCATTTGGGTGGACAAACGGGTGAAACGGCATGAACGAGGTATTTTTTGGCCAAATCAGTGTGCTATAGCCCACAGTTTTGGGGGTGGGCCCGGGGTTCGGGCGTGCTATTGGCCAAAAATTAACTGGGGCATGCTAGGGAGGTTGGGGATCATCCCAGTATGGTCCGTTTAATTTTTCATTGCCATTTGGGTGGATGAACGAGCGAAACAGAGCGAACGGGGTATTTTCAGGCCAAATTGATGTGCTATAGCCTACGGTTTTAGTGGTGGGCCCATTGTCCGGGCGTGCTGTGGGCCAAAAATCGGGGAGTGTCATGGAGGTTGGGGATCATCCTAGTATGGTACATTTAAATTTTTGCAGTCATTTGGGTGGGAAAACGGGTGAAACTACACAAACGGGGCATTTTAGGGCCAAATCGGTGTGCTATAGCCAACGATTTCAGGGGTGGGCCCTGGGTCCTCGCATGCTACGGGCTAAAAATCGATCAGGGCATGCCAAGGAGGTTGGGGATCATCCCAGTGCGATCCATTTAATTTGTTTATGGCCATTTGGGTGGACAAACGGGTAAAACGGACTGAATAGGGCATTCTCAGGCCAAATCGGTGTGCTATAGCCCGCAGTTTTGTGGGTGGGCCCGGGATTCGGGAGTGTTGTTGGCCGAAAATTGACCGGAACATGTCAGGGAGGTTGGGGATCATCCTAGTCTAGTTCTTTTAAGTTTTTGGGGCCATTTGGGAGGGCAAACGGGAGAAACGGCGTGAATGAGGCATTTTCAGGCCAAATCGGTGTTCTATAGCCCACGGTTTTGGGGGTGAGCCCGAGTTCGAGCGTACTGTGGGCCAAAAATCGACCAAGGCATGTCAGGATGGTTGGGTATAGTCCCAGTATGGTCCGTTTAAATTTTCATGGCCATTTGGATGGACAAACGGGCTAAACGGCGCGAACGGGGCATTTTCTGGCCAAATCGGTGTGCTATAGCCTATGGTTTCAAGGGTGGGCCCAGGATTTGGGTATGCTATGGGCTAAAAATTGATTGAGGCATGCCAGAGAGGTTAGGGATCGTCCCACTATGGTCAGTTTAAATTTTTGTGGCCATTTGGGTGGACAAACGGGCGAAACGGCGTGAATGAGGCATTTTCGTCATAAATTGGTGTGCTATAACCCACGATTTTGACGGAGGGCCTGGGATCCGGGCGTTCTGTGGGCCGAAAAATAATCAAAGCGTACCAGGGAGGTTAGGTATCATCCCAATATGGTTAGTTTAAATTTTTGTGACCATTTGGGTGGATAAACGGGTGAAACGGCACGAACGGGATATTTTGGGCCAAATCAGTGTGCTATAGCCAACGGTTTCGGAGGTGTACCTGCCGTCTGGGAGGGCTGTGGGCAGAAAATTGATCGGGGTGTGCCAGGGAGAATAGGGATCATTTCAGTATGGTTCGTTAAATTTTTTGTGGCTCTTTGGGTGGATAAACAGGTGAAATAACGCGAACTGGGCATTTTCGGGCTAAATCAGTGTGCTATAGCCTACGGTTTTGGGGGTGGGCCCGGGGTCCGGGCATGCTGTGGGACAAAAATTGACTGGAACCTGCCAGGGAGGTTGGGATTGTCCCAGTGTGGTCTGTTTATATTTTTGTGGCCATTTGGGTAGACAAACGGGCAAAACGAAGCGAACGGGGCATTTTCGGGCCAAATCGGTATGCTATAGCCCACTATTTTGGGGGTGGGTCGGGTTTGGGCGTGCTGTGGGCCAAAAATTGATTGGGACATGCCAGGGAGGTTATGGATCATCCCAGTACAGTCCGTTTAAATTTTCGTGGCAATTTGGGTGGACAAACGGGCAAAATAGCGCGAACGGGGTATTTTCGGGCCAAATAGGTGTGCTATAGCCCACGATTTCAAAGTTGGGCTCGAAATTCGAGCGTACTGTGGGCCACAAATCGACCGAGGTGTGCCAGGGAGGTTGGGATCATCCAATGTGATCCGTTTCAATTTTCGTGGCTATTTGGGTGGACAAACAGGCGAAACGGTGCGAATGGGGCATTTTCAGGCCAAATCGGTATGTTATAGCCCATGATTTTGGGGATGGGATTAGGGTCCGGGCATGCTGTGTGCTGAAAATCAACCAAGATGTGCCAGGGAGGTTAGGGATCATCCCAGTGTGGTTCGTTTAAATTTTTGTGGCCATTTGGGTGGACAATCGGGCGAAACGGCGCAAATGGGACATTTTCAGGCTAAATCGGTGTGCTATAGCCCACGATTTTTGGGATGAGCCCAGGGTTCAGGCATGCTGTGGGCTGAAAATCAATCGGGGTGTGCCAAGGAGGCTGGGAATCGTCCTAGTGTGGTCTGTTTAAATTTTTGTGGCTATTTGGGTGGATAAACGGGCAAAACGGCATGAATGGGGCATTTTCGAAAGAGAACGGTGTGCAATAGCCCATGATTTTGGGGGTGGTCCAGGGGTCCAGGCGTATTGTGGGCCAAAAATTGACCGGGGAGTGCCAGGGGTTGAGGATAGTCTCGGTGTAGTTTGTTTAAATTTTTGTGGTGCTTTTGGTAGATAAACGGCCGAAACGGCACCAAATAAGCATTTTGGGCCAAATCAAAGTGCTATAACCCACTGTTTCGGAAGTGAGCTCGGGGTCCGGGCGGGCTGTGGGCCAAAAATCAACTAAGGCATGCTAGGGAGGTTGAGGATCATCCCAGTTTGGTTCGTTTAAATTTTCGTGCCCATTTGGGTGGTCAAACGGGTAAAATAGCAAAAATGGGGCATTTTTGGGCCAAATTGGTGTGCTATATCCCACAGTTTTAGGGATGTGCCCAGGGTTCGGGCATGCTATGGATCAAAAATCGATCGGGGCATGCCAGGTAGGTTGGAGATCGTCCCAGTGTGGTGTGTTTACATTTTCGTGGCCATTTGAGTGGACAAATGGGGGAAACAACGCGAACTAGACCTTTTCGGGCCAAATTGGTGTGCTATAGCCCACGGTTTCAGGGGTACGCCCGGGGTTCAGGCGTGCTGAGGGCCGAAAATCAATCGAGGCGTGCCACAAGGGTTAAGAATCGTCCCAGTGTGGTCCGTTTAAATTTCCGTGACTATTTGGGTGGACAAACGGGCAAAACGGCACGAACGGGGCATTTTCAGGTCAAATCGACGTGCTATAGCCCACGATTTTTGGGTTGGCATCGGGGTCCGGACGTTTTGTGGGCCAAAAATCGACTGAGGCATGCCAGGGAGGTTTGGGATCATCCCAGTATAGTACATTTAATTTTTAGTGGCCATATGGGGGGACAAACGGGTGAAACGACGTAAATGGGGCATTTTTGAGCCATATCGGTGCGCTATAGCCCACGATTTCAAGGGTGGGCGCAGGGTTTGGGTGTGCTATGGGCTGAAAATCCACAGGTACATGCCAGGGATAATATGGATCGTCCCAGTGTGGTCCATTTAATTTTTCATAGCCATTTGGCTGGACAATCGGGCGAAACGGCGCAAACGGGGTATTTTTTGGGCCAAATCGGTGTGCTATAACCCATGGTTTTGGGGTAGGCCCTGGGTCCGGTCGTGTTGTGGGCCAAAAATTGATCGGGGCAAGCTGGGGAGGTTGGGGATCATCCCAGTGTAGTCCGTTTAAATTTTCGTGGACATTTCGGTGGACAAACGGGCCAAATAGCGCTAACGAGGTGTTTTCAGGCTAAATCGGTGTTCTATAGCCCACGATTTTTAGGGTGGGACCGGGTTCCGGGCGTGCTGTAGGCCGAATATCAATTGTGGCATTCCGTGGAGGTTAGAGATCATTTCAGTGTGGTCCGTTTAAATTTTTGTGGCCATTCGGGTGGACAAATGGGCGAAACAGCGCGAACGAGGCATTTTTGAGCCAAATCGGTGTGCTGTAGCCCACGATTTTGGGGGTGGGCCCGGGGTTCGATGTGTTGTGGGCCAGAAATTGGCCAGAGCGTGCCAGCGAGGTTGGGCATCATTCTAGTGTGGTGCGTTTAAATTTTTGTGCCCATTTGGTGGACAAACGGGCAAAACGGCTTGAATGGGGCATTTTTGGGCTAAATCGGTGTGTTATAGCCCACGATTTTGGGGGTGCGCTCGTGGTCAAGGCGTGCTGTGAGCCAAAAATTACCCAAAATATGCCAGGGAGGTTAGGGATCGTCCTAGTGTGGTTCATTTAATTTCTCGTCACTATTTGGGTGCACAAACAGGCGAAACGGTGCAAACAGGGCATTTTTGAGCCAAATCGTTGTGCTATTTCCCACGGTTTTGGAGGTGGGTCCGGAGTTCGGGTATGTTGTAGGCCGAAAATCGACCGGTGCGTGCCAGGGAGTTTGGGTTTCGTCCTAGTATGGTCCATTTATTTTTTCGTGGCTATTTGGGTGGACGAACGGGCAAACAGCGCGAACAGGGCATTTTCGAGCCAAATCGGTGTGCTATAGCCCACGGTTTTGCGGATGGGCCTAGGGTCCGGTCTTGTTGTGGGAGAAAATTAATCGGAGCATGTCAGGGAGTTTGGGGATCGTTACAGTGTGGTCCGTTTAAATTTTCATGGTCATTTGGGTGGATAAACGGGCGAAATGGCGTGAACGAGGCATTTTTTGGCCAAATTAGTGTGCTATAGCCCATGATTTTGGGGGTAGGCCCGGGGTTCGGGCGTGTTGTGGGTCAAAAATTAATCGGGGCATGACAAAAAGGTTGGGGATCATCCCAGTGTGGTTTATTTAAATTTTTGTGGCCATTTGGGTGGACAAATAGGTGAAACGGTGCAAACGGGGTATTTTTGGGCCAAATCAGTGTGCTATAGCCCATGATTTTGGGGATGGGCCCAGGGTTCGGGTGTGCTGTGGGACGAAAATTGATCGGGGCATTCCAAGGAGTTTGGGGATCGTCCCAGTATGGTCCGTTTAAATTCTTGTGGCCATTTGGGTTGACAAACGGGCGAAATAATGCGAACGGGGTGTTTTCAGGCTAAATCGGTGTGCTATAGCCCACAGTTTCGGGGGTGGGTCGAGGTCCGAGCGTGCTGTAGACCAAAAATTGATTGGGGTTTGCCAGGGAGGTTGGGGATTGTCCCAGTGTGGTCCGTTTAAATTTTCGTGGCCATTTGGATTGACAAACGGGCGAAACGGTGCGAACAGAGCTTTTTCGGGCCAAATCGGTGTGCTATAGCCCACGATTTAGGGGGTGGGCCTGGGGTTCCTCTTGTGACAACCTATTAAATATTTTTCTTTGGAAAGGCGGGCAGATCTTTTTTAAGACGTATAAGCGAAATAATAAGTTATGATTTTTTTTATTTTTCGTGTGTTTTTCCTGTGGATTGATGTGGAGGTATGGGAGTTCGAATGCGTTTTGGCAAAACTTCTTGGGTATTTCTTTGACAACCTATTAAACGGATTGTGTTGCTTTGGAGAAGTGGATAAAGTTTTGTTTAAGACATAAGCAAAATAGCAGGACTTTAGGTTTTTACGATTTTTCATGTGTGTTAGCCTATAAATTGATGAGGGGTGTGGACGTCCAAATAAGTTATAGATGAAACTTCTTGGGTCTACTCGCAACGATCGATTAAATAGATTGTGTTGTTTTGGAGTGGCGGATGGAGTTTTTTAATACATATGAGCTAAATAGTAGAAATTGAAGAATTTTTGTGATTCTTCGTGTGTGTTAGCCTATGAATTGATGGGGTGTGGGCGTCCTAATGCATTTTAGTTGAAACTTCTTGTGTCCACTCCTTACGACCTATTAAATTAATTGTGTTGCTTTGAAAAAAGTGGACGAAGTCTTTTTAAGAAATATGAGCAAAATAGCAAGAATTGAGAATTTTTTACGATTTTTTGTGTGTCTTAGCCTATGAATTGATGAGGGTGTAGGCATCCGAATGCTTTTTGGGTGAAACTTCATGGGTCAGCTCGTTATGACCCATAATGGATTATGTTGCTTTAAAGAGTTGAATGAAGTTTTTTTAAGACATATGAGCGAATTGGCAGGAATATAATTGAGGATTTTTGCAATTTTCGTATGTGTTGGCCTGTGGATTGTTAAGGGGTGTAGGCGTTCAAATGTGTTTTTGGCGAAACTTTGTAGATCCACTGACGACTTATTAAATGAATTGTGTTGCTTTGAAGAGGCGTACAGAGATTTTTTTAAAGACATTTGAGCGAAATTATGGGAATTCAGAATTTTTTTACGATTCTTCGTGTGTGTTAGCCAATAGATTGTTAAGGATTGTGGGCATCTGAATGCGATTTTGGCGAAACTTAGATTCACTCAAGATGACCTATTAAATGAATTGTGTTGCTTTGGAGAGGCAAACAAAGTTTTTTTAAGACATTTAAGCAAAATAGCAAGAATTGGGAATTTTTTGTGACTTTTCATGTGTATTTATATATGAATTGATGGGAGGTGTGGGCGTCCGAATGTGTTTCGTCAAAACTTCTTTTGTCCTCTTGTCTTTGGAGAGGAGAATGAAATTTTTTAAAGACATATGAATGAAATAACAGACATTGAGAATTTCTTACAATTTTTCGTGTGTTATTCCATGGGGGTGTGAGCTTCTGAATGTGCTTTGGTCGAAACTTCTTGGGTCCACTAGTGACGACTTATTAAATGAATTGTGTTGTCTTGAAGAGACGGACGAAGTTTTTCTAAGACATATGAGAGAAATAGTAGGAATTGATGTTTTTTTTTGTAATTTTTCTTGTGTGTTTGCCTATGGATTGTGGGAGGTGTGGGCGTCCTCATGCGTTTTGAAAAAACTTCTTGGGCCTGCTCGTGACGACCTATTAAATGAATTGTGTTGGTTTGGATAAACGGATTGAGCTTTTCTTAAAACAAATGGCGACATGGCAACATTTGAGGATTTTTTATATTTTTTCGTGTGTATTAGCGTATGGATTGATGGAGGGCGTGGGCGTTCGAAAGCGTTTTGGTCGAAACGTCTCGAATCTGCTTGTGATGAACTGTTAAATGGGTTGTGTTGCTTTGAAGAAGCTGGCAAAGCTTTTTTAAAACATATGAGCGAAATAGCAAGAATAGAAACTTTTTTGCTATTTTCGTGTATGTTGGCCTTTAACATTATCTTTATAATTATTTGGTATCTAAATTCATACCCCAACTAATAATATTTGCATCACATAAGATTCATTCGTGAAAAAGGTTAGGTCGCAAGAGTCTTTTTTCATTTTCACGCTCGAACTCGATACATATATGTAAGTAGAATAATAATGATATTTTGACCAATCATTTGTGCACATACCTACGCGCATAGGTGTAATAATAACAGAAAGAAGACAAAAAAAAAAAAAAAAATGCAAATTCAAATGAATACATTTCAAAGTCGAACATTCCTTTAGTTGAACTTTAAATTGTTTAATTTTCTTCATAGTCAATAATTAAAGCTGTCAATATGAGTCGGCTCAATCCATTTAGGTGAGCCTACATCGGTTTTAAGTTTGACGGGTTAGATTGGACTGATCCATTAAAATAATGGGCTAAAAAATACCAAGCCAACATCATTACTCTATGGGTTGCGGATCATACGGGTCAGCCCATCTTTTAAAAAATAATATTTTATAATTTAATTTTAGAATATTAATAAACATAAATATTATCAGATAATATTACATAGTGTTAATACTTGTTAATCAAATCTCCAACACCCCAAAAAATACTCCTAACAACGAAATTAAATAACTTTTGACATAATATCCTTCGATCCAAATAAAAATACTAATAAAAAATTTAAATAGTTACATGTATTTGACTTACGGGCCGGCCCACGGACTAGCCCAACCCACATTGCTCAAGCCCAACGGGCCACTGACTTGTTCGGACCGAGCTAAAAAATCTTGTTCTTAAATGGGCTGCAAATATTAAAGTCAACTCCATCAAATTACATGTTGGGTTGAGCCGGCCCAACGGGCGTGACCCATATTAATGGCTCGATCAATAATATTATGCCAAAATATAACAAAACGTAGGAAGTTCCATTTTACTTCTACATTGGTATGAATTTCCTCTAAAATATAGTCTTTTTTTTCTTCAAATTTATCAGCCTGCAACTCTATAATTTCTTCTTTTCGATTCATCCTCTGTCACGGAGGTCAGAATTCTTCGATTTTAATCAGTTCGTGTACGCCTTAGTTATTTTATTGAGTATTCAGTTACAATCTCATTATACAAATATCGAGTAATTTCACCTCTCAAAACTTAGATCAAGTTAAAAAAAAAAAAAAAATTGAATTTAGATTTTAATCTCTTAATGTGCAATTATTAATTACATCTTGTCCTTTAGAAACTTGGCACTTGTCTCCTTCAATCAAGGCATCAACCTTGCCAAGTGGTGTCATGTATAAAGTAGTAACTTTTTTTTTTTGTTTCCCATGTCCTGCATTGGAACTTCAACTAATTTGAATTATGCATTGCAGGGCCCATTAAGGTGACAGTGCTCCCAACAGAATTTTCTCCATACCTAGGGTCGAACCTTCGACCTCTGATTAAGAGTGGAACAGCCTTATTCACTGTACCACAACTCATGTTGGTAACTTATTTAATTAAGGTCAAACCCATCGATAAGCACTCAAACTTGTTGCAAAAATTCACTTAGACCCCTAAACTAATGTTTGTTCCTATCAGACCCCTAAACCACCGAATTTTGTTCCAATTGGACATTTTTGCCTATGTGGCACTGCGCGTGCAGTGCCATCGTGGGAGGCGCGTGAGGAGCATTTTTTTTTACTAATTTACGAATAAAAAGTTGTCAAGTGACATCGAGGGCCCCAAAAATTTTTTAATAACAAATTTTCTTTTTTTTAAACACTAAAGGCCCCCAAAAGCATTAGAGGGCCCCAATTTTTTTTTTTTAATAAAAAAGAATTTAAAAAAAATTGTTTTTTATTTTCATCTTTTAAAATTTTTTATAATTTCTTTTAAATAATTAGTTTTTTATTTTAATTTTTATAATTATTTTTTCATAATTTGAATCCTCAATGCCATTTTTTATTTTCATTTTAAAAAGTTTTATAATTTTTTTTAATAATTAATTTTTTTATTTTCTAAATAATTTTTTAATAATTTATTTCATTTTTTGAAAAATTTTAATTTTTTAAAAATAATCAGCTTTTTATTTTTATTTTTAAATAATTTTTTAATTATTTTTTCATGATTTATATCCTCAATGCCATTTTTTATTTTCATTTTTAAAAAATTTTACAATTTTTTTAATGAATATTTTTTTAAAAAAAAAAATAATAATTTATTTCATTTTTCAAAAAAAAATTATAATTTTTTTTCAACAATCAGTTTTTTATTTTTATTTTACAAATAATTTTATAATTATTTTTTCATAATTTGGATCCTCAATGCCATTTATTATTTTCATTTTAAAAAGTTTAATAATTATTTTTATTAATTAATTTTTTATTTTTTGAATAAGTTTTTAATAATTTATTTCATTTTAAAAAAATATATATAATTTCTTTTTAATAATTAGTTTTTATTTTTATTTTTAAATAATTTTATAATTATTTTTTCATAAATTGGATCCTCAATGCCATTTTTTTTTCATTTTAAAAAGTTTTATAATTTTTTTATAATTAAATTTTTATTTGTTAATAATTTATTTAATTTTTAAAAAAATAAATAATTTTTTTGAAATAATCATCTTTTTATTTTTATTTTTCAAATAATTTTATAATTATTTTTTCATAATTTGGATCCTCAATGCCATTTTTTATTTTCTTTTTAAAAAGTTTTATAATTTTTTTTAATAATTAATTTTTTATTTTTTAAATAATTTTTTAATAATTTATTTTATTTTTTATAAAAATTTATAGTTATTTTTAAATAATCATTTTTTTATTTTTTAAATAATTTTATAAATTTTTTTCATAATTTATCTCCTCAATGTCATTTTTTATTTTCATTTTTTTAAAAAAAATATAATTTTTTTAATAATTAATTTTTTTTAAAAAATAATTTTTTAATAATTTATTTCATTTTTAATTTTTTTATAATTTTTTAAAATTAATCAATTTTTTATTTATATTTTTTAAAAAAATTTAGAAATATTTTTTAATAATTTCCTCAATGCCATTTTTATATTCTTTTTTTAAAAAAATTATAATTAATTTTTAATAATTATTGGACCTACAATACCACGTGTCAACTTTCAATTAGCTCGTTTTTTCACGTCATCGCGTGTGTGCAACACACACTTTGACCTTTTTGCTGATAGGGAAAAAATGCCTAATTGGAACCAAATTGGGGGGTTTAGGGGTTTAATAAATACAAATCTTAGTTTAGGGGTCTAAGTAAATTTTAAGGACAAATTTGAGGGGCTATCGATGGGTTTGACCTTTAATTAAATAAATGTATGATAATGATGTGTTGGCATGAACTTTGGATCATTTCTTTAGTCCCCCACAATTTACCAAATTAGAAACAAAACAATTTTGAACTTATATAGTTTGTCCTAATATTATTGGTTTAATTTGATACATATTGAACGTTTTGCCCTTCATCGAAAATTCTTGCTTTAGATAAAATCATCTTTTTTACTATTTCTTCCTAATATTTAAGAGTTAAAAATTAATTAAATATATTTATGGTAAAAAAATTTCCTTATTAAAAGACATCAGAATTTCTATATTTTTTTCTAATTTAAGAGTTAAAAATTAATTAAATATATTTATAGTAAAATCTATCTTTATTAGAAGTCATCAAAATTAATAACAACTGATACTTTTTCTATTAGTTTAAGAATTCTAAATCAACTAAATTTGATTTTAGGAAGATTTGAAAAATCTAAAAATAAATATAAAACTATTAGAATAAGAAAAAATTAAGAAGTTTCAGATTTTTAAATGTTTTAAGTACGTAATAGAATGTAATCAATAAATTTGTAAAGATTTTATTTTAAAAATAAGAAAAGATTTTAAATATATATATATATATATATATATATATATATATATATATATATAAAATCGTAACACGAATATGGTTCAAATTGATGCGACTTTCTTAGCCTGTGGCAACAAGGGAAAGAGGTACGCAAACAAAAAAATGATGATCCATCAACCACTTGAACTGGTAAAACATATACGTGTATGTGTTTATATTTACATTCTCATATTAAAGTGTGAAATTTTTTTGAAAAATAATTTAAATTTTTACACTTTATTAAAAATGTCTATAATAGATAAAAAAATTTAATTTTAATTAATCAAACGTACGTGCGGTTACACTAGTAGTCCAAAAAAGCATAAATATAGATAAATAATTACTACTAGTATATATTATCTTTATATCAATCTACTTTTCTTATAGCATGGGCAAGAAATTCTAACTTTTACTATTTCATTGTTTGTATTTTTATCATAGTTTTTATTTTGCACTTCTTTCAAATCTATTTCAAATAGTGTCTTTCTCAAGTCGAGGGTACGTTTATTGAAAATAGTCTCTCTATTCTTACAAGAGTAGGGCTAATTAAAATCTACGTACATCTCCCCCTTTCTACCTCACTTATGAGACTATATCGAGTTTGTTTGTTTTCAAGTTTTATTTTCGCATTTTTACATAATTACTTTTTAATAAAAAGAAAAAGCATGCTATAAAATACCATTGGTAGCTGAAAATATGAGTTAGGTGGAGGAGAAATAAATTAAATTAATAATTTATTTGATGGACCTTGTGTGACTGGTTCAAAATATTTTTTGTTTGGAAGTAGTATATTTCCTTAATTTATTTAGTTCCCACTTGTCTTTTATTAAAATAATTAAAAGAGGAGATTTTTGGGAATCAAAATCAACATATAGATTTTTTTTAATTTAATGTGGGGAGGTGTTATTTGGAACAACCTATCACTGACGTTTCACATATTCCAAGGGGTGAAAAATCATTTAATTTAATTAATGTAATTATTTCATGAAATGAAATACTATATATTATAAAATTCATGCATGTGCATATTGGAATTGAACTTGTAATTCTAATTTCTAATAGTAACAATAAATTTGTGTAAAATCAAATGTTCAGATGTGACTTCTTTTTTCTTTTTCTCATTCGGGGTCTGATATTTATATTGAGATTATTAAGTTGAAGGACTTGATTGGTTGGGGAATAATTTATTCTGAGAAATGTTATTCCGTAATTTTATTTCAATTAAATATGAAATATGAAAACAATTCATTCTAAAATCAATTTCAAAAGTGGTTATCTCTTATGCCTTATATCAAACGAGTCCAAGGTTCTCTCTTTATTTTCTTTCCCCGAAAACACGCGAATGCTTGATATTTTGTGGTATTTGAAAATATTTAATTCGATTAATTTGAATTCGTATCAATTTAATTAATTAAGGAGATTTTCTTAATTGAAATTAAAGTCCAAACAGAGAAGGAAAGTGCCATTTCCATCAAGCCATCAATTTCTCTTCTTCTTTTTCTTCCCTTTCACATTTCCAATTGAGTCTAAAAGAAAAAAAGTTGAGATATTTTTTGTATTCGAAACTTTAGGAAGTTTCCAAAAGGAACACATTAAGATCACAAAGGTGTTCCTTACGTTTCTTTTTAGTTGTCGTAGTTTCTAAGAGTCAGAAATAAATTTTGATCACTATTTTAAAATATGAATTTTAATCATTTGATACGAGCCATTTTTGGCCCGTTTCGTTGGGTGTTAGCTCACGATTCGATGGGTGGGCTCAGGGCCTGATGGCGGATATCGACAAGCATCCCCTCGAGGGTTGTGGAGCGGACGTAGGTGATTCGGCGGGGCCGTCTAGACCATTTTGATGGTCAAATAAGTGAAACGTCGCGAACGGGCTCATTTTTTGGCCGTTTCGATGGGTGTCTATCACCGACGTTTCACACATTCCAAGGTAGTGAAAAATCATTTAATTTGATTAATGCAATTATTTCTTGAAATGAAATATAATATATTATAAAACTCATGCATGTGCATATTGGAATTGAACTTGTAATTCTAATTTCTATCATCTTTTATTTCTAATAGTAACAATAAATTTGTATAAAATCAAATATCCACATGGGACTTCTTTCTTTTTTTCTCGCTCGATATTTGATACGATTAGTAAATTTAAATTCATACATTACAAGGTCATGTTGGACATAACTTCACATTTATTTTCTTCTTTAATTTTGAATAGATTAGTGAAGATATATATAACTAGACAAATCAATTTATCATCATGAACCTGAAGAAAAAGTGGACAGCTAATTAATTAGGGAGATATAAATAAAATAGTCAGAAAAATATCTGGAATTCCAATAACATATATATTCATTACACTGTCCAACTCAAAAATATATCCAAATAAAGCTATTATATTATAAAGTATTCTCCGAATATATAAATGATTGTTAAAGGACAAAGACTAGTATATATTAATATTTAAAAATAAAGTGGAGCTTTTTTTTTTTTTTTTTTTACCCCCTTCCAGGAGGATCAATAGTGCTTCCACACTTCCCCTCCAGCGTGACTCGAATACTATACCAAATATCAAATTATCGAATACCAATTATCAAATTTTTTAATTTAATTTGTTAATTCAATTTTCGATATTTTATATTCATCCCTACTTGCAGGTCATCTTAGAAGTAATCCTCATAATAATATATGATCACCTTTATTATATTCTTCTTTAAAAAAAAAAAAATTATCTAATCACTTTTGAATGAGACTAATTGCTATGGATGACTTACAATAATCAAAATCAATAACCTAACACCTTCTCGAAGTAAGAGATTTTTATACTATCATATCGTTTAAAAATACTATCTACAGTTTACTTTTCTGCTAAGGAATGTGGATCGGTCGGTTCGATTTAATTTTATGTGTTATTAATTTGGTTTATCGATTTTTTATTTTTAAATATGCAAAATCAATAACCAATCAATAAAATATTTTTTTTATCGATTTTCGATTTATCAATTTTTGGTTCTTAACAGTTCGTTTTTCAGTTTAACCAATAATAAAATACACATAAAATAGTAATAGTAACAACTAACATAAAAAAAATAGAATCTTAGATGCCATTAAACTCCTATACAATGCGTTTTCGTTAACAAGAATCTTAAAGCTTGAACTGAATGTTAGTTCGGAAAAAAACTAAACCCTAGTTGTTGTAAGCTACTGAATGTTTCAAGCTTTCCAATATGGCAATACTCATGTTTTATATTGTGGCTCTAAATAGGCTAATACTTTGTGAATCAATGAATTGTGAATAAATAGTGTATAATATATATATAAATAAAGTAATATAATTATTTATATATATAACATAAATGGGTGTAAACAGTAATTTAGTATATCCTTGTTTGGTTGTCGATTTAATCAATAACTCAATAAGCTAAAATTGAAATCGAATCGTTTACTCAATAAATATTTTTATAAAACCAATAAAAAACCGTTTACTCAATAACCTAATATCAATAACCTAATAACATTTTTATCAGTTTGATTTATCGATCGGTTCGATTTTTTCACAACCCTAACTACAATAGATAAAATAATCTAATAAACTAAAAATTATTTACACTAACTATGTTTATAGACTTAAATTCTAAGTTTCAATAATGACATGCCTACCCTTTTACATGGTCCAAATTTCATTATTTTATAAATAGTGACACACTTGTTCTACATTTCTTATTCAAGAAACAACTAATATCTTTCTTTTTTTTTTCTCTCTATTGATTTACTCTGTGTGATCTTTCTCCGTCGTACTACCACCACTACACCACCATGGTTCTGTCCAAGACGGCGTCGGAAAGTGACGTGTCCATTCACTCTACGTTCGCGTCTCGATATGTTCGAACTTCTCTTCCTAGGTATTATTTATACGTCTTGATGTTTGATGATTTGTCGCTAAATAGTCTGTAGATAATGATATGCTTTGATACTAACTAAAGCGTCTAATTCGTCGTTAAATAGAATTAACGATTCATTTTTATTGTTTTGCGATAGAAGTTTTGATAGTGAATCTCAAAATAGTTACGATTTACTTTGCAAATTTTTGCAATAAAGTTAATTAGTCATATTCTAGTGTTTGATTGCTAGAAAAAAAAAAATTCTAGGGACAATATTTTTTTTGTACATTGATCAAACATTTAAATATTATTTGGTGCGCGTTTAATCTGAATTCGCGCTGATTATCTAAAAGAGAAATTCATCTCATCCCAATCTTTTGGTAGTCATATATCTTTAATTCTCTCAAATTTCATCAAATTAAGCACTATTTGATTTGCTAATATTATTATAGATCTTACTAGAGAAAATGTTTTTAAAAAATAGCTAGATCATTTAAATGAGTAAAAAAGGTGCGAGAAATATCTATACTTTGGTAAAATTTGCAATTACGCATCCAAAACTTTGCGGGGTTCTATGATCCCCTAGATTATTTTTTATCGTATTTAACTGGCATATATTTGGTCTCCTGGACCACTGTGTGTATTTCACGCATAAGAAAAAAATATTTGATAATGGGCAAATATATGTCAGTTAAATACGGTAAAAATAGTCTAGGGGGTCATAGGACCTTGCAAAATTCATGGTGTGTAACTGTAAATTTCGTCTAAATACAAGTATTTTTCGCACATTTTTCCCTTCAAACGACTCCAATAGTATCAACATTTTTTTTTTCTTTCCTTGGATTTTTTTTATATATATATAAATACATTCTTGAAATTATAGTTCTTTTTTAATTTTTTTTTGTGTTTGGGATTTTTTTTTTTTTTTTTTTTTTTTTTTTTTTTTTTTTAGGTTTAAGATGCCAGAAAACTCAATACCAAAGGAAGCAGCATATCAAATTATAAATGATGAACTTATGTTAGATGGAAATCCAAGGTTGAATTTGGCTTCTTTTGTAACAACATGGATGGAACCAGAATGTGATAAATTGATGATGGATTCAATTAACAAAAATTATGTTGACATGGATGAATATCCTGTCACCACTGAGCTTCAGGTAAAAAAAAATTTTAGATTTTTTTCGTATCGATTGAATTTAAGTTTTATACATTAACAATATGAAAATATATTTGTACGATCAAATTATTATATTATAAGGTTAAGTAGATGTGAAGGGCAAAGCTAGAAGGTTACCAAGGAATTCATTCATGTTATAGAACGGACAGGAATAAGTAATATAGTAAGTAAAGGAAAAACAAGATGAACACATAAATTTACGTGTAAATCCTTGATGAAAAAAATTATGGGCAGAGAAGAGAATTCACTATAATAGAGAGGAATACAATAAAGAGACGAAAGTTTCTTTTTAAAAAACCTTCAACAACAACCGACTAAATCACACTTATATAATACACGCGTACAAATAAATCTTAAGCCCAAAAAACATACAGGCACAAACCCCACAAAAGATCACAAACATGGGTCGCACTGCGAATTTTTCAGGATCGAATCAACAGTATTCGAATTACAAACTTTAAAAATTCAGATAAGAATAGGTAGGGTAAAGCTAAAAGACTATCTACAAATTAGACTGAATTCAATAGCTTTAGTTCAAATTCAATAACAAGACTCAGTTTCGTTGAGCTCAATAATTTTAATTCAAACCTTTTATTTATATGAAATTCAGTTACTAACACCGAATATCGCTCTCCAGTAATTTTAAATAGAAGACCACTATTTATAAGAATTTAATGAATAATGGCTTATGTTAACTTTTACGATAAAAATGAAAATTAGCGGTGTCAAGTCTAATTCTGAATAATTATTTCTCTTTCCTAGAAGTCATTATTTATAATATGATTTTTTACAAATTCAACCAATATAAAATTTTGATGAATAGTATAATGTTTCCAAAAATATCAACGTCTTTTTCAATAATAAGTGCTAAGAAAATAAACACCGTCCAAGATCGAAATAATATAGATACATAGGATTCATCAATTCTTAATCATAAATTTTATATTTCATATTTTAGGAGTGTGGATATTCTTTTAGCTAAATTTTAATAGAATGAGAGAATATAAGATATTCCATTTTTAATAAAAAATTTCGTACTTCAAACTCGAGTTCTTGCAATAAAAAAAATTTCTCTTTTGCTGAATCTTATATAACATAAATTTAAATTAACTGAGACTCAAAATAAATGTCGAAGCAAAAGTATCAAACAAAATAGGTTATGGCCAAGAAAAAGTGGGAGAAAAATTTTAACCAAAAAAAAAAAAAAAAAAGGGTGAAAAAGAGTAGCAATTAGAGTGGTCCTTTAACGTGCGCCCACACGTTTTCTTTTTTGTGTAACATGCAATAATGCAAATATTGTCAATCATATCGGTAAGTATTTATTTTTATTTAGTTGTTATGTTTCTTTTTTTAAAAGTTAATTTAATTAATTTTAAAATTAAATTAATTTTAATAAATTTAAAATTAAATTGAGTATTCATAATTATATAAAAAATAAAAAATAATATAATAAAGTCAATTTAAATCTCAATTATTGTTCATTTTCTTATCTCCATTTGGAGTTTTGGATCCCAACAACTTTACAAGTGGCTATCACGTCATTATTAATAATAAATACCCCCCCCCCCCCATGAAATTGGAATCTCGAGAATTTTTCAAAATATAAAAGTAAGAAAGGACCAAGATTTAAAAAGAAGAATCAGGATTGTGGTGAAGAAGTCAAGGGTTTGACGATGGGCATAAAGGAAATTTTGTTGGAAGCGGTGTCATTTTAATGAGTCTTGCAACATGCGATCCAAATTAGTTGAGGCTCTAATGCGGGCATCGAACACCGGATGAAAAAAAAAAAAAAAGCTAATGCAATGTGGTGGGTAATAAAGTCAAAAGGAAATTTTGGATAGTAACTCCATGTTACACTATTTATGTGTAAAGTTACTAATTCACCTTTTTATTTAATAAAGTTATTGACTTTTGTAGAAATTTAAATTATTCAAATAATTGATGAGAGACTAAATATTTATTTTACCAAAAGTGCTATACTGACTAATTTGACAGTTGATCTATTCAAATTAAAATATTATTATATGAAGTTTAATGGCGTTTTCGAACTGTTTGAATTTTGTTACTTATAAAGCATTACATCGTAATTATTAAATTGGACTTTTCAACCACCTAGACTAAAAAAAGTCCCACAGTAATAAAAATGTAAAAATGGACGGTTTGGTATATTAAGTTTTCGCTATTGTGGGGTTAGAAGTCATTTTCACAGCTCAAATCCCTGATTTCGTGATCACGTAAAAAAATATCACCTGTTACGCCTTAAAAAATCTTAATTGTGACATAATATTTATCTATGTTACTCTGACTCTTCAAAAATGCCGATAGATGCATGCCGGATCCTCCAAAAATAGTTTATTTTTGAACGATCCGACACAGGTGCGGCAACAGTTTTGGAGAGTCCAAGCAAATTAGATATTTATGACGGATAAATCAATCATAAAATAAAATCGATGGTCTGGTACATTAAGCTTTCGCTATGGTGGAGTTTAGAGAGAAGGATTAGACTACAAGTGTCTATTCAACACAGTCGTACTCTAAATTTCTGCAAAAAAATATTTTCACAGCTCGAACCCGTGACCTCGTGATCTCATAAGAACATAATCACCCGTTACGCCCTAGAAAGTCTTAATTGTGACAGAATATTTACGACGGACAGGCCAACCACATAATTAACATCTTCTTACGATTTTGTATCTAGTATCAGCAACAAATAATACGATTAATTTAACATTTTTTTCTTGATTTTAAATTTTGAAAATATTTTTATTATTATCTTGCAGAATCGATGTGTAAATATGATAGCTCATTTATTTAATGCACCACTCAAAGATGGAGAAACAGCAGTTGGAGTTGGAACAGTTGGATCATCAGAAGCAATTATGCTTGCTGGATTGGCCTTTAAGAGAAAATGGCAAAACAAAATGAAAGCCCAAGGAAGGCCCTATGACAAGCCCAATATTGTTACTGGTGCCAATGTCCAGGTATACTTTCACACATATAGCCACTTGTCACTTCTTGTAATTTGAAAAATAGCCACTCTCGCGGAGTTTTAAATTCTACACATGCGATTCCATACATATCGTCACGGTCGCGGATTTTAACCTCTACAGATTGTCATAGAGTTAGTGGGTAGGAGTGCGTTCTGGCTAGTAGGAAGGTGTGCTTTGTTTGCTTCTATGCATGTAGTCGTAGTGCTATGCGTCTGTCTTGTAGGTCCTTGTTCGTGATGTTTTAGTAATGTTTGGAATTTCTGGATATATAGACTGTATATCGCATTACTCTATGGGTGTGGTATCCCTTTTTGTTTGTTGTTTTTATGTTTTTCTTATGTTGTGTTACTTGTCCTGAGTCGGGGGGTCTATCGGAAACAACCTCTCTACTTCGTCTAAGGTAATAGTATAAACTGCATGCTTACATCTTACCCTCCCCAGACCTCACTTTATCGGAATACACTGAGTATGTTGTTCTTGTTGTAGATTGTCATGGAGTTTCACTTGTGAAATTTGAAATTCCGTCAGGGTGTATGATTATGCCCGTATATCGTTGGAATTAACAAGCTTCACTTGTGACATTTGAAACTTTATGACATCAATTATTTTTCAAAAATCGATGCGAAAAATAGCCAATAAACATTATCTCTACATGTTTTTCCTCATCTTGGTCCATAAAACACGTGTGCATGTGTGCATGTGTGCATGGAGTTTAACTTATATACGTTGACCGTATAAATACTTTCACCATCAGCAATGCATGTTAACATGTTGTAGCTGGTTTCACCATCAACAATGCATGTTAACATGTTGTAGCTGGTAACCTGCACTATCTTTCAAGTTACGAATCCAACTCTTTTTACCACCGAACATGATAGTATAAAGTATAAATTCAACAAAATTTAAGATTTTGAACAGGTGTGTTGGGAGAAATTTGCAAGGTATTTTGAAGTGGAACTAAAGGAAGTAAAATTGAGTGATGGATACTATGTGATGAACCCTGAGAAAGCTGTGGAAATGGTGGATGAGAACACCATTTGTGTAGCTGCTATTTTGGGTTCTACTCTTAATGGTGAATTTGAAGATGTAAAGAAATTAAATGACCTCTTGATTGTGAAGAACAAAGAAACTGGGTAAGTTTCAATCTTTAACATTGCTTTATATATCATATACGTCGAGTTTTTTGGTTGTTAAGTTATAGTATGACTGAATTTTTAACTTTCAAAGATATACCGACCTAGGCATCTGATAATGTCGTAGGTTGTCTTCTAACCTTAGCGACATGAAAATAAGGAATGATGTATATTGAGAATCACGTGTGTAGCACATTTATTATCTTAAAACTTTCAAAGTTATACCGATCATAGGCATCTAACTATTGTCAGGTGTTGTGGGTCGTTTTCTATCTAAGTTATACCAACGGTAGGCATCTAACTACTGTCAGATATCGTAGGTTGTCTTCTAACCTTAGCGACATGAAAATAAGGAATTATGCATATTGAGAATCGTGTGTGTAGCACATTTATTATCTTAAAACTTTCAAAGTTATACCGATTGTAGGCATCTGATAACTATTGTCAGATGTTGTGGCCTGTGGGTCGTCTTTTATCTAAGTTATACCTACGGTCGGCATCTAACTACTGTCAGTTGTCGTAGGTTGTCTTCTAACCTTTGCGACATGCAATGATGTATACTGAGAATCGGGCATGGGCACACTTACTATCTTAAACTTTCTAAGTTATGCTAAGGGTAGGTATCTAACTATCAGATGTCGTAGGTCGCCTCCTAACATTATCAACATAAAAATAGAGGATGATGTTTATTGAGAGTCCGGTATGGACACATGAAAGTAGGGGAATGATGTATATTGACATGCCGTAAGTTGTCTTCTAACATTAACAACATGAGAAGTATTTTACGCTTCTGACTATGTATATTGACATGTCGTACGTTGTCTTCTAACATAAACAACATGAAGAGTCTTTTACGCTTCTGAATATGTATATTGACATGTCGTAGGTTGTCTTAAACTTTCTAAGTTATGCTAAGGGTAGGTATTTAACTGTCAAATGTCGTAGGTAGCCTCCTAACATTATCAACATAAACATAGGGGATGATGTATATTGAGAGAGTCCGGTATGGATACATGAAAGTAGGGGAATGATGTATATTGACATGTCGTAGGTTGTCTTCTAATATTAACAACATGAAAAGTTTTTTACGCTTCTGAATACCTATGTTGACATGTCATAGGTTGTCTCTTCTAACATTTACAACCTGAAAAGTCTTTCACGCGTCTGAATATGTATCTTAACAATTAATAATAGTTTGTGTAATTTGGAAACAGGTGGGACACTCCAATTCATGTGGATGCAGCAAGTGGTGGATTTATTGCACCATTTCTTTATCCGGAGCTTGAATGGGACTTTAGATTGCCATTGGTGAAAAGTATTAATGTGAGTGGTCACAAATATGGTCTTGTTTATGCTGGTATTGGTTGGGTTATTTGGAGGAACAAAGAAGATTTGCCTGATGAACTTATTTTCCACATCAATTATCTTGGTGCTGATCAACCCACTTTCACTCTCAATTTCTCTAAAGGTAATTAAACAATAATCCCTTACGGTAAAAGTTAATGGTCAAAAACACACTTAAAATCGATGCTGAGTTGGACAAATTTATGTTCCCAATCAACATCGAGGTGTGATTTGATACAATGGGAGTAATATTTGAGGTATGAAACGTGTGAAAAGGTGATAGTTTAGGTACAGGGGCGGACCCACGTGAATAGGTGGGGGTGCACGTGCATCCGTTAACCTTGAAAAAAGTTATGTATATATATGTGTATATACCATGAGCAATTGGGATATAGTTAATAATGCACCCAAAGATGAATGATAGCCCACCTTGGTGGGCTGGTTGTTGTAGCCTGGGCTTCCTTCCACGCAACCCAGGGATCAAGTCGCTCAATGCCCTAGTTTTTATTTTTAATAATTTAAAAGGCATATTACTAAACTGGGGATTCGAACCCCCAACCAGTCTGTAAGGTGAACCCTCGACCATTGAGCTACCACAACTAATTATTCAAAAATGTTAAAAGTAAACTTCATATTAGAAAGTAAAGTTATTGGCTCAAAACTCTTATTTATTCTATATATTTATTTTTCAGTATTTTTCCTTTGGCGACCAATTGAATTTGATAATATCCCTTAATCGACATCGAAAGTTTTTCTTACGTCTTAAGATAATATTGGTGCTCCGCAATATTATCAAAAGCAATAAGCGTAAAAAAGCTTCAAGGTCTATTGTGTTTAAGCACAAAGTACAAATAAGCGTGAGATTTAACGAAAAAAGGCACAAAGGTAGAAAAGATATAAATATATGTCTAGCATAAGACTAATAATATAAGTACGAATGATAAATATATGAACAATTTTTTTCTTTTTTGATAAAGTGAAATATCAATTATTTAGTGTTCGTCTCTTCAGAAAACCTTATTGACAAGGGAAAGTATGTATCAGAAATTAGAACTTAAGCTGCACATTAAGAGAGGTGAGTGCTCAATACATTTTGAGTCTTACTTCGAGGCTTATGCGCGTCTTTGACAACACTGATGCACCCACATACTTCAAATCCTGGGTTCGCCTCTGTTTAGATAGATAAATGAAACAATGGATCATTAAGGTATGAAACTGCGGAAATGTAATAGCTTATCGATTGCCGATGAAACTATATGTGGAAAACATCTCCAATGAGTGCTTTTAACGTATATCGAAAATTGACTGATTTCTAATAATGTTATATTCTGTCGAAAATTTGATAAGATTAAGTATATTGTATATTACTTGTCATAAAGCATGTGATATACTGGAACCAGATGAATAATACAATTCAGTTACATATAAGATGTATGTGAATTTAATCATTATTTTGCTATATTTTCATGCAGGTTCTAGTCAAGTAATTGCTCAATATTACCAACTTATTCGCTTGGGTTATGAGGTAAGTACAAGATTAATAATTTTATTATTTTAGTGAAAAGTTAAAAATTGTACCAATTGTTAGTATTCGTATCGGATCATCAAAATATACATGACATTCATATGATCTGACTCGAATACAACATTTTTCAAAGATCCGAACAACATAACTTACTACAGTTACTTTTATCAGTACAGTATAACCAGCTATTAGGTTATAAAAAACACATTTCTTTCGAGAATTACATGTATTAAAGCTCAAAATTTTGTTATGCATCTGTGTCAGACCTTCTAAAAGTAAATATGATTTAGATGATTCAATACGGGTGCCGTAACATTTTTGAAAAATTCAAACAACATATACCAACTATTAGCATGTGAAAACTATATATCTTTCAAGAATTACATGCTTTAAGCTCAAGATTTTACCGCACATTTGTGTCGGATCATCTAAAAGTACTTACTATTTTAAACGATCTACAAGATTTAGATGATTCAATACGAGTGCAATAACATTTTTGAAAAATTCAAACAACACATACCGACTATTAGCATGTGAAAACTATATATCTTTCAAGAATTGCATGCTTTAAGCTCAAGATTTTACCACACATCTTTGTCGGATCATCTAAAAGTAGTTATTATTTTAAACGATCTACAATAAATTCATCGATATCTTTTGAATATCTGATCAACATACGCGCTTTGAAGCTCAAAATTTTGTTGTTTTAAACCAGGGTTACAAGAATGTTTATGGAGAATTTCTATTGTATCTTGTTTGTTTACTATTCCTTGTCTAAACTGTTTTATCTTGAGTCGGAGGTTCATTAGAAACAGTCTCTCTATCTCACCTCTGAGTTAGAGGTATGAACTGCGTACACTTATACCCTCCCTAGACCCCACTTGATGGGAATATACTGGGTACGTCGTTGTTGTTGTTGATGCATACATATATATAGTATATAGTAATCTAACAATATGTAAATACTATAGGGTTACAAGAATGTTATGGAGAATTGTCAAGAAAATGCAAGGGTACTAAGAGAAGGACTAGAAAAGACAGGGAGATTCAACATAGTTTCCAAAGACATTGGAGTTCCATTAGTTGCATTTTCTCTTAAAGACAATCACAAACACAATGAGTTTGAGATTTCTGAAACTTTAAGGAGATTTGGATGGATTGTTCCAGCATACACTATGCCACCAGATGCTCAACACATCACTGTTCTTAGAGTTGTCATCAGAGAAGATTTCTCTCGAACCCTCGCCGAGCGACTGGTAATGTTTTTATTTCTGTTTAACTGTCGTTTCAATTTATATGACAGTGTTTGACTGGATGGAAACTCGTAGTCTTAAACACAGTATGAAACTTTGTGACTATAAAAGGATGAAGTTCACAGTTTAAATATTTTCAAGGGTTTAATAGCACTTCCTAGTCCTTAGTTTGTTTGTTTTTTCTGTGGTTTCCTGGCGTCGCTTTGCGGACCCGACTAGCTGTACCCACTGGGTCCCGCTATTTTAAGGTGGGTCCACCACGGTTAGTTCCACGGGGCCGTGGAGATGCGGTCGGTTTGTAATGCCTCCAGTGGCCCTGCTGTGGTTCGAACTGGCGACCTGAAGGACTTTGTCCTCAGGCCTTTACTAGCCGAGCTACCCTTCAGACTTCTAGTCCTTAGGTTATTGGAAAAATTTTGATATTATAGTTCGTGTGATATCTGACTAAGCACGTTTAATCTTTAATGGATTGAAATGCACAATTGATCCCTTTGCTTGTAAATATTCACAAATCTACTATGGTTATTAATTAACTTTTTTTGCCGTTTAATATGTTATGCTAAGTTTATAGTGTCATTCCATGTTTGACAATAATATAGTTAAAAAAAAAAAAAAATCCAAATAGAACATATTTTTCATATAAAGGGATCAAAAATACACATTTTATCAATAATTGAAGGACCAAAAAATTACTATTATCCCTATTTCTAAACAAAAAATGTATCTTTCCCTTTTTGAACATGAAAAAAATATCATATTATATTCTTCACAACTTTGCAATTTGCATAGTCATGTAGATATTCGAAAGAATTTGTTATATTCACTAAAACTATATGCATTACTTTATAACAAGTTAGTCAAGAAGAATAAGTAAATATATAGCGCTGTTAGAAAAGCATTTTCTGACGTAGTTTCAAGCCTTAAATTAATCTTTTAATTACATTCTTGGTTCATATTGTTAGAGTTGTGACTAAACTTTTGTTGATTCGGCCCTGAAAGTTTCGCGGTGCGACCCATGTTTGTGATTTTCAGTGGGGTATGTGGTGGTAGCGTAGGGAATTAGAACAATTAGTGGGTAGGTTTTGGATGTTTCAGAAATTACGTCGTGCTCCACATTGTACTCCTCTCTCCTTTCACAGTGAAATTCCTCTGCCTGTGCCCGTAGTTTTTCCCGCAACGGTTTCCACATAAATCTGTGCGTTCTTGTCTTTTCTTTTTGCTTGTGATTTGCTTTATTCTGTCTGATTAATAACACATTTTTTTTCCAAACAGGTTATTGACATCGTAAAAGTCCTCCACGAACTCGACTCACTCCCTGCACGTGTCAATGCCAAGCTAGCCGTGGCCGAGGAGAAGGCTGCGGCGAGTGGCGTTGACATCGTGCATCACAAAACAGATAGGGAATGGGAACTTGAGGTTGCTGAAGCATGGAAGAAGTTTGTTACTGATAAGAAGAAGAATAAAACTAGTGGAGTTTGTTAAATTAATTTAATTTAACTATTGTTTATGATATGATATGATATGATATGATGAGTTAATTATGAGTTTATGACTAAGTACTTAAGCAATTTTTCTTGTGTATTGGTATTTTGTAATATGATTTTCTTTTACCAACTGATATTTATCAGGTACTTTAAAATTTATTTACGTTGTTAGTGCTTGAGGTCTTGCTTATCCGATATAATTTTCTTTTTTTATAATATCAGGTCACTCAGAGGATATAAGAAATATTGGCCAATGTAAAATTGGATCATTACTAAATCCATTTTTTTCGTATAAATAACATAAATATTAATTTCTTAAAAGTAATTATACTCTCTCTCATTTTTTTAATTACTTTATTCTCTTTCTCTATTAATATACATAACATAGTCGACATATACATAGCATTCTGTGTATATGTAAGATTTTTGTAATATATTTAGCGAGTTGAATTTTTTTTAATATTAAAAACATAAGTTGTGTATTTGTTTAATTTTTTTTTATTTTTTTTTACTTATAGTATGATTTTCTTTTACCAAATGATATTTATCATGCACTTTAATTGATTTATACTGTGAATGCTTCCAATCTTGTTTTTTCGATTCGACTTTTTTTTAAAAAAATAATAGCAGACCACTCAAAGAATTTATTTAGTGTAGTTTTATAAGTGGAATTTGAGTATGTATGTGATAGATCTTCCGCTTGAAAATAACAGATAATAAAGGAAAAAAATAAAATAATTTCACCATATTTTTAAATTAAATTATGCACCTTGCTCATTATGACATGCAACGTTTCTGTCTTTAAAATTTTTAAATCATATAGAGACTGGTAAATTAATCTAAATATATTCAGTGATCTGTATAATTGAGTTAGGAATGTGTAAAAATCGCACCGATCGATAAATCGAATCGATAAAAATATTTTGGGTTATTGGGTTAATAATTTTTTTATTGATTTTATAAAAAAAAATTATTGATAAATTTCTCTCTATCTATCTATATATAGAGAGAGATAAATATAAATATAAATATAGATATAGATATGTGTATGTATATATATATTATATGCACTACTTATTCACAATTCAATGATTCATAAAGTATTAACCTATTCAGGACAACAAAGGCATAATATAAAGTTTGGTTATTCTTGTATTGAAAAGTTTGAAGCATTTATAGCTCCAACAATTAGGATTTAATTTTTTTTCTAACTAACATTCAATTCAAGTTTGAAGATTCTTATAAACTAAAATGCATTGTGTAGGATTTTGGTTATCCGAAAACTGATAAACCAAATCAATAACACATAAAACCGAACCGAGCCGACCGATTCACACCTCTAAATTGAGTTACCCAAAAAGTAATGCCATATCCAATGTGTATGTCAACATCTTGTATTCAATTAATAAACCAGACAAATTAAAGAGATATTGAGGGAAAGAAATAACAATATTAAGCGTAATTTCATAAGTGAAGCTTTGAAAGAATAAAAAAAAAATCAATAAATCCTTGGCTCAAAAGCAATATTCTCGAAGAAAAAGTACAAAAATAATATGACAACAAAATATATAGCAAAAGACAAAATAAGTGAAGTAATAAATAATAATACACATTGAAGAATCAGAGACTCAGGGGAAGAGCCAACCCTTTGGTAGAGGCATCCGAACCCTCTTCGACGAAAAAATATACCATTTATACATGATTTTCGGCTAGATTTTCTTTAAATATTGAACCCCTCAGTTGAAATTATAGTTCTACCTTTGCAGAGACTACATGATTACTAAATAGTTCCTGCGTCTCGAACACAACGTGCGATAACACTACATGCTACCCGTTTACTATAGTATTTCTCAACCTCCAAATCTTCATTTTTAGGATTATGTCCTCTGTAAAATGACGTTGTATCATATCTATCTAATCATCCCTCCTAAAACTTTTTTAGCATATCATAATCTCTCGTAACTTCTATTACAGTTGACCTCTCACGCCTTCATATCGCCGCACTCATTGGTGCGCCTTCTCTTCACATAATCGGACCATCTCACCTTTGCTTTCCTAGTCTTATCCATTACGAAGGACACCTTACCCGTATAACTTCGTTTCTAGTCACATCTCTCATAGCATGCTTATATATTCGTCTGAGCATCCTCGCTTGTACTACCCCTCATCTTATAAATATGGAGGCTCTTGATTGACTAACACTATACTCCATACAATAATATTGATCCAGCCATCACTCGGTAAAATCAACCTTTAAGACTTGGCGACATGTTCTTATCGGATAGTATTAAGGTCGTTTGGTGTGAGGTATAAGTAATCCCTTGGATAAGTAATTCTGAGATAAAATAAAAGATCATTTTATCTCATGTTTGGTTGGAGGGATTTATCAATGGTGGGATAACTTATCCCACCATTTACACCATAGTGATGGGATAACTTATCCCATATACATGATGGGATAAGTTATTTCGGATAATCCCGAGATAACTAATTCCGATATTAGTTATCCCAGGAATAGTTATTCCAGAATAATTAGTTTCGGGAGTAATTATCCGGGATTACTCGAAATAACTTATTCCACCATCCATATGGGATAACTTATCCTATCACTATGGTGTAAATGATGGGATAAGTTATCCCGGTATTAACTAATACCTCCGACCAAACATGACATAAAATAATCTTTCTTTTTATTTTGGGACTATTTATCTCTTATACCTCACATCAAACGACCCCTAAGGGGTTGTTTGGTTGGAAAACAATTATCCCGAGATAATTAATCTCGGGATAACTTAGGATTAGTTATCCCATCATGTATATGAGATAACTTATCCCATCATTATGGTGTAAATGGTGGGATAAATAATTCCGGTACTAATAACTTATCCCATCATTATGGTGTAAATGGTGGGATAAATAATTCCGGTACTAATTAATAAGTCATATCAAACATGGGATAAAATAATACTTCATTTTATTCCAAAATTATTTATCCCTTATACCTCACACCAAACGACCCCTAAAGTTTATGTTATGCTCGGGATTTAAAGAAGGATCAAATCACAAAATTTTATTATACGCAATTTAACTTTACATTTTTGCAGGAGCCTGTTTCCATTGTGATCGAACCATTCTTTAGACCCTGCACGTAGCGAAAACTTAGTGTACCGAGCTGATTTTCTTTTAATTTATAACTTTCACGTTTTTCCCAACAGGAAACAAAAAGATTAAAAAAAAATACACTAAAAAATTGACATATCATTATCCACATGTCATTCTTTTATAGGTTTCCATTACGTTTCTACAAACTCGCTACACTAGCGCGTGCTCATCACTCCCCCAAACAATTCCTCTGTATCTAAAAAAGAGTTTCAAAGGAAGACAAAACAAATCTTTGGGTATTTTTTCTTCTTGTTCTGTATGTGAGTTAAAGGGAAAAATGGTGAGAAAAAGTGCTATGGGGTGTGGCTATTATGTTGTTGTAGTGGTGTTTTTGTTGATTGGGGGTATGAAAGTGAGATCAGATTCATCAGATCATAGGTACAAATCTGGAGAAGAAGTACCTTTGTATGCTAATAAAGTTGGTCCTTTTCATAATCCTAGGTAACCCCTTTTCATTTTCTTGGTTAAAGATTTGATTTTTATGAGTTTTATATGATTTTGATATCTGGGTAAGAATCAAGATTTAGTTATGGGGTTAATGTTGCTGGGATGTGATGAATTTTGGTGTATATTAGTGTGTGTGAGCTTACCCTTTTGACCCTTTTAATTTTTTCATTAAAGATTGAGTTTTTATGTTTTAATTTTGATTTTTATATGTTTTTGATATCTGGGTAAGAATCAAGATTTTGTTTGTGTGGGGGGTGTGGTGGTGGTGGATGGTGCTGGGATTTGATGAATTTTGGGTGTATTGGTGAGTTTGCTTAATGTTGATTAGTAGGTGTGAGCTTACCCTTTTGACCCTTTTCCTTTTTTTCATTAAGATTGAGTTTTTATGAGTTTTTTGGTTCTTTTGTATGTTTTTGATATATGGGTAAAAATCAAGATTTTGTTTTGGGGGGTGGGAGGTTTGGGGGGGGGGGGGGGGGGGGCTATTGCTGGGATTTGATGAATTTGGGGTGTATTGCTGAGTTTGAGAAATGTATATTAGTGGGTGTGAGCTTATCCTTTTGGTTCTATTCATGTTTTAGGTAAAGATTGATTTTTTTTTGTTTTTATTTTTATTTTTGTATGTTTTATTATATCTGGGTAAGAATCAATGTTTTTGTTTTGGGTGGCATTGGAATGACTGTTTTGGGGGAATGTTGCTGGGATTTGATGAATTTTGGGTGTATTTTGAGTTTGGTCTATGTAGATCAGTGGGTGTGAGCCTACCCTTTTGACCTTTTTCATTTTGTTTCATTAAAGATTGAGTTTTTATGAGTTTTTTTTTTTTTTGTATGTTTTTGATATCTGGGTAAGAATCAAGATTTTGTTTTGGGGTGTATGGCTGAGTTTTCTCAATGTAGATTAGTGGGTGTGAGCTTATCCTTTTGGTCCTATTCATTTTTTTTAGGTAACGATTGAGTTTTTTTATTTTTATTTTGATATCTGGGTAAGAATCAAGATTTGTTTTGGGTTGTATTGGAATGATTGTGTTGTTGTTGGGCTTTGTTTAATTTTGGATGTATTGATGAGTTTTTCTCAATGTAGATTAGTAGGTGTGAGCTTACCCTTTTGACCCTTTTCATCTTTTCCATTAAAGATTTGATTTTTTACGGTTTTAATATCTGTACAAAAATCAAGATTTTGTTTTTTGTAGTATTGGAATTATTGTTTTCGGGGGAAATATTGCTGGGATTTGCTAAATTTTAGGTGTATTTCTGGGTTTTCTCAATGTATATTAGTGGGGTACCTTTGTTTATGAGAATTCTGAGGTATCTTTGGATGTGATAGTTTATATTTTGTACGCGTTGTGTATCTGGGTAAAAGTTGAGTTTTTGTTTTGGGTAGTGTTGTAATGAAAAGGGGGAATCTTGTTGAGAATTGCTGAATTTTGGGTGTAATGTTGTGTTTCTTTACGGGTCTTTGGTAAGTCACACCTACATTCTTTAAACCATAAGGCATCACATTGCTATAATATGTGTCGAAATGAGTAGCAAAAGAAGTTTTCTCTTGGTCATCTGGATCCATCCGTATCTGGTTGTATCTGGAGTACACATCAAGAAAACTCATTATTTTGTGTCCTGCCATAGCATCGATCATTCAATCAATATTTGGTACTAGAAATGAGTCTATCGGCAAGCTTTGTTCAAATCTTTGAAATCAATTCACATCCTAAATTTGCTTTATTTCTTTGGTTGCCTTCTGAAAAGTGTGAACTTTTCTTTTTGGTTGTAGTTTTACATTTGTATATGAGAATTTCCTTTAAAAAAGTAGTTTTGGAACGGATTCTGGGGGAAACTTATACGATATTTGGTGAATTTGGACAGTAATTTTCAGTGCATGTTAATGAGTCTACTTGGTAATTGAGTATTATGAATCTTTTCATCCTAGAGTTTTATCATTACATCTAAAAGTAAGGAGAAAGACATTGTCCAAGGTCTTGGTTCTTCTACATGCTAGATCGAATTTAACGTAGTCCATTTTGTAAGAGCACTATCAAAGGAGAACGGAACAAAAGGCTTATCTTTTATGCTTTTAGTGTTTGGATATGGGAAGAGTTCAGTGGTGTGCGTGCCGGTATTTTTTTTTTTATAAAGCTTTGCTCTTGTTTCGGCTCTTCATGTTGGCAAAGAGTGTCTTGGTACATTAGATATCATTAGCTTTTTTTTAGGATATATTCTGGATATGATAATAAAGGCAAACAATTGTAGAACAACGAAAAGAAGCTTCGTAAGAGTGAGAAAGCCCGAGCTGTCTTCCCACAGCTAGTTTAAACCGTCACTTATTCTTCTGTCCAGAAAGTTATTCTGTGAATTGTAGCTCCTGACATAAAATCATGAAAAGGAGTATTTTCATCCATTTTGTTTAACCTGAGAGCTTTGGAGACAGCAATATGCAAAATAGTTATTGTAGTATTATTCACTTTGCTTTAGTTATTGAAAGATACATACTTTGATCTTAGTTTTGGTGCTTTCTTATCATGAGCATGGTAGTGTGGAGCTATGTTGCTTGGACTCTCTAAAAATGTTGCCACATCCGTTTCGGATTCTCCAAAATGAACTATTTTTGAAGTATCTAACATGCACCCATCGATGTTTTTGTAAGAGTCAGAGCAACATAGGTGCAGCGTACCCATCAATTTCCTTACAATTGTTCACAAGCAAAGTTCTAAAAAGGACTTATGAATACTCACAAAGGGTCTTGTCAACTTTTGTGTGTGTGCATGTGTAAAAACACACTCATACGCTCTCTTTTTGATAATTCAAAATATTGTGTTATTAATACACAAGATCGTGTCAAGAGCGTGTACAATGTGGATTTATGCAGTGTCCTTATTCCTTTTAGAAAGAACTGCACAATTACCTAGTAGCAATGCTAGAAATTTCTCACTTTCCCCATGAATAATACTTAGCGCAGGGGGTCACCACGTGGGAGCAGGAACTCCTGCTCACTCTGAGTCTCCAGATATGGAGACAAAAAAATTAAGCATGTGTTAAGTGTCTTCTTCCGATGTTTTTGTTTGCACTTCCTTCACAAACCTTAGCTTCGTTAAATCACTTTTGCACTTTGTAACAGTTTCACCAGTTTCCTGGAATGGTCGTTTGGTGACTTCTCTCCGATTTCTCCTTGGGAGAGCTTGTTGTTGGCATCTTTTTTTCTCCAATTGCTTCTGATTTAATTTGCTTGTAAGTTAACTTAGTTAAAGCCCACATTCTTAAGCTTATCAATTTTTGCCTGCGAGATGGACTTTGTTTTTGTCTCCATCCTTTTGACGTTGTCATGGTTCACTCTTTTTCCTTCATTTAAATTCTCTTGTAGCCTTCTAGTTTATTGTTGGAGACTCGTAAAGCTTCTGTCTATGACTACTAGCCAATCTATCTTCATTTTCTCTAAATTTAAATCGGATCGTATTAATTAGCAATATGGCCTCCTTCGGGCTTCTATTTGCAACTGCTGGTCTCATGTTCGACTTCCTGTTTGCTTCAGTTATTCTGGCATCAGCAAGAACATTCGCTCCACGTAAGCTAGATTGATTTTTGGCTCTAATTTTATCAGGTGCCTAGGGTTGGTCATCTTTCCTATTCCTTTCCTTGAGGAGAGCCAAGTTTATTAACAGAAATGACAGTCTGCTATCTCTTTTTCCCCGGTGCCTTTCCAGTTATTGACTCTTCGCTGGGTTGCTATGGTTGGGAAAATTCACTAAACATATTGCTGCTGATTTCTCCTATCTCGCTGAAAAGATTAAGACGCTATGGACAAAGCAGTAGTCCAACCAAATTCACTACCATTGTTCTCTTTCTTCCATAAGCTTGAGCAACCTGCTTCATATTACATGTTTCAACGTTTTTTAAATCTCTCCTTTCAATGGAGACTTGAAGAAGAGTAAAGCGTCAACCTTAGCAGGCACCTTCACCCTGCCGTCATGTTTGATGTTTGCGAGGTCCATTATTCCACTATCTACTCAATAAGGTTTTAATAATAAGTCAACATATGTGCTTGACTTGTAAACTCTGCTGGTTAGTGTCTATGATGACATTCAATGGATGCAAACTTGCAAAATTCCTAATTGGGATACTATTTAGTATGGATAACTGAGGAGATAACTGAACCTTAGTTGGAAAGTCATATGAGCTGATGTCAGAATTATGCTTTTCCCATCCGCGTTTACTATGGATTCCAACTACATTTTTAAGATAACAAAAGTACTTATATGGTTATCAAAAAGATAACAAAAGTACTTATCTATGATTGTTACCATTCTCCACAAAGAGTAGTACTTATCTAGGAACGGGGAAAAAGAACAATTACAAATATTTGCATGGGGATTGTTATTAAAGGCATCAGAAAAGAGGTGTGCAAATTCAAAGTTACCAAGTTCAAAACAAAAAAAAAGGAGTGTGCAAAGCATTGAGTTAGTGAAAACTGAAAATTACTCTCTTGATTTAGTACATAATCTGAAGCAACTCCAGTGAATCAATGAATCTCTTGAATGATTCTGATTGTTCTGTTTATTGAACATAGAAAACATATCTGATTGTACTTCTCTAGTGCATGCTACATTTACTATTCTCCATCAAGATCTCATTTGTTTACCGTCATTTGCAGTGAGACATACCGCTACTTTGATCTTCCTTTTTGTTCTCCAGGTCAGGCTCATTTCTCGGTTCTCTATTGCTCTAATATCTTTGATTCTTTTCAGTTTTTGATGTTGAATATTGGATTATATGTCTATTCATGCTCTTGGTTTAGGTCACGTGACAGATAAAACGGAAGCTCTTGGTGAGGTGTTGAATGGAGATCGTTTAGTCACTGCTCCGTACAAACTTGACTTTTTAAGTGATCGAGAAACTGAGGTAGTTTGCAAAAAGACATTGTCTAAGGAAGAAGTTGCAAGATTCCGTGATGCTGTTGCCAAAGACTACTACTTCCAGATGTTTTATGATGACCTGCCCATTTGGGGTTTCATTGGTAAGACAGACAAGGAGGGAAAAGACCCCAGTGACTACAAATATTACCTTTTTAAACATCTTCATTTTGACATCCATCGCAACAAAGATCGCGTGATTGAAGTCAATGCACGAACTGACCCCAATGCCCTAGTGGACATAACTGAAGATAAGGAAGTGGACGTAGAGTTCATGTATTCTGTAAAATGGAAGGAAACAGAAATCCCTTTTGAGAAAAGAATGGAAAAATACTCGCAGACTTCAGCTTTACCACATCATTTGGAGATCCACTGGTTCTCTATCATTAATTCTTGTGTCACAGTTCTGCTGTTAACTGGTTTCCTTGCTACAATTCTGATGCGTGTCCTTAAAAATGACTTTGTCAAGTAAGTAACAAAACACTTTGTTGGATAAATACTCTTATTAATCCAGGAGCTTGTTCTTATCCTATGGTATTTACTGTTTTGATTAAAGATACGCCCATGATGAGGAAACAGCTGATGACCAAGAAGAAACTGGGTGGAAGTACATTCACGGCGATGTGTTTAGGTACCCAAAGCAGAAGTCACTTTTTGCAGCAGCCCTGGGTTCTGGCACACAGTTGTTTACCCTGTGAGTATGCATGCCTATAAATGGGTTTAGCTATTTAGGTCGTGATAAATATCGTTGACAAATGTTAGTTCTTACCGCCTCTTTTTTCCCAGAGCAATTTTCATATTCATACTTGCGCTTGTTGGTGTGTTTTACCCCTACAACCGAGGAGCTCTTTTCACAGCTTTGGTGGTTATTTATGCTCTTACATCAGGAATTGCAGGTTATACTGCATCATCATTCTATTGCCAACTTGAAGGGAAAAATTGGGTAAGAAAGTGTGGAGAGCAATATTTTTACTGTTGTCAAGTTGTTCCTACAAGTGCGTCTCTTACTGTGTTTACTAAGTTTCCTTATTGCATCATTCTCTTCTAGTTAGTTAAGGTCTCTTGGTTTTTACAGGACTAGTCATGAATAATGATAGAATTTTCAAGAGTAAGGTGTAAAACTTCCACCGCAAGTTTAGTTTAACAGAGCATATACCAAGGTTTTACCTAAATAGAATTAGGGGCATGTTTGAGAGCGCCAGATAGACTTTTGTATTTTCATAATAAATAAAGAGCTTCTTTCCTTGTCAAAAAAATAAATTATGAGCTTTTCTTCCTTTCACTTAGCGTCTTCATCTTTGGCCTTCCCTTCTACCAACAATTGCTAATCCTTAATCCAAACTTATCAGTGGTTAATTCTATAAATTTTCATTGTCCTTTACGCTTCATCTGAACCTGTTTCATCCCATTACAGAAACTTGTCTTGAGGACAAGTAAATGTTGTTAAAAACTAGAGGTTATTCACATTTTACACTAATATACAAATCTGGTAAACAAGCAACCTTACTAAGAAAGCTGCTTGTTGAGTAAGGCCGGCTTTCGAGCCCAAGCCCCTTGTATAGGTTGGGTGCTTGAGCGCATCTTTCTCATATCGATCAAGGCTTTCATGGAGTTTGAAATAAGGCTTTCCGTTTTTATTATGTTCTTCCCTAAGTTAGCATTAATTTTATAAGTCAGTTTTTTATACAACCGTCTATTTAAGTCCCCACCCCTCCCCACCCCACTCTCTCGTTTCCTATTTGCTGCCTTGCAACTTATTATCCTTGAAACAAAATCAATGGCTCCCAACAATTAATGTAGTGGTTGGTCCTTTCGCAGAGTTAATAATTACTTGACATTGTTTTATTGGTTTTCAGAAGAAAGCGGAAAATGTGTACTGACCTCAAATTCAATTTTTTTTTAAAGGTAAGGAACTTGTTGTTGACAGGAGCTCTGTTCTGTGGGCCGCTTTTTCTAACTTTCTGCTTCCTCAATACTGTTGCAATTGCTTATCATGCCACTGCAGCACTTCCTTTCGGTACTATCGTGGTCATTTTCCTCATATGGGCCCTTGTGACATCGCCATTGCTCGTATTGGGAGGAATTGCAGGAAAGAATAGCAAGGCAGAATTTCAAGCTCCAACCCGAACTACGAAGTATCCGAGAGAGATACCACAATTACCCTGGTATCGCGGAGCTCTTCCTCAGATGGCAATGGCTGGGTTCTTGCCTTTCAGCGCTATCTACATTGAACTCTATTACATATTTGCCAGCGTGTGGGGTCATAGAATTTACACGATTTACAGTATCTTATTCATAGTTTTCATCATTCTGATCATTGTCACTGCATTTATTACGGTGGCTTTGACATACTTCCAACTTGCTGCTGAAGACCATGAATGGTGGTGGAGGTAATAAATTAACACTACTTAATTCACCAAATTCTTTTCAAACAGTTTAAGGATGCATCTGAATATGGCATTAATAATATGCTGTGCTCCATCACTTAAGTATTCATTAGCGAGTATTTGAGTAGGTCAGCGTTATTATAACTTCATTCATCTCCTTTTATATCTTTTTTTGGGAGGGGAGGTTGAGGTTGGGGGGACGTGGATGGGTCTATTTGGTTTAGGATTTGCCACTATTTGATTTTGTCTTGGAGAGTGCTGATTTAGATCTCTTATATTAGTTGGGGGTACGTTAAAAAAAGATGTATATTCCGGACCTAAGTTGCTCAGACTCTCCAAAATGTTGCCGCACCCGTGCCGGATCCTTCAAAAATATACTATTTTTGGAGGATTCGACACGCACCCGTAGACATTTTTCAAGAGTCTGAGCAACTTAGTTCCGGACATTTTGTCGCGGTGCTACTAGAAAAAATTGTTATCCGATCAATGGATTCCCTGGTTTTTGGATTTTCATTTCTTTATGTAAACAAGAAGTTGTAGCAAAGGCCCTGTCTCTGTACCCTTCCATAGAGTGTGGGCCTTCAAGCGTACGTTGTTAAGAAAGATCGGATATTGCCTATTCTTTAAGCTTTAATTTATCTGCAGTTGGCAAAATACCTACTCATTTCTGCTGCTTGTTACTCTTCTTGAAAGCTGACAACATTTTGTTTTTGAGAATACGCGTGCGTTGTTGAGTCTCTCACATATATGTTGATCTTCTAGGTCTTTCCTTTGCGGTGGATCAACCGGCTTGTTTATCTACGGCTACTGCCTGTATTACTATTATGCCCGATCAGACATGTCAGGTTTCATGCAAACCTCATTCTTCTTTGGTTACATGGCTTGCATTTGCTATGCCTTCTTTCTCATGCTCGGAACTGTTGGTTTCCGAGCTGCTTTGTTTTTCGTCCGCCACATATACCGCTCAATCAAGTGCGAGTAAGATGCAGAATTCCACATTGGCCTGGTTCGACCGGTAAGTTCCTCATTTTACTTTTAACCTCTACGTTACTCAGATCCTCCAAAAACGTCAGCATACCCCTCCCGGATCCTCCAAAACCAAAAACATAGCGCATTTGTTGGAGGATTTGAGCTACTCGGAACCACTGACATTTTTGGTGGATCCGAGCAAATATAACTCGTAGATTTATTTGGCTAACTTACAAGCGTCGTTCATGGAGAATGCAACAGGGCTTGTGTTTTTGGTGTAAAAATCGTCGACATGCTTGGAGCAGTGCAGCACATTGCCTGAGCAACTAAACAGAAGATGTAATGTTGAACAAGTTCACATCAGTTTTCAGGTGGCAACTTTATGTTTGAAGAGTGTTCTTTTTTATTGTGTTGTTTAGAACAAAGAGCTTATTAGTTTTAGCTTCAGCTTATTGTTCTTAGTTTTAAAACCTTCTTGATATATAATATATGGTTCTATTAATTGCATCCTTAGTTGTTTTATGTTCCAATTGTTGTGTTAGTCATATGACCAAGAGGTCGTGGGTTTAAGCCGGGGAAACAGTCTCCTGATAGACCATAGACCATTGTGGTCCGGCCTTTTCCAGAGCTCGTGCATAGCGGGAGCTTTAGTGCATCATGGTTATGTAGACCGATTTTCAACGATTCAAACGGTTCGTCGAATGCAAGTTATATTTTCTTTTTAAAAGACAATTATGTAAATGATAACTAGACAAAAATAACATATTCAGTGTGATTTTACGAGAGCGCTTTGAGAGGATGGGCGTATGCATTACCTATTTTACGGTGTATATACAACAACAATTACATAATCGATGTGATTTCACAAGTGGCGATATGAGAAGGATAATGTCTGCAAATCTTATACCTTATGTGAGGTCGAGAGTCTTGTTTTCGATAGACTCTCTGCTCAAGAAACTTATGGCATATTTGAATCATAATATTTGTTTTTGCTAATGAAATGCAACATAAATTAAAATAATTCACTTCACAAATATCGAATTCGATAAAAATGCGAGTGTAATTCTAAAAGTAAGATCTGAGGAGGATAGAGTATACGTAGATGCAGACCTTACCACTACCTTTGAGACCTTACCACTACCTTTGAGAGGTAGAGAGACTGTTTTCGAAAGACCTTATAAATACTGATCAAATTGTGCAAATAAATGTTAACACAATCAACAATTATAACTTAAAACACTCTTAAATTTTTTTTATATATATATACTTTTATTAAACTTTGAACCAATAAAAAAATGCAAGAACAAGAAAAATAAATTAAACTCCACCAGTAACACTACCATTAAATATTTCAATAGTGTCACCTTGACAAACATGGTGCCATCTAAATGAACGATCATCATCCATCACATTTTGTTTATAAATAAAAAAATAACCTTCTTGTGGAAGCTCTAATTCCAATTTTTGTAATTCTTTCTTCAATTGTCCCACATTTTCTGAAGGATTTACTTCTATCGGAATTTTCTTAGTGCCACATTTCGTTAAAATCATAATTCGTAATTTCTTCGATCCGTTTCCGTTATTCACGGACGACGATACTGGAGAAGTCGTCGTCGTTGTCGTTGTTGCTGGTGCTGGTGTAGTGATAGTACTCGGTTTGATACTGACATCGATTTCTGAATTATTCGAAATTCCATAATGCTGAAGACTATGATGATCGATTAATTCGATTCCATTTGCATGCATGGCTAATTTACTCACATGCACACCATCCATATCGTGAATTCTCTCTTTTACCCTCCAAACACTATCCGTGACGTCAGCCTCTAACGCGATGACGCCTAGTTTGGACGCTGGCATTCTGAGGAGGAGTTGGATTGGCTGTTCTGTCTTGTCTGGTTCAGATTCTACGACCAGTTGAATGTGAGATCGATCGAGGATATCGGAATAATGAACGTTTAAATGGTCATCTAAGACATTACCTTTGAAAATTAACGTTTGTTTTGGTATAGGAATACCTTGATCTCTTCGAATCTTGTCTTTGATCTCTAAAATTGTGTCAAAATAACCAACTTCAATTGCAAATGCCCTTCCTTTTGTTGGTTGAAAAAACACATCCATTTAACACAAATTCGTGAGATTATACTGAATATGTTATTGTTGTTACAACGTAAAAATCTTTCACTCAAAATTAAATTAACAAATAATATGGTACCTTAAATATAGGTGAAAGAATATTCAAAAAGGTTAGATTTTGCTACTAAATCTATGGATAGTTACAACAATATACCGATATTGCATGTGCATATATATATATTTTTTTTTTTTCAAAATACAAAATCAATTTTATATTCTCCTATTTATTTATTTTTAAAAATATTTTTCAACAAGATAATTGTGATTCAAATGGACAAGTTGTTACATGGAATTAATTAATTACACATGGGTAAAAAGTAAAACTTCTGTGTACACTATATATACGCCAACCTAATAATTCAGAAAATATCGTATCCTTATAATTTTTTTTTCATTGTTTATTCGGGATAATATTTTGAATTTGATTAATTCAAATTTATTAAATGGATAAGAGTGAGCTAAAGTGTGTTTTATCACATGAAATTTCATTTTTATAATTTGAACTAGAGACTTATTATTAAGAATAAAGTAATATTTATCAAACTTTAACGCAGTTTTACGAGGTCCATATATTTATAATTCATTAACCTAAAGTATGATAGTAAAAGCAAAGCATGTGAAATATACAAAAAAGCAAGCACTACCACAACTTAGTGGAAGAATGTATACCTAATTATTATTTAATTAAATTGATTAATTAGCTTTACCTTACAATAACTTATCTTCATCAAAGCAAAATTAAACTTGTATTCAACTTAATATATTATATATAAGTTTTTGGATCAGTACCATTTAATTAAATATTTTAAAGAACAAAGAAAAATAAACTAATTAAGTTTAGTGGATGTGCTTTTCTAGGTAGTGGACAACAAATGAGTGTGTATAAAAATTAATTAAATAAATCTTAATTTAACTTTCGATATTAAGATTCTTTTTTTTCCTTAATTCATTTATTTAATTAAATTCACGATAAACAAGCTCAACAAAGATATTTTTTTTATTATATCCTCGTCAGAATCAACCACCTCGAGAACCGTGCCATCCGGCGGGGCAACGTGGAGCTGTCTGTAATTGTTGGGATTAAGGCTAAATTATGTTTATTAATCTGTGATTAGTAGTAATGTTGGGTGTTACGGTGTCACGTGTAAGTCTTGTGATGGACTTGGGGGACAAATAAATATTTTTAATAAAGTATTTTTACATTAAAAAAAGTTTAAAAACTAACCTAGGATGTGGAGTTTAAGGATTGGTTAAATATTAAAAAATGTTCTTGGGGATATAAATTCATGGAGATTGATGAAAAATCAGAATAATGAATTGGAAAAATGATTAAAAAGGGTACTAAATTATCTTTTATTATCGTTGGCATCTAAATTTCATTAAAAAAAAAGAATTTGTTTTGAACATTTATAAGTTTCAACACTTCTATTCAACAAGTAAATGTTCGTTAACAAATTAATTCTAGCATTTAAAAGTGTTTTTTAGTACTCGATGTGCTTACCAATTGAGCCAACGCGCTAATATAATATACTTTCGTTGTCTATTTTATACGATACTCTTTCTTTTGAAGCCGATTTCAAAAATTTCAATATTTAAAATTTTCTAATTTTAAACTTTTTATTTACCCCTAATAAGATGCTTCTATAATCTTCTACAATACGTTAAATTAAAGATAACTATATATAATAACTATCTTAAGTGATGAATAAAAAATAGTTTGGTACACTAAAACTCTCGCTATACGTGAGATCGTTTTCACGAGTTGAATTCGTAACCTCCTAATTACGTGACAATAACTTCACAAGTTACGTTAAAACTCCCCTTCTTAAGTGAATAAAAGATAATCTGGTGCACTAATAGTACTCTCGTTATATCTGAGATCGTTTTTATGAGTTGAATTCATAACCTCCTAATCACGTGACAATCGTTTTACAAGTCACGTTAAAACTCCCCTTCTTAAGTGAATAAAAGGTAGTGTGGTGCACTAAAACTCTCGCTATATGTAAGATCGCTTTCACGAGTTGAATCCGTAACCTCCTAATCACGTGACAACAACTTTACAAGTTACGTTAAAACTCCCCTTCTTAAGTGAATAAAAGATAGTCTGGTGCACTAAAACTTTCGTTATATCTGAGATCGTTTTCACGAGTTGAATTCATAACCTCCTAATCGCGTGATAACAACTTTACATGTTACGTCAAAACTCTCCTTTTTAAGTGAACAAAAGATAATCTGGTGCACAAAAATTCTCGTTATCAAATTTAATTCATAACCTCCTAATCACGTGACAATTACTTTACAAGTTATGTTAAAATTCCCCTTCTTAAGTGAGCAAAAAATAATCTGGTGCACTAAAACTCTCGTTATCAAGTTAAATTCATAACCTCCTAATCACGTGGCAACAACTTTACAAGTTACGTTAAAACTCCCCTTCTTAAGTGAGCAAAAAATAATATGATGCACTAAAACTCTCGTTATCGAGTTAAATTCATAACCTCCTAATCACGTAACAACAACTTTACAAGTTACGTTAAGACTCCCCTTCTTAAGTGAATAAAAGATAATCTAGTACACTAAAACTCTCGTTATCGAGTTAAATTCATAACCTCCTAATCACGTGAAACCAGTTTTACAAATTATGTTAAAAGTCCCCTTCAACTTTTTTTTTAAGTGAATGAATGAAATTATTTGTACTCCTACATGTTATGGTAATTAGAGACATGGGAACATATGTGAAACCTTTAAAAGTGGAAGACATATTTTCTTTATTGTACAAGAATCTTTTGTGGGACTAAACACATGAAATGACTTGTACAGTTGTACTAGAATACCTCTCATAAATTGTTTTGCATTATTCCTTCAAAAAACATAGAATAATTTCCACATCTCTATTTGTGGACAAACGTAAAAAGAATCTTTACACTATCAGGTCAAGTCAAGTCTAAGTTTGCTTGTGTTCCTCATCGAAATCTTTATGTGCATTATAATCTTTTGCATGTGTTGGTTGATATTATTGCTCGAAAATTTATCAATTATGACTTCGCCAAGTTCTAGAGATCGACCTGCATTTCCTTCTTTCACCTCGTCCAACCCTCTAACCGCGTGTACTTCATCGAAATCTTCATGTGCTTTATAATCTTTTGCATGTGTTGGTTAATATCATTGCTCGAAAATTTGTTAATAATGACTTGGTCAGGTTCTAGAAATCGAGCTGCATTATTCCTTATTTCACCTCGTCCAACCCTCTAAACATGTGTTCTTCATCTGAATCTTCATGTGCGTTATAATCTTTGCATGTGTTGGTTGATATCATTGCTCGAAAATTTATCAATAATGACTTCGTCAAGTTCTAGAGATCGACCTGCATTTTCTTATTTCACCTCGTCCAACCCTCTAATCGTGTGTTCTTCATCGGAATCTTCATGTGCGTTATAATCTTTTGCATGTGTTGGTTGATACCATTGCTCGAAAATTTATTAATAATGACTTCGCTAGGTTCTACGGATTGAGTTGTATTTCCTTATTTCATCTCGTCCAACCCTCTAACCATGTGTTCTTCATCGGAATCTTCATGTGCGTTATAATCTTTTGCATGTGTTGGTTGATATCATTGCTCGAAAATTTATTAATAATGACTTCGTCAGGTTCTACGGATCAAGCTGTATTTCCTTATTTCATCTCTTCCAACCCTCTAACAGTGTGTTCTTCATCGGAATCTTCATGTGCGTTATAATCTTTGCATGTGTTGGTTGATATCATTGCTCGAAAATTTGTTGATAATGACTTCGTCAGGTTCTAAGGATCGAGCTGCATTTCCTTATTTCACCTCGTCAACCCTCTACCCGTGCGTTCTTCATCAGATTCTTCATGTGCGTTATAATCTTTTGCATGTGTTGATTGATATGATTGCTCGAAAATTTATTAATAATGACTTCGCCAGGTTCTATAGATCGAGCTGCATTATTCCTTATTTCACCTCGGCCAACCCTCTAAACGTGTGTTCTTCATCGAAATTTTCATGTGCGTTATAATATTTTGCATCTATTGGTTGATATCATTGCTAGAAAATTTATTAATGACGACTTCGTCAGGTTCTAGAGATCAAGCTGCATTTCCTTATTTCACCTCGTCAACCCTCTAACCGCGTGTTCTTCATCAGATTCTTCATGTGCGTTATAATCTTTTGCATGTGTTGATTGATAGATTGCTCAAAAATTTATTAATAATGACTTCGCCAGGTTCTAGAGATCGAGCTGCATTATTCCTTATTTCACCTCGTCCAACCCTCTAAACGTGTGTTCTTCATCGGAATCTTCATGTGCGTTATAATCTTTTGCAACTATTGGTTGATATCATTGCTCGAAAATTTATTAATGACGACTTCGCCAAGTTCTAGAGATTGAGCTGCATTTCCTTATTCCACCTCGTCCAACCGTCTAACCGTCTACAAGTAATGTACATAAAAAGTGGAATTAGTAACAAAAAAAAAAATTTTTTTTTTTACTATGTCAATATATATATATATATATGTTTTAAATTCTTTTGTTGAAACATAGATCCAAAATTTGAACAAACTTACAATCAAAGTCATGTCATGTTTCATATACTATAACAAAATGTTGTACTTTTTTTTAATCATACTCTTTATTAAATTCCAATACCCACTATAACCATCTTTTTTCTCTGACTCTCTAATGTCCCACCATCGTCTTTAGCTTTCCCATAATTTAAATTAATTTAAACATTATTATAAAAAAATAAATAATAAAGATACCTACAACTCCACTCTTCAATTCCCCAAAGTTTCTTTTTTCATGTATACTTTGAAATGTCCCTTTAAGAAATTAAACATCATATTTTGTCCTTGATGAAGTCCTATCATTAGTTTTAATTTACTACTTACAACAAGTCAACAATTAGAAGAAGCTGGTTAGTTTAATTAATTTGTTGTTTTATTCTTATAGTTTTTTTTCTATGTTGCTCGGATTCTTCAAAAACGTGATAGATCATGCGTGTTGGATCGTCCAAAAGTAATGTATTTTTGGAGGATCCGACACGAGCGCGACAGTAGTTTTGGAGAGTCCAAGCAACATAAAGGTTTTAGTGGCTTAGATTTTCAATATGCTAGCTTTATGTTAATTACCTTATTATGTCTTCTTTATTAGTCCTTAATTTGTTTGAAATGTTGAAATTTAATAGTACATAAAGAAAAAAAAAATTCATCATTCTATTGCAATTTTCTTTCAGATGAAATTCTAAAACAATTGAATGAGTTTTGTTAATTTATGTTGCTCGGACTCTCCAAAAACATTGTTGTACCCGTGCCGGATCCTTCAAACCTACACTATTTTTGGAGTATCCGACATGCACCTGTCGATATTTTTGAAGAGTTCGAGCAACGTAGGTTAGAGATACTTTTGTGGAAGTTAGTTATACTGAGAGTTCCTTTAGCCTTTATTATAGTTTTGTTGATTTTCTTGAATTTGTATGACAAGTCATATTGGAAAAGAGATAAGTACTTTAAGTACTCGAGCGACGTGGACAGTGATGATTCATATAGTAATTGTTGTTGTTGCATGTATAGAATTAATAACCTTATATTGAGTCAATAGGCTTAGTTGATAAAGTTTTGGATGGTAGAAAAAAACTAGCACTCACTAAGTTGTAAAATATTTTTCACGTTTAGAAGAAGTGGAGCTAGGATTTGAACGTTAAAAAGGGCAGCTCGGTGCACTAAAGCTCTCGCTATGCATAAGGTCTGTGAAGGGCCCCACCACAAGGGTGTATTGTACGCGGTCTTACTTTCCATTTCTGCTAGAGGTTGTTTCCAAGGCTTAAACCCATGACCTCCTGGTCACATGGCAGCAACTTTACCGGTAAATCATAGGATAGCGATATCAAGTGTTAGTTACAAGGTTTCAAATTTAATTTTTGCACATATTCAGTAGATTTCTTTATACAAATACATACTTTGGAGTTTGGACTAAAACTACTTTGTTTGATCGAACGATAGCTGACCTTCTAGCTCCGCGCCTATGATCTCCGGCTCTCAATGACCATACATATGGCGTTGATAGTCCTGCGAAAAGTGATTCCAAAATGGTAGATCTTGGTGTTAAGTCTCACTTTGGTGTGGTGATCCATTGTTTTTTCCCTGCTATACTAGGGAAGCAACCACTAGTGCTTGCATTAGAGTAGGCTGTCAACATCACGGACACCCCTTGTGATGCGTCCTTTCCCCAGACTCTGCTAACGTGACATGTTTTGTGCACCGGATGTTTCTATATTAAACTGCAGATATCATAATCTTTTTGTGATTATAATAGTTTGGAAACAGCCTCTGGCAGAAATGCAAGGTAAGACTGCGTAGAATACACCCCTGTGGCGCATAGCGCGGGTGCTTTAGTGCACCGAATTGCCTTTTTTTCGTGATTTGTAATAGAATCTCTCTTTGACAGTGTGCGCTGTACTTCTTCCTGTTTCATCAAGTTCTAACATGTTAGGACTTTAAATAACATAGTGAACCTAAATTCTAGTCTGGTGTATGAAGTATCCCGCATTCATGCAGGGATATGGGAAAGGCCGCATCACGAGGGGTGTTATGTGGGTGGCCTACCCGATTCCACAGCTCAATCTGATGATCCATAGGTCATACTATGGACTAAAACTTAACAGAATTCGTGAGGTTTCAACTATATCACTGAGGAAAATACAAAGAAGTTTGATTCTTGAATTTGTTTCATCAGCAATCTTTACACAATTTGCTTCAACATAAGAGTATATATATGTCTACTTAACCAACACCTTTTTGTTGTTATATGCAGGACAATGTTAGTAATTTGATTCGATTGATCGTTAGATAGTATAACACAAGTTCTTAATATTTAACCAAAAATGCAAACACCAAGATTCAATCTTGAAGTTGAGGCCTTGTTTGAAGATGATTCTGATATTACTAGCCAAGTAGCTTCCAACGTATGCGTGGGTGAAACATTCGCGGATCCTTCAAAGAACAGCGTTATAGATTTCACTCAGTTGAATTCCGAACCTGTGTCTCTTGACTTGTCTCTTAACCAGGATTCGATAGGCGGTTTTTCAGTATCCAGCACAAGTGAAAGCAGCAATGAACTTGCAACTACACAAACTTCAGTATCAGGACCGGGATTTCAACGAGTTTTTAGCTGCAATTTCTGCCAGAGAAAGTTCTATAGTTCACAGGCACTTGGTGGACACCAGAATGCACATAAAAGAGAGCGAATACTAGCAAAACGTGCTATGAGAATGGGCGTTTTCTCAGGAAGGTATGCTAATTTAGCGACTTTGCCTTTACACGGATCTACAATAAGGTCATTAGGAATCAAAGCACATGCTTCACTACACCAGGTGTCTGCACCAGCAATCAGGCCACTCGATTTCAAAACAAGCGCGAGATTTGAGTATGATAATCGCCAGAGTCCACCTTTGTACATGGAGAATGATGTTGCTGATCAGTTAGTACTATGGCCTGGCAGTTTCCGTCAAGTGACAAATCCCAGTACCTCTCACACTAATTTCGCTCTCCCTGGATGTTCAAATGTGACATTGACTCCATACGTCGAAAAAGATGAACCAATTGCACCAGACCTCACACTGAGGCTTTGAGATATTTGACAGCAAGTAGCTCAACATCATTTAGCTTTCATGTTTTATTTGTACAGTGACATATATATTGTCCTATGTGTGGATATGCTATGCACAATGCCTTCTCAGGCCAGTGTGATTGGGACATCAAATGATTGTTTTACAATTTGAATGTATTAGTTATGACTTGTAACTGTTATCATACTTTGTATTTCCTCCTTATAAGATTGCATTACTTTTAAGTATCGACAACTATAACTCTGAAGGGGAGCCTTGGAGTAACTGGTAAATTGCTGCCATGTGACCAGGAGGTCACGGATTCAAGCCCTGGAAACAACCTCCGGCAGAAATGCAAGGTAAGGCTGCGTAGCGGTAGCTTTAGTACACCGGGCTTCCCTTTTATCAACAACTATAACTCTCTGTGTGTGTACGTGTGTTGGTGTCTAGGCTAGTTAATCGGATACTTTCATAGGCTAGTTAATCGGATACTTTCATAGCACGTATACCATCGAGATCTACTTTCATTACCTGGGAAATGTTAGGAGGCGTGCTACCGTCCTGCCCCACTTATGATCTTGCCTTGAATCTTCCAGTTAGTGGACTGGTCTATTGCTGTAGTATGCTGCTTACCAGTTATGCCGAAGAGAAGAATATGGAGGATTGATCCTATTCACTGCTAATCGTGCAGTTTCCTTCCAATGATAAGGCTTTCGGGCAGTGGATCGTTTAGTAAGGACCTAGTCTTTCGCGAGACTTCAGGTTTACCTCTTTTGTTAGGTCTCGACTTATCCGTTATGATCGCTTTTTGTACCCCTACTAAGAAATTTTAGGGTGGATTCTAACGAAGGGGGGTGTTCATATCTAAGTCCTAACTAGAGCCTATAGCAGTACGAAGTCGCTTATGCCGAAGGTCGATTGAACATGTTCGGGTGCATACAAATGGCGGGTTTGACGAACGAATTCATTCCCATGTAGATAAATACAATAGATGGAAACCTAAGCAAGTAGCCAAGCACAACCCCTCGCAAGTTGCTGCATCGAGCTTTCGCCCATTTATTCTATACCAAAAGTGAATTCATTTGCATACGACATTCTTACGGCACGAGCAAGGCATGAATCATCGTAAGGAAAGGGCTGGGGGCTCTTACATGACTGATCCATCGTAAGAATGGGTTCTACTTAGAATGGCTCTATTCCATCGTAGTTAGCCAAACATATCGAGATCTATAAGAACGATCGGGCGGTCGAAATCCTGATACTACGGATATAGTTGAGTAAAAATAGTATAATTTTCCAACGAAGGGGGTTTGGATGAACCCCTGGATCCTATGTAGATCCGCCACTGGGCATGGTACGGTATTTGAAACTTTGATACGGTAATTTCGGTATTCAATTTTTAGAAATATTATACCATTACCATACCATATTAATTCGGTATTATTTGGTATTTTGACGTTTGGTTTCAGTATTTTGCGGTATGGTAATCGGTAACCATAGTTTATTTAACTTTGATAATATATACTCATATACTAGAGTATTATTACTTCGACTTTTTAAGAACATGTCTTAATTGTATCATAAATATGCATTACACGTGTAGAAATATTGAAAAAGAAGTACAAACAATTCCTTTTATTAGTCAATTACACCAAAAACACATTTCAATCAAGATAGAGTAACAAAAGTTTCAATGTCTAAATATTTTTATACTAATACTAAGTATTTTTTTTTTTTGTGTATATATATATATAAAAGTTACTTATGTAACTATATATATTTCGGTATGGTATTCGGTATTTCGGTATGTCATTTGTAAATACTGAATACCATACCATAGACCAAAAAAATTTAAAATGTATACCATATACATACCAAATACCATAATACCAAAAATCACGGTATCAAAAATTTCGGTTCAGTATGGTAATTCGGTATATACCATACCACGTCCACCCCTACTCCTAGGAAGGTTCTTGTACTAGTTAGGAAATTTCTATTATCGACTATACTGGTCGGACTCTTCAAAAAATGTTGTCAGATTCGTGTCGGATCCTCGAAAGTGCATTGGTTTTGGAGAATCCTAGGAAAGTCTTTGTACAAGTTGGAAATAAAAAGTGTAGGCCCTTTTGGTCCTAGATATTCTTCATGCAGTACTAGTGATTTTGACAACAAATAGAATTTTCACATGGGTTGGAAAGTATACCTAGGACCACTTTAGAAATAAATTGTTCGATTGGAACATGAAAACGCGACTAAATTGAAAGGACTCAATGAATTCGAAAGAATTGAATGAGAACTCGTATGAGGTGAAAGTATCATGCACGGTCCAACTATCCTGCATCGGGAATTATTTCCGTCATGCACGGGTCCGGAAAAGGGTGTGACCATACTTATGTTGTCATCAAATTCCAATTTGGACTATGTTTTGGGCTTTTTCTAACTGTATAATCAAACCCAAACTGTCAATATATGCATATATAGTGATTGTATCACACCTGTTGACTTTGATATACTAGTAAAAATTTAAGTTGCACGAACTCTTCATTTTTTATGTCGTATTCGTGTCGGATTCTTCAAAAATATACTAATTTTGACGAATTCGACACGCACCCATTGACATTTTTGACGAGTTCGAGCAACATAGGTAAAAATTACACTCCGTACATTATTTGTATATCGGTATTTATTTGAATCAATCATAATATTTTTTATTTGTCGGAACAACTTAAGACGTGAGTAGAAAATACGTCTGAAGTTTTATATGACTGAATTTAAGCGATATTTAATGAACTTAAGACAAAAAAATATTGAATTTCAGGTAAAAATGACTGAACTTCAGTCATATGTGTATCTTCAACCATATGAAACTTCAATATATAGGTAGAATTTTCCCGAGAAACCCCTCCCGCCCCTCTAGCTCCATCGTGATATGCCAAACCACGTTGATCACCATGCGATTGTGTTATCTCTTGAATACTATCACAATTCGAACTGTATTATCACGAGTTTTGAATTTCAATAGTTATCTTTAACAAGGATTCTTTAATTTGGCACAACAAAAAAATAGGGAAAAAATGCAATTATCATAAAACCCAATGATGTAACGTTTATTTACAATCATAAAAAGACAAACCAATGGTCCAATTTTTTTCCAATTTTGAATAAGAAATACAGTAAGGACATGATTTAATTATTTATTTCGGACTTGATAGGTTACATGATTTAAAAATATAAAATAAAGTATATATAGACCTTCTAGAGAAATTCCCTTCCCCAGGTGTTTTTTTTTCCTTTTAATAGAAAAATAAAAAAATTAAGATCTACTTAATAGATTGCATATGAACTCAAGATATTCATATACCTCATGTAGTTTTTGACTTTTTCTCCTTTGAATTTGAATAGAATTATATAAACATTGTTGTACATGAAAATATAACAAAGAGACAAAGTGAATCTAATTTTTTATATTAGGCGTATCAAGGTTGAGGAGGTTATTCGCAGAATGCGTGGGGTAGAGCGACTGGGTCAAATGAGATTTCGGTGAATTTTTGGAAGAGCACTGATGGGATAGGTTTGGAGTGGCTGACGAGGTTGTTTAATATTATTTTTAGGGCGGCGAAGATGTCAGAAGCTTGTAGATGGAGTACGATGATTCCATTATATAAGAACAAGGGGGACATTCAGAGTTACAACAACTATAGGGTATCAAGTTTTTGAATCATACAGTCATACTATGAAGGTTTGGAAAAGAATGATAGAGTTAAGGCTGAAGAGGATCGTGACTATTTCCGAGAATCAGTTCGATTTCATGTCAGGTCATTCGACTAACGAGGTAATTCATCCCGTGAAGAGATTTGTGGAGCAGTTTAGGGAGAGGAAAAAGGACTTCAATATGGTATTCATTGATCTCGGGAAGGGATATGATAAAGTCCTAGGGAGAATCTGTGGAAGTGCTTAAAGGCTACAGGGGTGCCTATGATGTACGTACACGAGATCAATTCAGGACATGCATGACAGAGCAAAGACACGTATGAGGACGGTAGGAGGAAATTCAAAGCCCTCGTGTATAAAGAAATACTCACATGAAGAATCAAAAAGTATGGAACAATGACTCACAAAAAAAGTAGAGTATTATAGTGCATTAATGAAAGAAGAAATTGGAAGTTGATATATTCATGATTTTAGAGCTCAGTATACTACTAGGGGAGGCTATATTATAAGATATTAGGTACATATTTTTTTTTTTTTCTCATCCGGTGTTTGATGCCCGCATTGAAACCCCGACTAATTCGGATCGCTCATTGCAGGGCTCATTAAGGTGGCAACGCTCCCAACAGAGTTTTCTTCATATCCTGGGTTGAACCCTCGACCTCTGGTTAAGGATGGAGCAGCCCTATCCACTGCACCACGATCCATGTTGGTCATTAGGTACATATACTATTATATACTTTTAAAAGGAAAATAGATTTTTTTTTATAATCATAGTATTCGGACCAATTTGTGTGCACTTCAATTACGTCAACGGAATAATTGTCACCTCCTATCAACAACAAATATCAAACAATTCTATCCATCAAGGTTAAGACAGATGAAAAGATATTACCTAGTATTTTTATCTCCACTGAGATTTAAATTCGAGACCTCATGATACCCTTAGATACTATGAAAATGGATTTGAATACTAACAAAATATAACTTTATAAAAATATGGAATATCATAAATGAGATACAGCTTCGATATAAACTGAGATGGCTAACAGTAACAACAGTATATTCAGTGTATTCTTACATAGTAAGGTCTGGAGAGGTAGAATATACGCAGATCATACACTACCTCAAATGAAGTAAAGAGGCTGTTTTCGATAGACTACTGGCTCAGAACTGATAACAATATAACAAATATAAACTAAAATGGTTGAATATTACAAATTAAAAATTATCTAGGAAATAACATGCACCGCTAAGAGAATATACAATAACTCATAAAGTTGGTATCATATAATTATGAGGCCACGAATTCAAATCATAAAAATAATTATTTGTACAAAAACAAGATTTCTTTATGGTCCGATTCTTTCCCTCACATAACAGACGGTTTAGTGTAGAGGCACATATTCACACCTATATTTTTTGGCAATAAATAATATCTACATTTATAGCACGTCCACTTCATTTAATTAGATAAATACTAGTGCATAAAAAATTGTGCCGGCTATCAATATGAAAACAAAAAAAGGCAATTGAACTCGAGAATAATAATAATAATCTAATAAAGTGCTAGGTTTATTATAATGAGTTGCTTATTTTTTTTATTTTTTTTGATGTTTCAAAAAAAAAAAAAACAGTAGAAGAAAACACAAAACAAAATGAACCAGAATATCTCTACGTGATATTGTTGGTCGTCATTTTTGTTATAAGTCAACTAAATTATAACTTATGTTTAATTAATGTATTGGATGTAATAATTGATGTCACCATCGTGCCATGACTTGGTTCTTCTTCCTAAATTTCTCCTAAAATAGCAAATTTATTTTATGTTTCTTATTTAGTGTACTATACATATATATTCAAATTTAATTAAATTTAAATTCATATATTATACGTATTATTTTCAGAGGTTATATTCCTAACAGAATTCTTTTCATATTCAGGATTTATATTCAAAACGACATTTCATAGTCCAAATTTTTTTTTATCATTTTTAATTGCACACGTTCAACAACAAAAAAAAAGATTATCAATTACACATCTAATAAAGAAATAGGATGATAACCTTGTCGCCTACGTGGCAATTCATGTTCTAAGTAACAAATCGACTTAAAAATATTTGAAGATAGCAATTATACTTGGTCTTGATGAAATAAGGTTAAATTAAATGACACGATTAATACTTATTCTAACATTTTTATCTCACTAATTATTTTTATTCTTGTTTACTATATTTATTAGATATTTTAACAATTAAATCTTGAGGCCTAGTCAAACATGGGTGGCTAACTTTCCATTTACACAATATACAAATTGGCTTTTTTAATTCTATATTTAGCAGTTTTTTCTTTCTTTTTCACACTTTTTTTTTTTTTTTTTTTGTAAATTGCCAAAAAACACCCATAGTATATATTAGGTATCTTCCAAAAAGCCAACAGAAATACAAAATAGTAGTATACATTTATTATATAGAAAGAAAATAATTTAGGCAATGAGTGGTTATCCATCGTACCCATAACCCATTGCCTGAATGGTCCCTTAAGTTTAGGATAAGTCTATACTTGTCCCTATTATATTATGTAATTTTAGTACATGTGATCCTTTAAGTTTACAAAGGTTAAACACTTTCGATCCAACAGACGAAATCACGAGTAGTTTTAAGTTCCCAAGTTAAACGACATCTGCGATTAGAATTACTTGTCTTAATCCGTTTTTCTCCAATTGCGATGCATTTCATAATTCATTACTGATAGATTTATTTACACTAGTTCGCTTGCATGGACCTTCAGATTTTTCTGTAATTAGTACTGAAAGCGATAGAAAAAAAAAAGATCTCTATCTGGACAATTTTTTACTCTATTCGCTTGAAAATGTTGCTAATTCCAAATTTCCATGGCCCGTCTTGATGTTCCGTTCGTTGGACTAAAAGTGCTTAGCTTTTACAAATTAAGAAAAAATCATAAAAGCTCATGATAAAAATCAAGGACTAAAGTAGACCTATACTCAAATGTCAGAGACTATTGGTGTAAAAAATTCTTATCACATCCATAGTATAGAACTAAAGTATATAAACAGTAAATAGTCTAATCTTCTAGCTCATTTCCAAAGGCTTATCAAAAAATTGACCATACATTAATGTTGTCATAACACATATTGTTGACTATTTTTACCATGTGTATATACAAAAAAAAACACTAACATTTCATCTTGAATCATCTAATCTTTTTTCCATTCTTTGTATCAAACTCTGAGACATGGCTAGCTATGTCTGGTGGCGATTGATAGTAGTGATTATCGCTTCTGTATTAATACAGAAGCGACCGGTTTTTTCCGAGCCACAAACAAACTTGTTAGGCAAAGGATGCAGTCAATACAATGCAACAAATTTACCTGATTTCTTCAGAAGGCTTAATGCTAGTTTTGTTGATCTAAGGAACCAGTTATCTAATCAAGATAAGCGATTCGCGACGACACAACAGGCTGTTTATGCTATGGTTGAATGCAGAAAGTATATGTCAAGAGCTGATTGTGTAACCTGTTATGATGCTGCTGTTTCTCTCATCAGAACTTGCGCTGGCGCGAATGGTGCTCGTGTTACCTATGATGGTTGCTTCCTCAGGTGAGTTTCGCCTGAAGAAAACCAAACAAGTTAGAGTCCGCTATATAAGTTTCTTGTTTCGACTAGTTTAGTTAGTGATCAAGAATTATGCTGTTTTGGACTCTTCAAGAATTGAGTCGGGGGTCTATCGGAAACAACCCCTCTACTTCTTTGGAGGTAGTGGTATAGACTGCGTACACTCTACCCTCCTTAGACCCCACTATGTGAGAATATACTGGGTTTGTTGTTGTTGTTGTTGTTGTTGTTGTTGGACTCTTCAAAAATGATGTGCACCTGTGTCGGATCCTACAAAAATGCACAGCATTTCAGGATCTGACACGTACTCGTTGACATTTTTGATGAGTGCGAACAACATAGATTGAGAAGAGCTGTTCGTCAGTAACAAAAGTATCAAAAATTTTCGCCCGAGTGTTGTTCTTCTCTGCTCAATTCTCTGAAAGGTTCATTTTGTGTTGTTTGTAAAGATTCAAGTTTTTGCTGAACTCGAATTTCGTTTGATTTTGTCAATCCTCTGAAGGACTGGTAAAGTGCACCGGTTCTGCCATGTGACCAGGAGGTCACGGGTTCAAGCCTTGGAAACAGCCTCTAACACAAATGCAAGGTAAGGCTAAGTACAATACACCCTTGTGGTGGGCCCTTCCCCGGACACCGCGCATAGCAGTGGCTTTAGTGCACCGGGGTGCCTTCTGAAGGACTGACCTGCCATATACTCTTCAGCAACATAGAGGGGGAATAAATTTCTTAAGGACGGTGAATACACGATCAAAGCTTCTTTTTTCGGTCATGATGAATCATACAGTGTTGTTAGCCAAATTTCAAGAACAAGATTAAATCACTATTGGCGGGCATAGAATGCCTAATACCTAAGTTGCTCGGACTCTCCAAAAATGCTGCTGTCCTTCAAAAATACACTATTTTTGGAGGATCCGACACACACCCGTAGACATTTTTTAAGAGTCCGAGCAACTTAGCCTAATACTAAGTTACTAACCTGTAAGCCATCTGTTAGTTGGTGGAGAAGCAATCAACATGTTCCGAGATGTAGTTGACTAATCATATATTATAATTCCAAGTAAACCATCTTGTTTGATGTGAGATCATGTTTCTCCGGTTGTGGTAATCTTCAATTCCATGAATTTCGTTAAACTCCACAATGTGAAAAGTAGACTTCTCCATAGGTAAATCTACGTTGCTCAGATCCTTTAGAAATGTCGTCTAGTGTGTCTTGGATCCTTCAAAAGTTATTCATTTTTGGAGGATCCAAGCAACATACACGTAGACCGCCTTCTGAAATAGTACTAATTTTAGCAGTGAAAAATGCGTAGTAAGTAAAAAATGAAGATTCATAATGGCTGATTATGTTGGAATGTAAAGATAGAAGTGAAAGTAACTTAAATTCTGAAATAGCACTTACATGAACTTGTTGCTCTATTGATTTCGTTTTAAAGGTACGAAAGCAACAACTTTTACCAAGACACAACACTACCAGGAAATGCTGAGATCTGTGGGAACCGAACATCTTCTCAACCTAATGCTTTAAGCCCTGTGGCAATACAGCTCTTGAATGATCTTAGCATAGCAACTCCAAGAATTAGTGGCTTCTTCGCAGCCACAAAGAGGGAAGCATCTGGTGTTACTGTTTACGGAATAGCACAATGTGCTGAAACCATAACGGAAAGTGGCTGCCAAGATTGCTTGACAGTGGCATACAAGAACATAGAAGGTTGTTTGCCTAAATATGCAGAAGGAAGGGCTGTTGATGCAGCGTGTTTTATGAGGTTCTCGGATAGATCTTTTTTTGCTGATAACATGAAAACTGATATCACACCATTTCTTGGTGGAGGAGGTAGGAAATGAACTTCTCTTTTACTCAACTCTTACTGGCATTAGTTCTTTTTAAGATGGGTTTATAATGGTCGCGATGCTTTATGCAGGAAGTTCAAATAAGAAGAAAACCGCCATTATTGGGGCTGTAGTTGGAGGTGTAGGACTTCTTTTGATTGTATTGGCCATGTTACTATGGTATCGACTATCAAGAAAACCAAAGACAGCTGAAAGAGGTAAAATTTGGATGATCAGTTCCCATTTTCTTATAGTTCGGAGTCTTAAATATGTTTCCTGCGTTCTTTTCATCCTTCGGTTTATTTTATGTTGTAACTGATATAGTATCTAATGTCAGGTAATATACTGGGAGCAACTGAGCTGAGAGGTCCCATGAGCTTCAGCTTCAAGGACCTTAAAATTGCTACCAAAGATTTCAATGAAAGTAATAAACTTGGTGAAGGCGGTTTTGGTGACGTATACAAGGTATGTAACACTAAAACAGTTGAAGATCCCAAGTTTGATCAAATGGACTAGATTATCTTGGATTTTCGAATTGATTCTGATGTTATTGAACAGGGCACTTTGAAAAATGGAAATGTTATTGCCGTTAAAAAACTAGCAATGATTTCAAGCAGAGCGAAGGCAGATTTTGAGACTGAAGTTCGGCTAATCAGCAATGTCCATCATCGCAATCTCATCCGTCTATTGGGGTGTTCTAACAAAGGAGCAGAGCTACTACTTGTTTATGAATACATGGCAAATGGCAGCCTTGAAAGATACATATATGGTTGATATTTTTTGTATATCCGTCTTACTATTTCATTCGAGTCAAATATATGTTCAAGAAAAATCTAAGCTCATCTTACCTCTCGTGGTTTTGCAGGAGATAAACGAGGGATGCTCAACTGGAAGCAGCGATTCAATATAATATTTGGCACAGCTCGTGGCCTTGCATACCTGCATGAGCAATTCCACGTCTGCATTATCCATCGAGATATAAAATCCAGCAACATTCTATTAGACGATGAATTCCAGCCGAAAATTGCTGATTTTGGGCTTGTAAGACTTTTACCTGAGGATCAGAGTCATCTTAGCACTAAGTTTGCTGGTACATTGTAAGTCAAACTGCAAGAATTTCTCGATATCAGTAAAAACATTACGAAAAAAATGCGAACAATTCAATGAGATATAATTGACACAGGGGATATACGGCACCAGAATATGCAATTCATGGACATCTAACGGAGAAAGTTGACGTCTATAGCTTTGGTGTTGTTGTTCTAGAAATAATCAGTGGAAGGAGGAGCAATGATATGCAAGTCGAGCCTGTTACTGAATATCTCCTTGAACATGTATGCTCTCGTTTTCACATAAACCATCTTTCTTTTCACATTTTCACTAAGTACTAAATGCATTTACCTGTGGCGTGGTGAAATAGGCATGGAAACTGCATGAAGCTGGCACGTCTGTAAAACTGGTGGACGAGACACTAGATCCTAACGAATACAGCGAACAAGAAGTGAAGAAAGTCATTGAGATTGCATTAATGTGCACACAGTCACCAGCAAATCTTAGGCCAAGCATGTCTGAAGTTGTTGTCATGCTATTAAGTGATCGTAGCACAGACTCAAGAACACCAAGCAGGCCTACTATCATTAGCATGGACAAGAGTAAACCAATCGACTCATCCATAACTACGGGATCATCAGCTTCTAATGCAACCAACACTTTTAGTGATTTCACCGGCCGCTAGCTACATAACAATATGCTGTAACAAACAACAACTACGCTTCTGTCCAAACATGTTGAGATCTAAGGGTTATGTTGGCACCATAGCATCTAACAAGCCAATTTACTGATATCACTGGCCGCTAGCTACTTAAGAGGTTACTGTATATCTGAAAATTATGTTGGCACGCCAACATCCAATTTCTTCCTTTCCTTTTCCTTTTTCTTATTTTTCTCGTTTTGCTTGTTTGTAATATAGAGATTTTTGTAACTAGTTAAAGTGTGATATAGGAAGACTGAAGCTACAAATTATGTATAAAATTAAAAGTTACGGTCAAGATTCGCTCTCTGCAAGTGATGAGAAGTCTAAGAATTTTTGTTAAGCCCCAGAATTCTTGAAGAAACAATCTCCCACAAACATGACAACAAATAACAATGCAGAATGGTGACTCTGTGTTCCTCTCCTGCTGATATCGTCATATAGTAAAATAAATATCATAAATATGTAGGAGCTTCAGTAGCTAGCTGGTAAACACTTCAACTTCTCTTGATCAAAAAAAAAAAATAACACAAATATTTGAGTTTAATCAAAGCTGGACATTTGTATAACAAAATAAAAAAATTAAGTTCAAGGCGTAAAGTATGTATGGGGCAAATATCTTACTTATCGCAGCGTTATCCCATGAGACTTCAACCCCTTACAATTGTTTTGGGACATCTAGAGAGGCTGCGCTTCTCCAAAGCAGTCCCCGTGAGTCCTCAGATATGTCACGGGTATACAGAACCTTTTAAATGTAGATGCCAAGACGTGCAGGGAGCTAGATATTCTATCTTATCTAGGTAGACAGAGCGGATAGCAGGAAGATGTAAAAGACCATTTTTTTCTCAAGGGAAAGTCACCATTGCAAACTGATAAGAGAGATGCTAATAACTCCAAGTTCGTTCTCCTTTGCATTTCTCTCCTTTTACTGGGATTAATTTGCAATAACTCCCGATATGTCCTTTTTTCTACAAATTCTTGTTTACCAGTTATCTGGTAGTCTATCTTTCAGTTCCAGTCACAAGTGGAAACGTAAAAGTTGTTCTTTCTATCAACATGTTAGTGCTCAGCCATTTCACATGCTACATAGCTCCTACTAACCAAGTGACTTCACCAAGTACTTTTCTATGCTGGTCTAAAGTAGACATCATGATGATGATGCTTTTCAGTTGGAAGAAAATGAAAATCAGTCTTCATGTATAGATTGGAAAAGCATCCGAAGTGAAGCAGAAAGACCAAGAAGAAAGTTAAGCCGGGCAGATATACATAAACGACATGTCACACTATTTTTTATCTCGTTAAATTATCCTGGAGTATAAAAGTCTATTTGATTAACTCCATTATTTTGAAGAACTTAGGTATTTCCTTAAGTTATTGTGGCTCATAGAAGAGGATAAAGAAGAACTGACCATAGAATGCATATTTAAGTAAATAAGAGTGAATCATCTTTGGTAGCACAAGCTTTTAGATGATGTGGTTAGACAATTCAATATGGTATTAGAGCAGGCAGGGATATTCCACCCATTATCAAAAGAATTTCCATGTGCTTGGCCCGTGAAGAAAGATCAGGACAGCACGTGAGGGGGTACGTTGAAGACATAATTAAATAAAAGGAAATATCTCCTCTTTAACATCTTTTAGATGAGGTGGTCACACTTCTATTATCAACTTCAGAAGCCTTATTTGACCAAACAATCAGAGAGTTTTTTTCATCTTAACTTTCTAGGCGACAATGAATGTTTCTGAAGGGCTTGAGAATCTCATCTGAAACTCTTGAATGCTTAGAAATTCGCTGAACTAATTTGGCAGTACCTCATTCGCTAAGGTGAACTGTGTATTTCTTCCATTAAGAGCTATATTTTTTTAACTTGTAAGGTAAACAAAGAATTGTTGCTTTTCGGCAAGACACACAATTTTCATACAAATGACAAGAATGTGTTTTGAAGTAACCAATCAGTTTTGGCTCTTATATATCCGTAGTTGGGATTTGTATTTTTCTGGTTCAGTACATAGCTCGGAAAAAAAAGATCTTAATGGGAGTACTTACAAAATAACAACAATGATCCTTATCAATCTTGATTGGCATATAAATGAATCACCAGTAATCATTGCAAGAGCATTTCCCTTGGTCAAAATGGTGGAACCGATTTGTATCTCTCACTATAATCCTTCTTCTTGTTATTTCGGACACATACTTCATCCAAGAGTGACAATCAGCACAAATACGAATGTTTTTCGTCACTCGAATTGGAATACCGGAACCAGTTTGAATCAGACCAAATACTGTAGCAAGCCGTTCACTGTGTCCACATATCCATTCTGCCTTTGTTTCCTCGCTAACATCATGAAGCACAACTCTCGTATCAGGTTTATACCCCATTTTCTCAATAGCTTCTGATAACTCATCCCAAACTTCCTTGTATTCATCCGAATTACGAAATTCAAAACCACCACCAGCCATAAAGGTGTGTACTTTATTTCTAACCTGTATCCAGCTGCATCCCGCCTCCTTTTTTATTCCCTTATTTTCCATCATCTCTCTTACCTTTTTAACTCCATCCCACATCCCCGCATTTGCGTAAATGTTTGACAACATCACATAATTCCCACAGTTGTTAGGTTCCATCTCAAACAACTGCTCCGCCACAAGTTCTGCAAGAGAGACATTTCCGTGAAGTCTGCACGAATTGAGCATTGAGCCCCAAATGCTTCCACCAGGCTTCCCTGGCATTTTCTCCACTACTTGCAGAGCCTCTTTAATCTTCCCCGCTCTACCTAATATATCAACAAGACAAGCATAATGCTCCAAGGAAGGCCGAATTCCAAAATCTCCCGTCATGCTCTGAAACAATTCCTCGCCTAAGTCCGCAAGTCCTGCATGGCTACAGCCAGACAACAACGCAATATAAGTAACCCCATCCGGCCTAACTCCACCACCGACCATATCATCAAACAACTTCATAGATTCTCCCATTAATCCATTGATTGCATACCCATTGATAACGGTATTCCACGATGTAACGTCTCTGTACTTCATTCTCTCAAAAACTCTCCTACAATACTCCATCGCTCCACATTTCGCATACATATCCAAAAGCGAGTTCAGCAAAACAACATCAGGAACTTTATTCGACTTAACAATCTGGGAATGTATCTCTCTCCCATAATAAAGGTATGTAACCTGAGAACAGACAGCTAAAATCATCGTAAAAGTTACCCAACTATACCCCACACCCTCTCCTTGCATCCTCCTAAACGTCTCAAATGCCTCAAAAACCTGTCTTTTCTTAACAAACCCCGCGATCAACGAATTCCAACTAACAACATTTCTCTCAGGCATTTCTTCAAACACCTTCAACACATCCCGAAAACACCCACACTCATTATACATTCCCAAAAGCGCATTATACACAACTTGATCACCTCCCTTCTCCGATTTCACAATCTGTCCATGTACACCTCTACCTACCCGTAAATCCAAAACCCCCGAACACGCTTTCAACGCCATAGAAAACGCGAAATTCCCCGGCTCAATAAACCTCTCCAACATTTCACAATAAACCAACAACGCCTCCCTAAAACACCCTTTTCTTGAATACCCAATTCCCATTGCTACCCAAACTGATTCAGGCCGATCCTTATTTCCAACCCCATGCTCGAATACACGACGAGCTTCATCTAACTGATCACAAACTGAGAACAATGTAATCAACTTAGACAATATCACATTGTCATTTACATATCTATTATTCGAATTTAAAAGCAAGTGAAGATAAACACGATGACCGTGTTCGACTGACTTGTTTAAAATACATGAATGTAGCAAAGTTGTGTATGATTCTGAGTCGATTTTAGATGATTCTTGTGATTCTAGTAACTGAAGAGCTTCGTCGAGTTTACCGGATTTGGTGAGTGATTTGAGAGATGAATTGAAGGGATTTTTGCTGAGAATTTTCAAGTTTGAATTTGGTTTAATGGCGGCAATGACAGTTATGTTAGTTGGTAGAGAAATGGCGGGAAAAGCCATTTTTCTTGTGTTGGTTGAAAGAGTTTGTATGATAGGGAACTTTTTATATGGGATAATTTGCGGAAAAATAACGTAAACATACATCTTAACTTATCATATTTATATAAATTCGCATCTCGACAGACTCAAAATCGAAAAATATGTATCAGGAGCTAATTATGTATTTCGACAAAATCAAAATCAGAAAGAATCAGAAGCTAATTATGCATCTTTACAAAGAAAAAAAATATATTTTCGTTGAATGTATTATGTACCTCGACAAATCCGAAATTAAAAAATATGTATAGAGAGTTAATTATGTATCTTCACAAAGGAAAAAATTATCTTGATTGGATGTATCGAGAGCTTATTATGTATCTCAATAGACCCAGAAATAAAAAAATTTCAGTAATTATGTAAAATGTCAGAATATTCTGTAATGAAGCTCTAAATTATCGGGATTTATGTTGTTTTTACTATATCAAACACAGTATATGAAATAGAATTTAGTTTTGGATATTTCACATTATCACGCGTATTGAATGACCGTTATTATATGAGAGGATTTATTCTGGGGGGGGTAACGGTTGAGTAAAACCACTGAAGCATGTTTTTATGAGTTCTTTTACCTCGACTATCAGGTGTTTATTTTTCTTACTTGAACTATCATTAACTATTTATTGAAACACACATGAAACCTCGGGTAGGGAGTTAATGGTCAAAACCACTTGCGAATTTTTTTTACCTGAACGTTACATGTTCGTCTTTCTTGAACTATTAGACAGGAAAAGAGAATAATTGATAGTTGAATTGCATTTTGATAAATAGTTGGCGTGATATTTCAGATGGAAAAGTTAACCCCTATTGTTTAGCTGGGAAACTCACGAAAACGTGATACCTGTGTTTTTTATTGGCATTGAAAGAGAGATGAGTAAGCCATTTTAGATGTTTCAGCTTATCCCGCATCTCAAACGTCATATAAGATAGGTTCTTTTGGGTTTCTATAAATAGTAAAATATTTCTCTTAGAAAAATGTTTATTGTAAGGTAAAATACTAAAATCTCATTGTAATGAGGTCGTTTAATTAAATATATTTTTGGTTATTATAGTAAAATATTGTTATGGATACAGATGATCGAAAAAGTATTGAGGAACAGTGATTATAACTAATTGCAAAATGTGATTTTATTTCTTAACCAAAACACCAATCAAGTATCATGTTCGATTGTGACTTCAATCCGAACCCCAACAACGCTCGAGGATCTTGTCACAGGTAAGATGTTTACGTTATCCAACGCTAACCAAGCATCAAATTCGATCGTAATTTCAATCCGAACCCCAACCTTTCTCGCGGATCTTACAACAATAAAATGCCCAGTGTATTTCCACATATATAGTGGGGTTTACGAAGGATAAAGTGTACACAGACCATACCACTATCTCAGTGACGTAGAAAGGTTGTTTCGATAGACCTCCGGCTCACGACAGATAAAAGTATAACAGACAAAAAACATAAAAGCATATAAACTAATACATTATGCAAAATAAACCAACATTGCTAGCTAGTATTACATCAAATAATACAACCATAAGATAATACTATGAACTATCTATTAAAAAACATAGACATCACCCAACCTCGAACAGGAAACTCCATACACAAATAAAGTACTCCCCCTACTATTACAGACGCACTGCTACCCCCCTAACCATCTACCCCTAATCCGCATCCTCCACACCTTCCTATCAAGTATCATATCTTTCAGAAGCTGTAATTGCTCCATATTATGCCTAATCACCTCCCTCTAATATTTTTTCGGCCTACCTTTACCCCGTCTAAAACCATCCATAGCCAGCATCTCATACCTCCGTACTAGAGCATTCGAGCCCTTCCTCATCACGTACTCAAACCAACGTAACCTCACTTCTCACATCTTGTCCTCCAGAGAAGACACTCTCACCTTCTCCTGAATAATCTCATTCCTAACTCTATTTCTCCTAGTAAGGCCACACATCCATCGCAACATCTTCATCTCCGCCACCTTTTAACTTTTGGTTGTGGGAGTCTTTAACTGGCCAATACTTCGCTCCATACAACATAACCGGTCGGACTACCATTCTGTAAAACTTACCTTTCAGCTTTGGAGGCACCTTCTTATTATATAAAATTCTCGAGGTGAGCCTTCATTTCTATCACCTTATACCAATACGATAGGTGACATCCTCGTCAATCTCACCCATAGGTAAGAAGTTTACGTTATCCAACACGAACTCAACATAAATGTACTATTTCTTTTCATGTGAGCTTCATAATATACTAGAGTTGGCAAAATTTTACTTTGTTTAGGTATTAATATAATTATAACAAATGCAGGTGTTGGGCTTTGGTGTCCTTGTTTGACAGTATTCAATAATTTTTGTGGATGTCATACTTATGTTATTTTATCATGTTTCATACATTTTTTTTTCTATATATACTGTCCTTTGTCTTGAGTTGGGGGTTTATCGAAAACGGTCTCTCTACTTCTTTAGAGATAGTGGTATGAATTGCGTACATTCTACCCTCCCCAGATCCCATGATGTGGAAATATACTGGGTTTGTTGTTGTTGTATAACAAACGCAGGTTTCACTTAGAAATTACTCTAACGAAGAGATTTATATTCTTATTATCTTTTATCAATCATTATCTTCTAACTGTACAAGTATAATAGTCAAAATAATAGGAAATGAGAATGTGGAAAAATTATGTATAATTTCTTTGAAGCATTTAAGTGTGTTTTTTTTAAAAAATTCTTTCCATTTCGTCCTACCAAAAATAAATAATAATGATATTTTTTATTATTTTTTCGCTTCACCAAATCAAAAATCAAAAAGATTGAATCAAACTTATAAAAAACTAACCGGCTTGAATCAAACTTATAAAAATCGAACCGGCTTGAATCAAACTTGTAAAAACAGAACCGGCTTGAATCAAACTTGTAAAAACCGAACCGGCCACGATCATCTAAATATTAAAATGGATTTAATGTAATCATCAATTTTATCAGTATTATTATTATTACTCTCCTATATCGTATTTTTCAATTTTATTGCTACCTATTATATATTTTTATTGTTTCGATTATTGTTTTCTTCAATGCCTTTTGCATGGCTAGCTTCTCCACTATATATTTCCTTTTTGTATTATTTTTAATGTGTTGATTGAGTAGACGGTCTATTCAGTGGCGGAGCTAACATTTTAATTAATGGGTTTCAAAATCGAAAAATATGAACAAAAGAACTAGTTGAAGGGGGTTCAACGTCTGTTATATATACATGAAAAATAATTTTAAGTTTGTCTAAATATTATTATTTTTCAATCCGCCGAAGGGGGTTTGGATGAACCCCTCACTATTAGCTAGCTCCGTCCCTAGGTCATCTATCCTGAAAAGGTAGAGATAACGCTACGTACACATCACCGTCCTCTTTCAAACTCCACTTATAAAACTACACAACAAAAACACATGCATGCTCAGTATATTTCCACAAACTGGGGTCTGAGGAGGATAAAGTGCATGCAATTCGTACCACTGCATTAGAGTGAGGTAGAAAAGTCATTTTCGATAAAACTCCCAACTCAAGACGAAAGAAAATCTTAAAAAGACATAATATAAGAACAGAAAATTACAGAGAGTACCAACCTCTAATTTAAAAAAGAACCAAAGATGACAAATTTTCTTAAGTAATTAAGCAGTCCTTCTCATGGACTTAATGTCTTCAATATTTTATTAAGCCCACATGACACAATCACCAAACGTATCACAACAATTTGATTCTAATATTATGTCATCAATAATTTTCATATTATTTTCATTACCTAAATAGTTAAATAATTTCAAAATCACATCTAAAAGAAATGAAAAGAAAAAAGATTAGTTGAATTATAAGAAATAAAGTGTTACCATCGAGGAATTCGATGAAATGGATGTTTATCTCACTATATTTTAATCAGAAGTCTTGAATTTAATTCACGTGAATAGAAAATTTTATAATATAATGACTAGGCGCGAAGCACATTGTGATTTGCGACTAACAAATTAATTAAAAAATTCTTATGATCAGTTTAGCCATAAAATTATTCAATCTTTTTTTTTTTTTTTGAAATAATTTTTCACTTTATTTAAAAATCAATGTTTGATAAAATTCTAAATTTAACTTGAAGTTATATTCTGAATTTGAAAAATAACCTATAACTCATTTTTTAGTTTCATCTTTAATTAGTTCAAATAAATTGTTGTCTTCTCACCCTTTACGAAATCTATAATCGAATACAACTCTAATTTCAAAAATTCCAAATAAAGTGAAAAATATTTGATTCGGCCAAATGCCTACTATGTTTTTCACTATCAATGAACAAAATTTTAAACTTTAAAAAGAATTAAGAACATGTGTTATTTAATAAGTATGTTATTTAAGTAAGAATAAAAAACACTAAGATGATGTACAAAATGAACAAATGCATGTAACTAACTAATTTTGGAAAAAAATAATTAAATTTTCTTGCTCATGGTCAATGAATCTAGACAGTAATATATATAGTTGTTATTAGTTTAGTTACCAAAAAAAAAAAAAACCTCACCTTAACAACTTTCAAAAAATAAAGTTGTTGTTAATGTTGTTCCATCTCTATTACAATAATATATTTGATATAATTTAATTAGTAAAGTCTGAAAAATAAAGGTGTACATGGAGCTTATGCTCACCTTCGTGCAATAAAGAGACTATTTTTATATTAATTGACTAAATCAATAAATTATCATAATTCAGATTTAAATTATAAAGTAAATAAAAAAAATTGATAAGATTTTAATATAAAATCGAGCGTAATATTTACCAGTAAAATAACAGCAACATGTAAAGAATATTATTGATGGACAGTAGTAGCTCAAGTATACTAATTAATTTATTGAGCATAATTAGTAGAATCATTATTTGTTTACTTAATCACCACATTTATTTGGAGGAAAAAACAACAACCCATTTATTCGATTATTAGTTTGTTATTTAAAAGTATCATTTAAACAACTTTCCCAACTTAATTTAATTTAATTAGTAGGTAATAAACCCCAAAAAGAAAAAATTCCCAAAATACCCATTCCTCTATTTCTCCTAGATTTTCTCCCATTTTCTTCTCCCCATTGTCTAAATCCCATCTTATTTGGACTCTTTAACTTTGACCCAAATCTTTTTTTAGCCTTTAATTTCTTTTGATTTTCAATTTAGCATGTCTATAAATAAATAATCAGTAAATCAAATCGATAAAAATATAAGATCGAACCGAAACGATCTATAAATATCCCATTAATAAGTATACTAACTTATTTTATTGAGCATCATTGTTAACAATATGATGATCTAAACAACTTTTCTAATTACCAGCAACGAATGTGTAGTGATGAGGCGGTTTCTCTCTTAATTAGAGGCCTCAGTTTTGAATTCTGAATATGAAAAATATATGCTAGCAAGCGCTACACTCTTGAACGAGCTTTACTCGACCTGAATTTAAATTAGGAGTTTCAATGTGGTTATCGAACGTCGAATGAGATACTGAAAAAAAAGTCTTGATTTCCTGGCAGGGAGTGTTACCCAAAAAGGGTCATATTCAGCGTGACTTCGGATTAGTCGAGCTTCAATACAAACACTTTATACTAAGCAAGAAATAAAAGATAAAACAATTCTCAAATTTCAAACCTTGGGTATTGAAAAATCCTTTATAGATAAAACTACCTGAATCGACCCTACCTAGTATGAATCAAAATTAATCAAGCTTCAATTCGCGTATCAAACACCAAATTGGAAATAGAAACTAAAAGAAAGAAAAACAACTTTCCTAATTAGTTTTATTAGCAATAATCTCACAAACAAATATCCCAAACTACCCTTTCCTCTAATCCTCCTAGATTTTCTACCCCTTCATTTCTCCACACTGTCTTAACCCCCAACCCCCAACCCTCACCCCCTACCCCCAACGCCCACGCCCATCCTCACCCCCACGCCAAGCTTCTTCCCACTGTTCTTTCATGGTGTCTCTTTCAATATAATCAAATTTTCAATATAATACATAGTTAGTAAAGCTACCCTTTTTGATTCTTAAGCTTAAAGTAACAATCTTTTTTTATACTTTCCTGATTAATCCATTTTAACTTCCTCACCAACCACCCCGCACCCCCCACCCCCACCCCCACGCCCCACCCACCCCAACTAACACTTTTTTTTCTTCAAGATTCTTCAAAACCCACTTTTAAAACTTCAAGATCTTGAACCCCTTTTGATTATACTGTAAGAAAATGAAGCAGTTAACGGCGTTACAACAAGGTAGACGGAGTAACAGTTTTAGAGGTTCATCGCCGTTAGATTCAACGGTAGATGGTGGTGGAAAGTCGTTTGTTGGTATTTTCTGGCTTGTTATTCATGGGGTTTGTTGTTTGATCAGTTTGGTTTTGGGTTTTCGATTTTCACGTTTGGTGTTTTTTCTGCTGTTCAGTAACAGTAACAGTAACTATTCCTCGTCTTCGTCGATGTTGTTTCATGATTCTGGTATTGATGATGTACCTGTTCAGACAAGATTGACATCATTGTCTGGTCAGTTAGATAAGAATTTGTCGGTGGGGTTGATGGGCAGTAGCAGTAGTAGGGTGGTTGTAGGTAGACATGGGATATTGATACGCCCGTGGCCTCACCCGAATGCGAGTGAAGTGATGCAGGCACATAAGATAATGGAGATTGTACAAAGGGAGCAGAGGTTACAGTATGGTGTTAAGAATCCAAGGGATGTGATTGTTGTAACACCGACGTATGTGAGGACTTTTCAGACATTGCATCTTACTGGTGTGATGCATTCTTTGATGAATGTGCCGTATAATGTTGTGTGGATTGTTGTGGAAGCTGGTGGAGCAACTAATGAGACTGCCTCTTTGATGGCTAAATCGGGGTTGAAGACTGTTCATATTGGATTACGCGAAAAGATGCCTGTTTTATGGGAAGATCGACATAAATTTGAGGCGAAAATGAGACTTCGCGCTTTGAGGTATAGAAGTTTGTGTCTTTTATGCCGTTAGTTGTACTATTAGTTATAGTATTACTCTTTTAGTTGGTTGTCCTTTGAGTTTGGTTATCGTTTTATCTTGTTATGACTACTATTTAGGATGATTTGTTAGGTTATCTGTAGTAATAGGCTATGACTTCCTTCATTTCAGTTTTTTCTTTCGCTTTGGACTGTTTTTTCTTCAGCTGAGGGTCTAACGGAAACGGCCTCTCTACCTCTAAGGTAGTGGTAAGGTTTGCGTACACTTTATCTTCCCTAGATCCCACTTTGTGGGATTACACTGGGTATGTTGTCGTGTTTACTTTAACACTCGTATTGTGTTTTATGTATGTGGTAGAGAATAATTTTAGAACTGAAGATGATAGTGTCGTTTCTGTTTTGTGTGATGGAACAGATATGTGAGAGAAGAGAAGTTGGATGGGATAGTGATGTTTGCTGATGATAGTAATATGCATAGTTTAGAGGTTTTTGATGAGATCCAGAAAGTGAAATGGATTGGCGCTCTGTCGGTGGGCATTCTTGCTCATTCAGGTGGTGCGGAGGAGGAGATATCAATGGTGCAGAAAGAGGAAGATAGGAATTTGCAATTGCCAATTCAGGGTCCAGCTTGTAATTCATCAGATCATTTTGTTGGTTGGCACACTTTTGATTCGTCCCCGTATGTGGAGAAGAGTGCCAGATACATTGGTGACAGGGCAGTTGTGCTGCCAAGGAAGATTGAGTGGGCTGGCTTTGTGTTGAATTCCCGGTTAGTCTGGAATGATGCTGAAGATAGGCCTGAATGGGTTAAGGATTTGGATGATGTAATGGGGGACAGGGTGGATGTTGAGAGCCCTTTATCTTTGCTGAAGGATCCTTCAATGGTGGAGCCTCTTGGAAGCTGTGGGCACAAAGTTATGCTGTGGTGGCTACGTGTTGAAGCACGGGCAGACAGCAAATTCCCTGCCAGGTTAGTTTTATTGTGATATCCTTTCTCTACGTAGTATCTTGTTTGGATGTTCTTAGCATTGAATTTTGTTTGTTGTTTTTCTAATATGTCTGTGTATATATATGTTTCGTATTTCCTTGATCACCTAGGAAAAAACATAATACTGCTTGTTTCATGATTTTTATCTGTTCTTAAAACATGATAGTCCCTCTCATGGTTCCATATCTCTCTTTTTCCTCTTTGATAGTGTGCTAGGGTTCGATATCTTATTGTATATAACTAAGTTCAGAGCCATGAAACAATGGTAGAAACGAGATGAGATTGATATTAGAAGAACAGATATATTTTTTTCTTTTGATTACTCTGTTGTGCAACCGACTTGTGGGCACCTCGGCTAATTTTATGGGACATCTATCACCTCCCACAAACAACGGCTACTAGTTAACTCTGTCTTTCACGGCTAGGACAAATGGGAAGAAATTATCTAGTGTTTTTGTCTTTGTTGCGATTTGAATCTGAGACCTCATGGTTCTCAACCTACTTCATTGACACTAGGCTACACCTTAGGTGTGTAAAAGGAAGATATTTTATGTAAAAACAGTAGTACCACATAAGATTTTTGATATCCTTCGCTTCCCTTTGTCTATTTCTTTCGATAAATAGACCAAGAGTCTATTGTAATTCTCTGGTACAAATTTAGTACCAGATTTCTGTTATTAGTATATGTTGAGTCTTACATCAGTGGGTTTATGGGTATTTTGTCTCTTTATATGGTCTTGAACCATCCTTACCTCTTGAAACTCGTTTTTGTGTTGAGTTATGCCCAATGTCCATTTCTTATCATCGGATCATAGCCAGGACCATCCCGATTTCTAGTTTAACCGAATGTTCGGCCCCCATCTTGTATTATCCACGCTCCAGATGTCCTATCCTATCCTGGGCGTGTAAGGGAGGGGGAGTGTTGAGTCCTATATTGGTTGGTTAAGGGTATTTAGTTGGTCTTCCGCAATCCTCACCTCTTGAGCTAGCTTTGGGGTTGACTTAGGCTTAGCCCGAATTTACATTCTTGTCGATGTAAATACTTTAATACACCGAACTGCCCTTTTCTTTAACTAGTTTTTGAAAAAGGGTAAGGATCAAGAGTCTTTTATAAAGATGGTGCACAAAAACTGTCCAAGCTGAATTCAAAAGGACCACAAGTCAGTCTATGATGGTCAATCAGTTTTCGAGTACCCAACTGACGGAGTTCCTGGGCCCGCAAAAACAAAAGCACAATTCCTCGTGCACGTTCTCTCTTTCATTACCTGGATTTTGACTTTTTTGTCCATCCAGTCCTACATAAGCAGCATACTAAGTCTTTTGGAATAGTTTTACTAACTTTTTTGTAGTGCCTTTGCAACATGGTCTCCCTCTCCCATAGTCTAACATGTGTCGCCAAGAGACATATAATGACCTGCAGTCCCAATCTATTCTGCTTCCACCACCCTCCCAAAGCAGACATCATTTGAAAGGGAATTCCATCCCAGTGGAATCAGTTTCCATGAAGAACATCCGTATGGTTTATTCTCAATATCTGTAATCCATCCTCGACTTACATGCCCATATGTGCTACTAGTTACATATGCCATGGCCTCCTTTTTCTCATAATTAATCATCAATGTCACTTCTAAGTAAGGCTTAAATCAGGAAACCGCTTTTGAAATAAGACTTTATTGAATAAAGGGATAGATAGGTGGGACGGACACCACTATCATTTTTTCGTGTGTGTATGTTTGATGAAGTAATAGTACTGTTTTTTCATTAGGGATATCTTTGTATGTCTTCATGCTGCCATGGGGTTCCAGAGGGTGGAGGAATTGGCATAAAAGTCTCCGCCTTTTTCTACGAATATCTGAAGAATGGGTTGTTTTATTCTTGGAAGTTCATGAGTAACATGGTATTTCTTTTTGGAATTGACTGGATTAGGATAGTGACTTATCATAGTTGGTGTTTTCATAGCCAGTGCAACATATTTACCCTTCCCGAAACGAAAGGACTCCAATGCAAGAATTAAATTAATAAGAACCTGCGACTTTTCTACCCCGGTGCATGCTGATCCTTTGTCAGAGCAATGTAATGGTTAGCTTTTTCCCTAGTTCTTTTGCAATGCAGTAAATAGTTTACTACATGTTAGTGCACCGAGCTAGAGGTCAATTTTGAAGATGGGAGAAAGGGGTGAGCCAAATTGATGCAAGTGGGACCTTGAGTTAGTTCTCGTTGTGAATAATTTTTTTTTTTTTTTAAATAACCAAAATAGATGGCAGTAAGTGGAATTTGAACCCTTAACTTGAAGGAGTTAAGATCAGCTCTCAATCAGTGCACCACTCGATCTCTTTTTTCGTTGTGAATAATTTCTGTCTTCTACTTAGTAATGATTTAGGATGGTCGATGAATTTTTATACTTTCTCTTTGAGAATATGAATTTTTACTCTTTTTCTTTGAGAATGTGAACTTTTACTCCTTTTCAACTCATGTCATAATGACTTGATCTGTTGTTGAAGTCTGGATGACATATCTTGTGCAGATTGCTGTGCATATGTATTCGTAGTTTGCGTATGAACTACTCAGCCCATGACAATTAATAGTTGATGAAATTGGACTTGGTTTGACTAGGATGAAGCTTGCTTTGATTTGACGTTAATGGTGTGGATGTGGGGTCATTTAGGCATAAAATATAGTTGCTCCGATTTTTTGGAGTGGAAGCGTGTGTTATTCGAAGGTAGTGGTATGGACTGCGTACATTCTACCCTCCCCAGACCCCACTATGTGGGAATATAGTGGGTTTGTTGTTGTTGTTGAGCGTATGTTGTTCTGGCAATCAGTTCTGTTTATGTTTTTTGGTGTCGAATTGACTATGTTGCTCATATTTCCATCTCTATAATATCATTCATTCAGTGAATTAGACCATTAAGTTCATAGGTAGCTGATTTTGGCTATGTTGCTTGGACTCTTCAAAAATGTTGATGGGTGCGTGTCGGATCCTATAAAACTAGTGCATTTTTGAAGGATCCGACATGGGTGCGGCAACATTTTTGAAGAGTCCGAGCAACTTAAGATTTTTGCTTAGAAAGTTTGATTTGGATGATGAAAGAGGTGTGAGTGTCATTTAGGTATCTCTAATTGTTATTTCGTGTAGAATTAATTTATCATTTGGAATTCCTAACCTCCGCATGCTTAGTCTCTTCTGGATCTACTTTTGCTTCGAGTAAGAAGGTGAATCACATTTGGGAGGAAATCGTCATAGTTGAACATACCTAGTGTAATCCCACAAGTGCGGAAGCAAATCGTCATAGATGTTGAGCTAAACATTGATGTTTCAAATACAAGGTTTAACGGATCCTTGAGGTCATAAAAAAGAAGCCGGTGTTGAAGTCATTTATCGCATATGCTATTGCTATTAAATCCAGAACTATAGTAATTATGAATTAGTATCTAATGTGACATAGTGTGTTAAGTGATTACTTTCATTCAAATGTAGTATCACTAATTCCTATCCGAAATGCAGATGGATCATTGACCCTCCACTAGACGTGACTGTCCCTGCAAAGCGCACGCCATGGCCGGATGCTCCACCAGAGCTCCCTTCTGGTGAAAAGTTGGTCACTGTACAAGAGCACACTGAGAAGCGCCCACCAAAAACACGATCAAGAAAACGTAGTTCTCGAGGAAAGAGGAAGCACATACCAAAGAACCTGGACGACCGTCATACAACCAGGCTACCAGTGGAGAACTAGTAATAATCATCTGTGAATTCAGCAAGTTTGAAGACCGCGGTACTATCCTGTCTCGTAAATAGGAGAAGGCATTTCTTACCATAGCAATCAAAATACATACTACCTGTCCTTTATTCAATTATATCTTTGTATTCTTTTCCACTTCTTCCCTCCCCAAACCTTCACCACTTCCTTTTCTATCCTATTTTTGGTCATTAGTCTTTTGTGTAATTGAATTGTTGCTCAGTTAGAAGGATGTTGTTGTTGTTGTGGTCACCGTCACCGGACTCCTTTTTCGCCGAAGCTTTGTATTCATGGCTTGGAGTTTATATATGTAATGACAACATCTAGAGATGAGAAAGTTTATGCTCAAATCTTGTTCTTGGTCTTTTTGCTTAGTCAAAACTTGCAATGCACCATGGTAAATGGATACTTTGCAAGTATATAAACGTCGATTTAACTTACATACATCGATAATGTACATGGTTGATGGTACATAATGAGCTGTTTTTCGATACTTTAGCATTTACATATGAACTGGCTGTAAACCGGTGTCTATAGATTTGTTCACAGCATCGAGCACGAGCTGAGTGAGTCTGCTAGTACGCGGCCATTTGCTCTCGGGTTTGTTTGTGGAAACTTTAATAGCCTTAACCAGACTAGCAAATTCTTGAATCATCAAAGCCTCTTGTGGTAACTGAGAAGCTACTTCAACTACCTGAGGTTTCACGTTCCATCCGATATGAAGATCGACAAACTTAGCACCAGATGTGAAGTTGAACGAAGCAGAGTTCTCATCGAATGGGATAATGAAGTCGTAGAGATAACATGTCCCGTTAGAGCCATAAACTCGTAAGTCCATTGTCTCGTGTGACACGAACGAGCAGTAAAATGTAGCAACAGTTTCCTCTTTTTCCCAGTACAATGAGGCACTACATGTCAAGATAACCCCAGCTGAGTTTCTTGCAACACCAGGCAGTGCAGTCACAGTTGTTGGTAGAGTTTGGTTCATAGCCCATAATATCGCGCCAATGCAGTACCAGCCCGTGTCACCTAGTGCCCCGAGGCCATCTAAGTCTGGCTTTACTCTGATGTCATTTTCGAGAAATTCCTGGCCTGGCGAATACGACGATGAGCTATGAATCTTGCCAACAAAAAGAGCACTTGTATAGTTTAGTTAGACAATCATCGGTAACACTTTTGGAACAAAATCTACACAAAAAAGGATTGTTTCAAGTGAAATGAACGTCCAAACACAACTTCAACTACCAACAACATACCAGTGTATTCCAACAAAGTGGGGTCTGGGAGGGTAAAGTGTACGCAGTCCACACCACTACCTCAGATAGAGCAGAGAGGAGGTTGTTTCTAATAGACCCGACCCCCGGCTCAGGACAAAAGGAGGGATGCAACACGAGGACTTACTAGAGGGTCACCCATCCTAGCACTACTCTCGCCCAAGCACCCACAAAGTAGGGTCTAGGAGGGTAAAGTGTACGCAGTCCACACCACTACCTCAAAAGAAGTAGAGAAACTGTTTCCGATAGATCCGACCCCCAGCTCAGGACAAAAGGATGGATGCACGAGGACTTCCTAGGGAGTCACCCATCCTAGTACTACTCTCGCCCAAGCACGCTTAACTTCAACAGAGAGACTGTTTCCGATAGACCCGACCCCTATCTCAGGACAAAAGGATGGATGCACAAGGACTTCTTAGAGGGTAACCCATCCTAGCACTACTCTCATCCAAGCACGCTTAACTTCACAGTTCTGATGGGATCCGTTGCGTTAGTGCTGGTATGATCACATCCAACAGCTTCAACTACCAAATTTCTTTTTTAACTTAACTCCAATTATTACCTTTTTCCAAATATAACTCGATTCACATTCAAACTACAAACTCAGTGTCAATAATTTTTACGCCATCAGATCAACTTCACAACATACTCATTGTAATAGGTACTACAACGACATGTCTAGTGTAATCCCACAAGTGGGGGTCTGGGCCGTGGAGGATATAGGTATATTACAGAGAGGCTATTTCCGATAAACCATAGGCTCAAAAGAAGAGTAGACAAAACAAGATAGAAATGAAAATAACTTCACAGCGTACTTACTACAACGACATGTCTAGTGTAATCCCACAAGTAGGGTCTGGGGAGGGAAGGATGTAGGCAGATTATAGCGAGGCTGCTTCCAATAGACCATAGGCTCAAAAGAAGAGTAGACAAAACAAGATAGAAATGAAAATAACTTCACAACGTACTTACTACTACGACATATCTAATGTAATCCCCCAAGTAGGGTCCGGGCAGAGGAGGATGTAGGCAGATTATAGCGAGGCTGTTTCCGATAGACCATAGGCTCAAAAGAACAGCAAACCCAAAAAAAAAAAAAGGTAATCCGGTGCACTAAAACTACAGCTATGCGCGGTGTCCCAGAAGCCCCACCACAAGCGTATATTGTACGCAGCCTTACCTTGCATTTCTAAATAACGCGACAATAAAATAAAAAGATGAAGATTTTACTAAACTTACAGCTTTGACATGTCCAAATAGCTTAGAATCAAGAATCATCTCCATCATTTTACAAGTTCTTGGATGATGATACCACATACTAGCATCCATAAACTGAACCCCATTTTTCTCACAAGCATCAACAATCTTATCCAACTCTTCAACATTCAAAGCAGTAGGCTTTTCCAACAACAAATGCTTCTTCTTTTCAGCAGCACAAATTGCCCAATGAAGATGTAAACTAGTAGGTAAAGGCATGTACACAGCATCCACTAAAGGGTCATCAAGAAGTTCACTATAACTTCCATAAATCTTCAAAGAATTAGATAACAAATTGTTCTTGATAGCAAAGTTGTTGGCTTTTTCAATTGAACGACTTGCTATTGCATGTAGTGTTGAATTTGGTGATAAGTAAATAGCTCTTGATACTTTTCTTGCTATTTCTGCACATCCTATGATGCCAAAATGAATTGGAGTTTCACTGTTTGACATCTTGGTTAGTTAGTTGTTTGCTGTTTTTTATGATGAATGTTGGTTATAGTAGGGATAGATATTGGTGAGAAGAATTAGGTGGCATAAATTATAGCCACAAATAAAGTTCACTTATCAATTTTGTGACTCAAATTATATTGATTCCGCTTTAAAAGATTTGCGGTATGATCTATGTTGTCTGTGGTTGTGGCGTAAGAATCGGACCTAGAATTTATTTCTATGCACACAAGTTAGTGAGTTGTTTCTTCGTCTCCTTCATTGTACTCTTCTCCATTATAGTGAAAATCCTCCTCCTCTGCCCGTGGATTTTCCCGCAAGGGATTTCTACGTAAATCTATGTTTCTTCTTCTTGTTTTATTTTACTTTATGGTATTGCTTATTGTGCCCGAATATAACAAATTCAATAGCTTTGTTTTGATTTTTGGTTAATGCTTTTACTTGACCCAAGACCATGACGACTTGATACTTTTCTTTAAGAAATTATTAATTAGAGGTTCATTTTACTAAACTAACTTTATTGGAAATCTAAATTTGACTACAATTCTCGTCGTTCATCTTTACTTGTTCATGTTTTGCTTGACATACTCTTAGGAAGCAATACATAAAAGGCATAATAACCTTTAACTTGACATCAAATTATAAATATAACTTTTAACTTTACCAATGCATAAGTAGGCCCTTTAACTATACAAAAGTTGAACAAAAAACACTCCAATCCTACTTGGCGAATGCGTGTATACACTCAAAACCACGCGCGTCAGAGTTAGAATTGAAGTGTTCTTTTGTTCAGCTTTTGTATAGTTAAAGAGCCTATTTGTGCATTGACAAAGTTAAAGATTATAATTATAAAGTGTGATGGCAGTATCTGAGTGGATTACTAATCCACGTAAGAGCGATTGAGTTTCACGCAGGTAAGTTGCAGAATTGGAGTGTTTTTTTGTTTAGCTTTTATATACTTAAAGTTAAAGAACATAATTATAACTTCGTATAAGTTAAAGGTCCTGTTTATGTTTACTATATCGGTCTTTAAATATAATAAATTCACTAATTTGGGAGATATATCAGTTAATGATTATAGATAATAATAAGGGTAAAGTAGACGTAACATGATAATTTATCGATTGATTTTCCAAACTGAATGCCTAAAGTTGACAAGAAAAGACATTGTACTAAGAAACGACATCTCTATTAGAACTTTATTCGAAAAACCTTTAACTCACTCTCAAAAAAAAAAAAAAAGGATTCCAAGTAACAAGTTTAGGTGATAGCATTCACGGTGGCATTATATTTTCGTTAAAGATTGACAAACTTAAATGTTTGTATTCTTAGCACTTGATTTCGGAATTTTTGTATTTTATTCAAATTTTGCATAATCTTTAACCTTCATATTTTTGCTTCCGTATTATTTTCTTGATTGTTCAAGTAACCTGATTCTTATGATTATTAGGACTTTCATATCTATTATATTGTAATCTGGATATTGTATTAAAACTCGTAGAATGTTAGTGTATTTGATGTAAATTAGGATTTATAGACTAAAAAAGGAAAAGGTCTCCCGGTGCACTAAAGCTATCGCTACGTGCAGTATTCAGGGAAGGGCCTACCATAAGGGTGTATCGTACCCAATCTTACCTTACATTTCTGCCAGAGCCAACTTTACTAGTTATTCCAGGGACTTATAGACTGTTTGATACCTTTACAACCCAAAGATGACACAAAACAACCTCCAAAAAAGTCACAAAATACACTACTGTCAATCAGATCTAGAATCAATCAGATCTTAATCAATCATCAGTCACAAACCTATTATGAATACCTTTAATAGGTTTGAATAAGTCTTAATCAATCAGATCTAGAATCAAGTCTTAATAGATTTGAAAAGATATTATGGTGTTAGGTAATATTCACTATCACTCTATTTATAATCATCAGTCACCACCACTAACCACCTCTACCACTGCCACCATTGTCAACCACCACCACTACCACCATCCACTTCCACTATCACAACTACCATCGACAACAAATATCGTTACCTACAATTATTGTCAACTGCTACCATACCTACTACTTCTATTATTCTAATTATATTCACAGCCACCACCCCCGTTAACAACACAACCATCATCAACTACTACCGGTTAATCCCTACTATTGATCAACCCATTTATCATAACTAGCATCACCGCTACCTACCACTAATACATCTCAACCTCCGTACATTCTTCGGCCGCCGCCACCATTGTCACTAGTAATGCAACCTCTACCATCACTTCAATCACTATTATCGCTATAATTTATATCTGCAACCATATCCACCATCACAACTAACAACATCTCCAACTCGCACCAACACATCGTCAATCATCATGCATTCATTTTTCAACCATCACAATCAACACCTCCTACGACTAACATCAAGCAACGTCACATCACAACCACCACGACCACTATCAATCGCCACCATCATAACAATCACTGCAATACCAACCATCATAACTATCACCACCAACATTAATAATCACTAACATCAATCATTATCACCGCAACCACCGTTATAAATCATCTCCTCTATCACTAACAAACATAAATATTTTTTTCAATCAAATAATAATTTTGTTATACTGAATTACATACTTTTTTGATATATATATAATTAATTTTTTTATTTAAATTATATTTTTTATTTTATCTATCTATCTGTCTGTCTATCTATCTATCTATCTATATATATATATATATATAAAAGCAAAACAAAATCATGACAACATGCCAGGTGTCAAGCTATTAAAATAGTCACGTGGCAATTTTTAAGACAAAGATATAGATATGGTAATAAAAATTTTGAATTAAGAAATTAGAGATATTTAAATTTAAAAATATTAGGTTTCATAAAAAAAAAATTACGACTAAATTGAAAGAGTTCTACATGAACTTAATTATTCATAACTTATCCTTTTCAATATTATAAAATATATTTAAATATTAAATAATAAGAAGAGGAATAAAAATAATCAATATATATAATATTTGAATTTTAAAATATATCATCCTCTTAAAAAATTAGAGATATTTAATTTGAAAATATTAAATTTTATAAAAAAAATTATCATTAACTTGAAAGAGTTCTTGATGAACTCTAACTATTCATAACTTATATCTTTTAAATATTATAAAATATATTTAAATACTAAATAATAAGAAGGAGAAGAATCTCTCTCTATATATATATATATATTATTTGAATTTACATTGGATCAATTATAACAATAAAAAAAATATTGTATTTAATGAATTTATATCGTAAAAGGAATAAGTCCGTGACATATTTGATCTTCTAGATATAAATATAACAAAAAACAATACAATAACATTAATTTGAAATTTGATCTTAAAAAGGTGTCTTCTTTTTTTATTTTATGAAATTTGCGCTTACAAGTTTATTGATTTCACTTTTTATTCATTACAATACAAAAATAACTTTGTCATCAAAGATTATGATAAATCTAAATATTTGGAAAATTATTAGTAGCTCAATTAATTGATCTTCATCATCTAATTAAAAAATTAGATATATTAAATTAGAGATATTTAAATTTTAAATATTAAATTTTATAAAAAAAATTATGGCTAAATTGAAATAGTTCTAGATGAACTCTAACTATTCATAACTTATTCCTTTCAATATTATAAAATATATTTAAATATTAAATATTGAATGTTCCTTTTTTTATAGTAGAAGAATTGTGGTTCTCTTAGTAATTATTGTATGTTATATTATTTATTTTAATAAAATTTAGTTTTGAAGATAATTTTTTTTAACAAAATACTTTTAGATAAAGATAGAGTGTATTTAAAATTAGTTAGTTGAAATTGTGATAAATTTTTGAATTTTTGAATTTGAGTTGGAAGTAACAGATTTTTCTAAAATTTGAATAAAAAACAAACTCTATACTAGATAAGACATAATTTCAATTATCCTTTCCTATATAAACTCATTTTTCAATCAAATTTGTTTCTCAGTTCACTCTACTTTTTCTTTTTAAGCTTATTCATTGATTCTCTAATCAAATTCATTTATTGATATATAATATTCATGACTGACATATGCTTTTATTATTATATTTGTGTTCAATTTGCTTACTATTCAAAACTTAATTTTAAATTATTTGATTATAATTTGGTATTCATTTGTTTTGTTTGGACGTGAAGAATTGAGATCAATGATTATGATGAAATAATTTTATTGAACGCTGACCTCTTTTTTTATTGTGCTAGGTTGCTCGGATTAATAAATATTTTTTATAATTAGATAAAAAAGTTAGTTTCATATTTATCTATTTCTGAATAATCAATAAACTTTGAAAATGACAGGCTAGAGTCGAAAATCTGGAAACAATAACAGAAGAAGCATAAGGTAATTATTTATGTAGATTGCATAAATGCTTTGTTGTTTTTCTTTTAAAAATCAACCGTTTGAATTTATCAGTTTGTCGCGTTAAATTTTTTTCGTTATAGTGTATTTCTTTTAAAAAATACTTTTAACAAACATATATGCCATTAAGTTTTAAGTTAAAATTAAACTTGAATTGAAACTAGTGGAATATTTTTAAACTTTTTAAAAAAGAATAGTCCGTTTCGCTAACATAAAAAAAAGGGAAAAAAGACAAAGTATCCTAGAATTCTATTGAAAGAATATTTCTAACAAATATGTATTGAATTTGAATTTAATTTACAGGCATTAAGATATTTAAAAAGATCTATGAAAGTATGACGTTTAGTGGAATGTTGCAGTTGAAATTTTCTAACAAGATTTTTTTTTAAAAAAAGTATTTCAATAATTAAAATAAATTATTTAGGGAATCAGAGTTAGGAGTAGGTGGGGTAATTTTTATTTTTTTTTCTTTAGGGTTTTTGGTGGGGGTGCGGGGTTGAGTGGGTAAGGAAAAAATTTTAACAAAAATTTAAATAAGTTAAAAAATTATAAATTTTAGCTTTGGGGGGGGTGGGGATTGGGGTTAGGGGTAGGTGGGGTAAAAAAATATTTTTTTCTTTAGGGGTTTTGGGTGGGGTTGAGTGGGTAAGGAAAAAGTTTTAACAAAAAATTTAAATTAGTTAAAAAATTATAAAATTTTAGCTTTGGGGGGGGGGGGGATCGGGGTTAGGGGTAGGTGGGGTAAGAATATATTTTTTTCTTTAGGGGTTTTGGGTAGGGGGTGGGGTTGAGTGGGTAAGGAAAAAGTTTTAATAAGAATTTAAAAGAAAATAATAAGTATGTGCTTAGTTTTTGAATTGAGAGTTGTAAAATTTAAAATTTGAAATAAGAAGTTTTGTAACTGATACAATTAAGTACTTTACGTGTTTGAAAATGAATTGAAAGATAATTTTTTTTAAAATAAAATATAATTAACTATTAAAGTTAAATTTTTAGACATAAAAAAATATTAAAATTTGAAATGAAAAATAAAAAAATTATTACATGTCTTAATTAATTACAAATATAAAAGTGAAAGACCAACAATAAAATTAACAATTATTTAATATTTCATATTTTATAAATTTTAGAAATCAGTCAATGGAATATAATTCAAAAATTTATTCATATTATTCTTTTCATATGGAAATATCTAATATAATTAAAATTGTAATTAATTATTATATATAAGTTGTAATTTTACTACTAATAATTGTTTTAATATTTCAGTGATTTTTGAAATAGTTAATGTGATATAACAAAAATTGATTAATTTTTTAATTTCAAAATAAATAAGCTAATATTTTCTTACTGAATATTTTTTAAAATAATTCCGCGCATTGCGCGGATACCTAACTAGTTATATATATAAATATTTTTCTTTTTTGCATATTCAAATATTAAAAAATTACTAATCTTATATGTTAATTATTCATAATGTATTCAAATTCAGAAGACGTATGAAGTAAAAAAAATAAAAAAAAATGCACCCTAAGGAAGGAGAAATAAAAAGTCCTTAAAACTCTGAAGCTCAGAATGGGAAAAACGTGTTCCTATCAATATGGTTGCACAAATATTTTAAAATATACTATATAATTAATTCTTTTTATATTTATATTTTATTACGCGTTCTTTCTATTCTATGAGTATATTTTAGGATTAGGATTCCTTAATTGTTTTCTTTTAATATATATGTATTTCTATTATAGAAGAGGTGGTCTCACCTCTTCGTGAATTTACTTTTTTATCCTATTAATTATTATATTACATCTTAATTGTTTCGTGATTTATTATATTATTCTTAATTAATTATTATAAGGTATTTATATATTAAAATTAATAATTTTTTTATTATATTATCCCTAATTAATTATTATAAATTATTTATAAAAAATTAATAATATTTAATTAAAAAATAATTATTTATAACGTTTGTTTAAGCTACTTTAACCGTAATTTTACTATATCACCCTAATTAATTATTATAAGTCATTTATGTATTAAAAAAATTAATAATATTTTATTCAAAAAAGTAAATTACTATATTACCCCTATCATTTACTATATTATTCCTAATTGCTCCGTGATTTACTATGTTATTTCTAATTAATTATTATGTTATTTATGCAATAGAATTAATAATTTTTTTTTATTATATTATCCTTAATTAATTATTATAAGTCATTTATATATCAGAATTAATAATATTTAATTAAATCAATATACATTTATATTTATATCTCATCAATATCAAATTTTAATGCTAAAAAATATTTGTAATGTTGGATCCGTAATACGGGACATCCACCTCTCGTGTATATATATTGGGAGTCTTAATTTAGTAAAATAACAATTTAAAAGAATAGATATTTTTAAGGCAGTTGGCACTATTTTGAGCAAAATATAGTACGTAGTATTTTGTTGAGGTCAAATTCTTGGGGCAATCGGATGACCCGAACTGGCATACCAAATCGAAGAAATTGGGTGGCTACGGTTGGTGAGTGTTCGATTCTGAGCTTTTTCATTTACTAATTGAAGAAAAACTGAGTTTTTCATGTCCAAATCAATGCAAAACTGAGTTTTTCGTGTTCAAATTTGTAGTAAAACTGAGTTTTTCATGTTCAAATTGGGGAAAAACTGAGTCTTTTCGTGTTCAATTTGGCAAAAAACTGCGCTTTTCATGTTCAAATTGGGAAAAACCGAGTTTTTCGTGTCCAAATTGAAGAAAAACTGAGATTTTCGTGTACAAATTGAAGAAAAAGTGAGTCTTAGCATTACCCAAATCGGAAAGAAAAAGTGAGTCTTTCTCAAACTTTAGCATGGCAATTATCAGTGATATATGAAATCTAATTGTGAAGGAATATTAGCAAAAAGACAAGGTCAGCAGATGATGATGATGATGAAGAAGTATTCCGTTGCAAATAAAATTAAGGCAAAATATCTAATGAGAAATAGAGAAGCTGCTCGTAAGTTTATTCGCCAACAGAAGAAGAAGAAAAACTCAGGATCTTCCCTTCAAATTTGCAAAGGTATACATACATGCCCCTTTGGTTTCTTTTTGTTGCTGTTTGTGTGATTATATTACCGAGGATATAGAAGCTTTAGGAGATTGCAGATTAGGCTAGAAGGTTAACAGGTAATTGAGCAATGTATCACTTTTCAGCGGGGTAGGCTTGGTGGTAGTTTGTAGCTGCACTGTGTGTATTGTAGTTTCAGCATTATTCTAATAGTTTCTTATCTTTCGATTACTGTTACCATATGTTATTTATTGTGTTTTAGTTATCACACTATTTTGTTGTTGATGTTGGTCTTTTATGACTGCTCTGTTCAATTTTTCTTATTACTTGTCATGTTTTCTTCACTGGAGTATTTCCTTTTTCATAACTGTTTTGATTTGCCTCACTTTCTGAGTGTCTTCTGTTAAACTCCACGAAGTAAGAGTAAGGTTTGCACACGCTCTACCCTCCCCCGAGGGTATGTTGTTATTGTTATTTTTATTGTTTATACAATATATTATCGTGACAAAAACTTAAGAAGCAACCATTCAGTTTCCCTTATTTGATCAAATAACCCGACATTCAGTGATTTTAATTACATTAAATGATCTTCAAATTGGTCAAGGCTCTCTAATTTATGAATGTTTCCAATTTTCGCTTCATTGGATTTGCTTCACTAATAGGCTTACGTTTCGACTTTGATCGTTATGTAACTGTTGTTTCAATAGGGCAGTCTATATTCCTTACACTGTAATAGACAGATAAAAGAGGGAGAGACATGCCCATATAGTTTAAGCCCCATTATAAGCCAACTGGGGCGATCTATGACTAGTGCTTAGGAGTTGGGAAAGGAGTCAGGGACAGGAGGAGAGGACCGAGGAGAAAATCGATTTCATGAATTTGAAACATGAGGGGTGGGGTGTGTGGTGTTTGGAGCTGTTGGCTTTGACATAACATGGGAAGCATGCTTACCATGGGTTTTAGTTAAGGGTATTTACTTCTCTATTCTAGAAAGTTCCTCCAACTGCTTATTTCTAGTACTATTCTTTCAGGAATATGTCTTGACGTTTATCTCTTGAACACTCATTCTAGAAATCTTCCTTCCATTTTCTACAACTCTTGAATATTCTGGATTCTTCTTTGAAACATCCTAGATGTTAATTAAGTTGGTGATGAATTTTTAACATATTCTGCTTTGTTGTGCTTTATCCTGCTCTATGACCAAGCACAATTTTTAAATTAAATTTCAGGGAAGAGCGTATTGGAGCCGTCAAATAGTCATACATACCAAATGGATGATGATCAGGTCAGTTCTGATGTGATTGCTTACTTACAATTGAGTTTAATTATTTTTTGTTGGCCTTAGATTCTGCCCCAATTTGTGGGAATACACTGGGTATGTTGTTGTTGTTGGCCTTAGATTCCTGGTGTGTTAGATATTTTCCCTGGTTATGACTAGCATTAAAGATAGTAACTTTTTCCAAGGAAGATATGATGGTTCGCTAACCACACCAATTCGATATATTCTTTCTCATCCCTGTTAAGAAAAATCTTCTGCTTCGTTGTTTTGTCTTAAGTTCATAATATGATTATGTGGCTGAGAAGTTACTGGAATTGTTGATCATCAGGTGAGTTCAGGGTGTTACTTCGATTGAGTTTAATTGTTGTTGGGTAGACTTAGATTCTATTTCGAGGTGGTTTTATTTTGAAAATGCAATTATCTTATTTTTAGGCACGTTTTCTATGGCTAAGAGGCGCATTCCCATGTTTAATTCACTTAAAGCATAGCTGAACTTGCAGGTGTGGTCTTCCTCAATCATTAGAGAAACTGTAGATGGTATGAAATCCAATTGCCATGGAAAATTAGCAAATAGACCAGGTCAACAGATGATGATGATGGTGAAGAAGTACTCTACTGCAAATAAAATTAAGGCAAAATATTTAATGAGAAATAGAGAAGCTGCTCGTAAGTTTATTCGCCAACAGAAGAAGAAGAGGAAAAACTCAGGAACTTCCCTTCAAATTTGTAAAGGTATACACATCCCTTTGGTTTCTTTTGCTACTGTTTATGTGTTTTTTCACTTTTGCTTGATGGTATTACCGAGGATATGACCTTCTACAGAAGCTTAAGGAGGTTGCGGATGAGGCTAGAAGGTTAGAATGTAACTGAGCAAGGTATTGCTTTACAGCGGGGTAGGCTTGGTGGTAATTTTGGAGCGCACCTTGTGTATTGTAATTTTAGCATTATTCTAGTAGTTTCTTTTGTTATTAGATTGTTTGAATAATATATTACTGAAGATATGACCTTATATAGAAGCTTAAGGAGGTTGCGGATTAGGCTTGAAGATTAGCGGGTAACTGAGCGGGGTATGGCTTTTTGACGGGGTAGAATTGGTGGTAGTCTGGAGCACTGTGTCTATTGTAGTTTTAGCATTATTCTAGTAGTTTATTGCCTTTTGATCGTGGATTAGGTTACAGGGTTAGCAGGTAATTGTGCAAGGTTTTGTTTTTTGGCGGGATAGGCTTGGTGGTAGTTTGGAGATCATTGTGTGTTGTAGTTTTAGCATTATTATAGTAGTTTCTTGTCTTCTAATTATTGTTACCATATGTTATTTATTCTGTTTTGGTTATCGCACTATTTTTTTTTTGTTGATGTTTGCCTTTTATGAATGATTTTCCTTATTAGTTGTCATGTTTTCTTCGCTGGCGTATTTCCTTTTTCATAACTGTTTTGACTTGCCTCACTTGAGCTGAGGGTCTCCCGAAAATAGCCGTTTTACCTCCATGAGGTAAGAGTAAGGTCTGGTTACACTCCACCCTCCCCAGAGGATATGTTGTTGTTATTGTTTATATAATATATTGCAGCGACAAACTTTACAAGCAAACGATTTGGAAACAGCCTCTGGCAGAAATGCAAGGTAAGACTGCGTACGATACACCCTTGTGGTGGGGCCCTTCCCCGGACACCGCGCATAGCGATAGCTTTAGTGCACCGGGCTGCCCTTTTTTTTTTTTTTTTTTTAAAATGTTCTTCCAAATTGGTCAAGGCTCTCTAATTTATGGTCACTTCCAATTGTTGCTTCATTGAATTTGCTTCACTTTAGTATTACGCTTCGACTTTGATCGTTATGTGTACTACTTTTTCAATAGGCAATCTATAGTCCTTACAACTACAGTAATAGATGGATTAAAAAAGGAAAGACGTGTTATGGTTTAAGCAACTTGGCGATGACTAGTGATTGGAAGTTTGGAAAGGAGACGAGCAAGAGGAGAGGACAGAGGAGAAAATTGGTTTATGGATTTGAAACACGAGGGGTGGAGGGGGTGTTTGAACCTGTTGACTTTGACATTACTTGGGACCATGGTTACCACAGGTACTAGCTTAGGGTAATTAATACTCTTTTGTAGAATGTCCCTTCAACTGCTTATTTCTAGAACTACCCTTTCTAGAATATCTTGAACTACCCTTTCTAGAATATGTTTATCTTGTGAACACTAATTCTAGAAATCTTCAATTTTCTACTACTCTTGAATATTCTAGATTCTTTTTTCAAATATCAACATATTCTTCTTTGTTGTGCTTTATCCTCTTCCTATAACCAACCACAAAATTTTAATTAAATTTTAGGGAGGAGCGTATTGGAGCCGCCAAACAGTCGCACATACCAAATGGATGTTGATCAGGTCAGTTATGATGGTATTGCTTACTTACAATTGTGTTTAGTTATTTTTAGTTGGACTTAGATTCATTTCTAGGTGTGTTGGACATTTTCCCAGTTATGACTAGAATTAAGGATGGTAACATTTTGCAAGGAAGATATGATGGCGAGCTAACAACACCTGTTCGATATATTCTTTCTCATCCCTGTTAAGAAAAAACTGCTGGTTCATTGTTTTGTCATTAGTTCATAATATGATTTTGTGACTGAGAAATTACTGGAACGGTTGATTAGGTGAGTTCAGGGTGTTATTACGACTGAGTCTAATTGTTATTGGTTAGACTTATTTTGAAAATGTAACTATTTTATTTCTAGGCACGTTTGCAATGGCTAAGAGCTGTATTTCCATTTTTTAATTCACTTAACACGTAGCCGAGCGTTCTGGTGCAGTCTTTGGTGGTAGTTAGAAGGAATAGGAATAATGCATGCTATTGGCAACTAAAATATTCCGGTCATCTGTTGCATGCTGCAACTACTAATTGCCTTGTAATTTCTTTTTTTCTCCATAACTTGCACGGATTTTTCACCTTTGACGCCGCTCCCGTGTTAAACTATCCAAAAATACACTAATTTTTGAGAGTCGGGCACACACCCTTTGATATTTTCGAAGATTTTGAGCAGCTTAGCTTGAAATATTCAATGTTACTGTTTGTTAGTAATGGTAGATAGAAGAGATTAAAAATTCCGACGTTAATCTATTTTAAAATCTTAGGTTGAAGTATCTAATAGTTGCATGCTTTAATAAATTTGTCTGGTCACTCTTTCTTGTCCTATCAGGCCCCGGCAGTTCACTTTGAAGAGGGAATAATTATGAACATCCTTAGCAGGTTACCTGTGCGAACTCTTCATCAATTCAAATGTGTTTCAAAATTTTGGAATGCATTGATCTCCGATCCTTACTTTAAGATGAAGCATTTCAAGCATGCCAAGAATGACCGAAATTTCCAAAAATTCCTTATTACCCACAAGCAGTTCCGGCATGAAAATAAATTTTCCAGCTACTGTTGTCCTTTATCGTCGGTTCAAATGGCTGAGGATGCAGAAAAACTTGCTCACCCTTTAAGCTCTAAACCATTTTTTAGAGCCATGTGTGCTTGCGATGGCTTGGTTGTTGTCATAGTTTCTGACATTATGGATGATCCACGTCCCATACATTTGCTATGGAACCCCTCCATAAGAGAATCAATAGTACTTCCCGCTCCAGAGTTTGAAAAAGTCTATGCTACTCGTTATGGATTTGGTTATGACTCAACTAGCGGTGACTATAAGATCCTTAGAACTTGCAGTGAATCATCTACTGAAATTCTTGCATTGAAAGATGGTTCCTGGAGAAAAATCGATAAACATCCTCATGGCGTTCGCGACTCATTGTTTAGTACTAGTTCTTTGGCCTTTGTACACGAGGCCTTTCATTGGATCGGTAGGTCAGACTATTACCCAAGAGTGAGTTCTCTGGTTTCATTTAGTATTTCCAAGGAAATGTATGGAGAGATACCCGTCTCGAAGGAAATATTATCATACTTTGTGGGCAAAGCCTATGTTGGCGTTTCCGTATTGGACGGAATGCTATGTGTTAATTCTGGTACTGGTTGGATGGGGGTCGGATGTTTTAAGTTATGGGTATTGAAAGACTATGGTGTCAAGGAATCTTGGAGTGCATTGCTCACTATAGAAGATCCCTTGATTCATAGGCTCTTACCAAAGTATAGGTTTGCCGATGGTGAAGTGCTATTCTATTGTGCATATATGCCAAGTGGTGATGTTAGGTCCTTGTTAAGAAAAAAAATTCCACATGGTGGGCCTGTATTTCGTACAACCGCCAGTGGACCATTTGTTTCATGGCTGCAAGCTGGCCCTCTCAACGGAGAAACTTTTACAGAAAGCTTGTTGTCTCCAAAATCTCTCTGGCCTGCATATGCTCAGAACCACACGATTTAACTATTGGTTGTATGTTAATGTATTGTATGACCAGTGCACTTTCCTTAGGACATGGCATTGTTATGTTGTTTTGATAATAATAACTTACATGTCGAGTGATATAGTGTATGGAACTTGTTCAATAGATTCATAACCCAAAAACACTAGGAAGTGGAGGAGACGTCATACTGGAATACTACAATCAGATCCATCCATTCAAACACCATATACCCATTGGGAGTCAACTTAAATGGTTTAAAGGTTACTTTGGGTGCATGTACAATTATGCTTCAAAATGCATACCTAATTTTGTAGGAGGTAGCCGTTAATGCTTGTGGAAGCAATGATCTCATATGACTATACGGGTTTTAATAGATTCTCGACTCAAAAGAAATGAAATCAAAACTAAATTGAACTAGTGAGACTATTGATGATGTGGATACTTGTTCCTGTGTGGTCGTACGCACGAAAAATGAACTAAGACAAAAAAAAATTCAAATTTTAAGGATACCTACAATCTCAGATTTCATTTTTCAATTAACAATCACTATTAAGTTATCACCCGCTTGCCTCTTACAACTATATTTACTCATCTCACTATTACATAAACTTTAGTTTTTCCTTTTCCGGGTTACTAAAAACATATGATAACACAAATGAAATCTAAAAACGTTTTTACTTTACAAGAGTATGAAATTTTTTTGAAACTAATATATTTCAAGACTCTGAAAATCTGAGCAGCCTATAATATTTAAGTTGGCCTCTCTATATTCTTATTCTACCTATACCACCCATAGAAGATCAAAATAAATATTTATACAACTTTCTGTAAGGAGAACAATAGGATTTTTTAGGCTTCCTCTCACATTCACCTTCATTTGCATTTTTTCTTTCTTTTTAATTATGTTTCTTAATTATCCAAAACAATTATCTTTTTTAAATCAGTAACTCTTTTTTACTTTTGGCAACTGTCTACTTAGAAGAGTTTCAAAAAGGCAACGAAGACGATGGAAAATAAAAGAAGAATTACCAATATTAAAATTAATGATAAAAATGTACGATACCTATTTATAAGGGTGAGATACAATCCCTAATTTATATGTAACTTATCATGGAGACATGACAAACTTCATACTACAAAACACTGCAAAGTCAACTTTTTCTTATTTAAGCAAAGAAGAAAAAGAGAAAGAGGTAAGCCTTGGGTATGTTATATATATCATTGAACCTCAAATTGTAGAGTTTTTAACTTCTGCAATATTACTCGTGAAAGTGAATAGAATAGGTCATTATCATCTTTCCTTTGAATCTCTTATCATCATCATTTTTCACTTAAATTATCTCTGTGACTCCTACCATTATTAATTTTAAAAAATCTGTTGGTGGATTTGTTCTAGTAAATAGGATATTATTAAAATTATTGAGAGTCATATAGTAAATATTTTTCTATCGCCAAAGAGGCATACAATGTCTAAGCTCTAAAGTACTCTATCTGATTTTATATCGTGCATTGATTTTCTTGTTCTACTCAGATATTTAAATTTTAATAAAAGTAATATAAATTGTAATTTTTTAAAAGATTCTTGTTTTTAGTAAAAAGGAATAGATAGTTCTCAAACAATAACAATAGTATTGCACCTCTTCTGAAACGAAGGGGTCCAAGATTTGGTGGATTTATATTCAAATTTTATTGTTATTTCAATCTTTTGTTAACTATTTAGATATTGTTCATTCATATATAATAACATGGACCGGGCAGATCTCTCATTCGTTCCAAATTAAGTCACATTATCCAAATTCCACATACTTTTTAGTGTTCAACCGCTCACTCTTCCTTTCAAGCTTCCGTAGAAGAATCAAAATTCAACTATGGAGAAAATTATGGCCACTTTCCTTAAGTTTGCTCATAGCGTCCTCACTTCCCTCAGTTCCATGTCATCTTTATCGATGCCTCTGAACATCTTAGTTTAAGATTCGTTGTGCAGCCAATATCCCCAATAAAACAAATATTCTTATGCATCCTATAAACCGCAACGACTCAGTTCTAAGTAAGCTTACTTTTGTTGTTGCTAATAATCCAAATGCACTCTTATCTCGTCCTCAAAATTCTGATTTAGACTCTCCTAATCTAATGACTACTATCAATTTTTAGATGAGTAATATTTTGTCCTCTTTATCGATTAGTTGCAAATATACTGAACCAGTCATCTTTGATGAATTTTTTTTTTCAAAATATTATTGTTAAAAGTGAAGATTAAAATCACATCTAAATATGTTGTTCAACTACGATTAAATCTAACTTTTGCAAAAAAAAAATTTAAAGCTCATTCGAACATTCATCTACCATATGTATTAAGCAGAAAAATAGCAAATAAAAATGGAATAGATAATCAAGATATTAGAACAATAAGATTAAACCTAATCTTTACATAAAAACTCTTCAAGCTCAACCAAACATTCATTTATCACATGAAGTAATAAAAAAAAATAGCAAATAGAAACCATACAACAAACAATATAATAATCGAATATTAGAACAATAAAATTTAACCTAATCTTTACACATTATTTCTCAAAACCCGATCAAACATTCATCTATCACCTATATTTAGCAGAAAAAATGGCAAATAGCAACAAAACAGAAACTACAACAACATAATACGATAATCGAGACATCAGAACGATACAACTAAACGTTACATTTACACAAAAATTACTCAAAGTCTGATCGAACAATCATCCACCACCTGTATTAATTTTAAAAAATAGCATATAGTAACAGGATAGAAACTACAACAACATAATTATCAAGATGTTAGAACAATACAATTAAACCTAACCTTCATACAAAAATAATTTACATGCAAATCCTATCAACCAATACAAAGAAAATATAACATAATAACAATATGATAATCGAATATCGGAACAATAAGATTTAACCTAACCTTTACACATAATTTCTCAGAGCCCAGTCAAACATTCATCTATTACCTGTATTAAGCAGAAAAAATGGCAGATAACAATAGAACAGAAACTACAACAACAAAATACGATAATCGAGACATCAGAAGGATACAACTAAACCTTAAATTTATACAAAAATTACTCAAAGTCTGACCGGACATTCATCCACCACCACCTGTATTAATTTTAAAAATAGCATATAGTAACAGGATAGAAACTATAACATAATCATCAAGATGTTAGAACAATACAATTAAACCTAATCTTCAGATAAAAATAATTACATCTAAATCCTATCAATCAATACAAAGAAAATATAACATAATTTTTTGAATCAAACTAACGTAATAATAAAACTAATTAGTAAAAAAAAATTAAAACTAAAAGCGGCATTAAATTGTGAAACCTAAACCTAATTTTTTTATTTGTAGTCCACGGAAATTTGTGTGGAATAGATATTGTCCTAATTAATCTAAAGTGATAATTTTGGTAGAATAGTCCTAACCTAAAGTGGATAATAAATTTAAATAAAGAAAATACGACGTGTAATACTATTTTAATTGATATTGAATTCTAATCCAAAAGTGAATCTTACATATTTATTATGGCTAATAATAAATAATATAAAGACTATGATATAATAATTGAAGAAATTTAGTAAAAAGACGATTTTATCTATTGTGAAATCTTTTTATTAAGGTCAAAAAGTTCGAATCACTTTTCTAAGGATTTTCACACTTTTAATATATTATAGATATAGATATAGATATAAATTATTATTATTGTCGAGTTCAATTGCCTTTTTTTATTCACTTTGATAGCTGGCACGATTTTTATGCACTATTTATCTAATTAAATGAAGTAGAAGTGCTAGAAATGTAGATATTATTTAGGTAAAATGATCTTCTGCACCCCTAAACTATGTCGGTTTTGTAAGTTCAACACTTTTACTTATATGTTTATCATCTGGACCCTTGAACCCATCAGAAAGTAACATTTTGCAACCTTTAACCGTTGACCTTGCTTATGTGGTAAGGTTATGGTGATTAGGATAAGGAGAGTATACCCACTCGATTGGGGGTGCGAGTGGGGGTCATTTTTTGGCCAATTTAACATTAAAATAATTAAAAAAAAATATAAAAATTTAAAAAAATAAAATAAAAAGGGTCCTTTTTTTTCTCAATCTTTTAAAATTTAAAAATATTTTTAAAAATTTAAAAAAAATTAAAAATATTTTTAAAATTTTAAAATAATTTAAAAATATTTTTAATATTAAAAAAAATAAAAATATTTTTATAATTTTAAAATAAATTTAAAAAGGATCATTTTTTTTCCTCCCTATTTTTTATTTTAAAAATATTTTTAAAAATAATTTAAAATATTTTTAAAAAAATTTAAAAAATATTTTTTCCCTCCACACCCCACTCAGTCCGTCCCCCCCCCTACAACCCCCCCCCCCCCAAACCCTTTCTCTTTTTGCTCCATCCTTTTTTTCCCAAGCCCCCCACCTTACAAAACCCGTCCCCATCCCACCCACAGCCCTCATGCCCCTCCCATTCCCATCCCCACCCCACCCCACCCCACCCCAGCCCCTTCCAGCCCCCACACCCCACCCAAACACACTTCCAGCCCCCTCCCCCCCAACACACATATTCACTTTTTTTTTAATTTTAATTTTCCCTCTCAATTCAATTCCTTTCATTTTTTAATTAAAATTTAAATTTGAAATCTTTTTATTTTTGGGGACTAAAATTTAAATTGAAAGTGAGTGATAGTGAATATTGAAAAAAAATAGTGAATTTCGCTTAAAAAAATTAAACTTTGTGAATTTGTTAAAAATATTCAAATTTAAAAATAAAAAATTTATTATGTTTGTATATATGAATTTATAGTTAAATATTTAAATTAGTTGGAGAAGAATTTTAATTATGTGGAATAGATTTGATGTTTAATTCGTGAGAAAAAATACAAACATGATTATTCAAATTTTTTTACAATTTATAAATTTTCTTATTTAATTAAATTAATTTAAATATTTAATTTGTTATGTAGCATTTTAAAAATGACTTGAAATTTAATGTAATATTTTTTTATTTTTTTTATTTTTTAGATGACATGGCAGACGTGTCAGTCGTGCCAGCTGACATGACAGTTAAAATGTTGTTTTTTTAGTGGGTTCAGGGGTCCAGATGACAAACATATAATTAGAAGTATCCAACTTACAAAACCGATATAGTACAAGAGTCCAGAAGGTCATTTTGCCTATTATTTATTGCCCCTCCCCCACCCCCCACACCTCCCCCCAAAAAAAAAAAAGGTGTGGACATGTGTCTCTACATTAAAGTGTTCGTTATAATTATTTTCAAGACTTAAATTCATGATCATATGATAGCACCTTTATCAGTTATTATATATTTTTTTAGCGGTACATGTTATTTCATAGATAATTTTTAATTTATAATACTTAGTTATCTCAATTTATATTGAAGTAGTATCTCAATTTGGTAGTGTTATGACCTAGTAGTCAGAAGTATGTGAAATCATGAGGTCTTGAATTTAAATCTCACTAGTTATAAAACTACTAAGTGATTTTTTTCCATCTATTTTAGCCTTGGTGGAGGTGACAATTATATCGTAAAATTAATCGAGATGCACACAAATTAATCCGAACACCATCATTATATATTAAAAAAAAATCCATTTTCCTCTTAAAAATAAATACTAGTATTATATACCTAATGCCTCATAATATAGTCTTCCCTAGTAGTATACTAAGCTCTAAAATCATGAATATATTATCTTTCAATTTCTTCTTTCATTAATACACTATAATATTCTATGTTTTTGCGACTCATGATTTCATATACTTTTTGCTTCTTCGTGTGAGTATTTCTTTATACTTTAGAGCTCTGAATTTTCTTTTACCATTTTTATACGTGTCTTTGCTTTGTCCTACATGTTCTGAATCGATCTTGTGTACGTACACCACAGGCATCCCTCTAGCCTTCAAGCACCTCCACAAAATCAATAAATCCTATGTGCAAGTCCTCCTTCCTCTCCGTAAACTGCTCCACTAATCGCCTCACGAGGTGAATGGCCTGAGTAGTTGAATGATCTGGCATGAAATCGAGTTGATTTTCGAAAATAATCACAATCCTCCTCAACCTCAGCTCTATCACCTTTTTCCAGACTTTCATAGTATGACTCAACAACTTTGTACCCCTGTAATTGTTGCAATTCTAAATGTCCCCTTTGTTCTTGTATAATGGAATCATCGTACTCCATCTACAAGCTTTTGACATTTTCGTCGTCTTAAAAATAATGTTAAACAACCTCATCAGCCACTCCAAACCTGCGCCACCACCAATACAACAACAACAACAAAATCAGTGTATTCCCACATAGTGGGGTCTGGAAAGGGTAAAATGTACGCAGTGCATACCACTACCTCCGGAGAGGTAGCAAGGCTGTTTCCAATAGACCCCCAGCTCAGGACAAGAAATAATAAGTAAATTCATAATAAAGCATGAAACACATTGGAATAATAAAAATATAGCACCCACACAGTAGAACCCTATACTAACAAACCAAAGTCACCCTCACCCACAATACCCCCACCCCAAAGCTCTCTTAGCTTCCGACTACAGCCCACCCGCAGACACTAATCTTCTACTTTTATCTACGTCCTCCACACCTTCCTATCTAGGGTCATGTCCTCCGTAAGCTGTAACTGCTCTATGTCCCGTCTAATCACTTTCCTTCAATATTTCTTCGGCTTATCCCTACCCCGCCTGAAACCATCCAAAGCCCGTCTCTCACACCACCAGTGCTCTTCCAAAAATCCACCAAAATCTCTTCTGACCCAGTCGCTTTACCCCTACGCATTCTGCAAATAACCTCCTTTGACCTCCTCAACCTTGATACACCTAATATAAAAAATTAGATTCACTTTTTCTCTTTGTTATTTACTTTGTTATATTTTCATGTACAACAACTTTTATATAAATTCTATTCAAATTCAAAGGAGAAAAAAATCAGAACTACATGAGGTATATGAATATCTTGAGCTTGTATGCAATCTAATAAGTAGCTCTTAATTTATTTATTTATTTCTATTAAAAGGAAAAAAAAAAAAAAAAGAACCACCTGGGGAAAGGAATTTCTCTAGAATGTCTATATATATACTTTATATTATATTTTTAAATAATGTAACCTATCAAGTCCTAAATAAATAATTAAATCATGTCCTTACTGTATGTCTTATTCAAAATTGGACAAAAATATGTATTTTGGAAAAACTACTTCAACACAAGTTCAAGAATAAATCAAAAACACTTATGAAGTTTTCCAACACCTTCAACACAAGAACAAAATGACCTTTCAACGAAATGTATTTTCAGTATTTAAAAAAAAAATAGATGAAGCAGAAAAAGTCAAGTCCTCCGAATTCACGGAGTGTCGTTAAAGAAAATAGTTTCCCTCAAGTACCCGAGGTTGCAGAATTTTCCAACACCTTCAATATAAGAACAAAATGACCTTTCAAAGAAGCGTGTTTACAGTATTTTAAAGAAAAATAGATGAAGCAGAAAAAGTCAAGTCCTCCGAATTCACGGAGTGTCCTTAAGGAAATAATTTCCCTCAAGTACCCGAGGTTACGGAATTTTCCTCCCAGGATAAAATGGCTTCACAATCCGACAGTAGTGGTACCTCAAACGATCGGATTCTCTTCGAACTCACTCAACGGGAGATAATCACACAGAGGTTTTTCAGAAGACAATAAGTGTTTTTAATTCAGAAATTCTCGTTCCCAAATCTGTCGAAAAATGCATATTTATATAGCCATTAAGTGTCCTTTCTGAAATTCGTTATATAGTTAGTGAAAGTTGCCCGCCAATGATATGTTTTGTGTATGACTAATATGTTTTGTTGAAGGTAAGAACATCAACTGAATTTAGTGATTGATGGGGCTAAAAAATTCATAGTTTGTCTATGAAGTCGAAAATATAGTTGTGGACAATTTCAGTTCGATGAGATACCTTGTAGCCATGTCATGGCAGTTATTACGTACAAAAATGCAATACCAGTTAAATCTCTTCCTTGTGAAAGTACGTAGAAAATACCACAAGAACTGCTGAATGAAATAGTAAAATAGTACTGCCATCAGATTCTAAGAGGCCATGGAAAGCACCAAACGAAAGAGGTCAAGGGTGACTCGCAGTAGATGTCATAGAGAGGTTCACAATCGGACAACATGCCACAAACATTCAGCATGTACTCCAGTCTAAAAAACGTATTTTAGTTCTTAAAGTTGTTAATTAAACGAATAATATGTTTTTGAATAATATTTTTTAAGTAACATTTGATGCTTATTATTCAGAAGTTTTCAAAGTTTTTAAATTCATTCATATATAGTTTTGAATATATTTTTGCTCTGAGTAATATGTTTCAATAAATTTGTGCAGAAATATAGCAAGGAGCAACTCGATGAATATGAGCACAACCATGAATGCCTCCCTCGTGGATAATAACATTACATTCTTTATGCTTGATATGTGTATCTGCATTAAATAACATATTCAGCTCTTGCTGGTAAACTATTTGTGTTTTAAGCAAAAGATAATCTATTTATTATTTTATATCATGGAAATATTTTATGAGCTAGACAATGTCTAAAGCTACAATAAAAATAGCCTCCCACCTGTGTAGTTTGTATTCGCTTTGAGTTGCAAAAGAGCAGTCCTTTCTTCCTTCCAGCAACAACCACAACACCTCCATCCATTTGCCATGAGCAAAATCAACAACCACAAGTATACTATCTTGCTATAAGTCATCTTTCTGAATATTGACAAGAATATAAGATATAGAAGAAGAGAAAGCTTGCCTGTTACTTGTACTAGTGAGAGGTGGAATTGCAAGACCCGAACATTACTTTAAACAAAAAGTATATAAGAAGAGGAAGTTGATGATTCTAAAATACCTATATATATTCCTAGTGGACATTGAAGATCATTAGATTCTTGTGGGATTGCTCGTGCAGGTAGGCAAGGCCAGGGAGCAGTGCCAAAGTAAATTATATTGAATCGTTGCTTCCAGTTGAGCATCCCTTGTTTGTCACCTTCAAAAACCATGAAAGGTAGGATGGCTTGAAAAAAGTATTTGAACATGACTCGGAGAAAAAAAATAGTAAGAAGGATAGACAAAAAAAAATCAACCCCATATAAGTATCTTTCAAGGATTGGTTAATTGCTTTAGGAAAATTGTATCTTTGGTTTTTAAAATAGCAAATGTGAGTAAGGCTTTTTTAGAAGGTAACAACAATTTCATACCTCGCGTGTAATTTCATGCATGAAGTGGTAATTCTTATAAAAAAATATACCGAACATGCATGTCTAGAGTTTGAAGAGGACGATGGTGTGTATATAGCATTATTTTTACCTTGTGAAGATAGACAGACCATGTACTCAAATCAACACATCAAAAAAAAGCACAAGAAGAAAAAATATAGTGGAGAGAGAAGCAAGCTAGCCATTTAAAAGGTACTGAAGAAAACAACAGCAGCAACAATAACAAAAGATATCCCGGCCCTGTAGGAGAAGAATTAGAAGTCATAATTGTACTTCGAGGGAGCTCCCTCATTGTCAATTAATACATACATAGCTAGTAACAAAATGTGGCGTATGCAGAAAAGCATGGGTGACCGACCGACCGGATCTTCCTGCATTTGTTTCCCCCAACTTGCAAAACCGCAAAACCTACAACAAAATGAAGAGAATTAGTTGGCGGATACATATTGGACTTCAAAATTTTGAAAAAGAAACTGGAGTACATTGCTCACCATCAAGTCAAGCTCCGTTTGACTCTACTCTTAGCAGCAACAATGCAGGTGTGGGCCTCCTCCAACAGTCGAAGAAGGGGCCCACTGTCGGGGAAATCCTCAAGAGACCCAATAGGGTCACCCTCCAGTTCACCCTCTGGACTGATCCTGTTGGAGGCGCTGATGATCAGATTGGCAAGCTGGACGTCAAGTCCAACTACGGTCTTGTTGAACAACGACGTAGGGTGAACCATGTGCCTTGAAAACTCATCCTACACAACGAAAGAAGTTGATAAAAACACATAGCAAAACCCAATAGCATAATATAAACCAGTGAAAGACTGACCCTTTTAAAAAGGAGTCTCAAATTCCCCTCTTCGGACAATTCCTCTTCAGCCACCTGTGCCTCGGCCTCAGATGCCTCAGCCTGAGCTGCAGCCATAGCCGCCAGTTCTCTCCCATACTTCCCAAAGTCGGGGACAAAACCCAAGCCCTCCATACTATAAACATACAACATACACGCAAATCAATAATAAACTGAACTCCAAAACAATACCAGAAAACCAGATATGTAAAATTACCAGATGTCCACAACCCTGTTATGAACCTGCTCCAGAACACTGACACCACCAAAAGACTGTGCCTCAAAATTTGAGATCTCTAATTTCAACGCGTCAATGTCACCTTCATGCTCCAAACGCAGAATCTCAAAGTCTGACAAATTCTCTTCAGTAAAATACCCCGTAAGGGGGCAACCAACACAAACCGAAGAGTTCACTACCCAACAAGGGTAACATGGTTTTCCAGCATAGAGCTTGTCCCGAGTATCCTTAGGCAAATCGTCCACCGGAGGTAAAGTCGCTGGCATAATAGGACCTAACCTAACCCACCGATCCCTCAGGTGAGCCGGTATCTTTTTAGCAGCAGACTTTAAGAGGTTTATGTTGCTATTAAATTTTTCAAAAAGGTCTCCAAACTTGGTCGTTTCTGATTCAAACCCAGTGAAAAGAGGCTTGAGGCAACATAGTGGCTCACATTCAATCGCCAAAAACCCACACGGAAAACAAGGATATGTGGGCGGTTCAGGTGGAGAATCACTACGTTCAGGTTCAGAAGGTTGAGGAAGAGCACGTAGAGCACGTGCACGAGGAGGAGGAAAATCAGAATCATCAGAACTAGCACCACTAGAAGCCATAATCTGTATGTCAAACATGATAAAAAAACTATATACTTAAACAACAATTAAATTAGAGCACATTGAAGGCAATACATGAATGCTACTGCTAATGTATACAAATATTATAAACAAACTACACTCTTTTAAAGCAATAGAAACGTGATAAACAAACTAAATACTTAGAACAATTTGATTTTCATTTTGATTACATTGAAACTTGGTTTTGATTTCGATTACATAATTCATACTTTAGCTTCTGATCAGTAATTATCAATTTATATAGTATTTTTTAGTGTTATGCCAAGGCATTTATTAGCTCGGAGTAACTTGTGACTCTAAGGCATCATGTTACTACTGTGTGCCTATTTGGAGCTTTTCATCGGCATGCCTTCTAGTTGTAGTTGACTTTAAGCGCACCTCAACTGCCCATAGTCGTCTATTTACGGGCTTGCACTCAATAGTCAATCAATTCGTTTTTCCGCTTTCTATCGCACGCTTCAACTATTTGTTTATATAGTGAGTGAAGTTTAACTAATGGAAATTCTCTTATTGAGGATGAGAAACCTTTCGGGGATCGGGAAGATACAACCAAGTTTGTTCAGTGGGAAGCCGAAGAAGGATCAAGCAAGGTCTTTCAGAACCTCTGCTTTAGGCCTTTTCAAGTAAAGTCCGAGACTTGACTCCCAATCCCTACTACGCGAAATAAGGCATCCCTACTAGTAACATGATGCCTTAGGCCTTTTCAAGTGTGACTCTAAGGCATCATGTTACTAGTAGGGATAATCTCAATTGTGACAAAACAACAAATAAGAATGATTCAATGCTTCACTACCCACTTTTAGGCATTACAAATTCAAACACGAACTTAGTCTAGTTCATTATTCTAGGGATTTCTACCCTTTAATCTCTTTGAATTTTTTGAAATTCATAATTAACCAAAGTTCTACACTAGAAAGTGATTTTCAGTAACCTAGAGTCAATAACAAGTTTGTTTCAAGGCAATAACAACAAAAAATCAAAGAAATTTACACTTAACGAATAAACAAAACCACATTTTAGCAACAGTTGTAGAAATAACGAGATAAATCCTAAACCTACAGAGATTGCAGTAGAGAATAAACCCTAAACATGAATGAAAAATTTAGGCAAACAGGTAGAAGAGATTGAAAAGCTAAAAATAAACACTAGAAGAAAATATATTGGGAGTGAAATTAAACCCTAAAAGCAATAATTTTAACGAAAATAGAAAATCAAGCTTCACATACCACAACAGGATGAACACAAAGGAAATATTGCTCAGGTGAAAAAGGCGCAGCTCGATACTGAACCCGTCTAGAAAAACATATACTTACGGTGAGAAAGTTTGGTTTTATTCGATTCAGATCATAAAGTTTTGACTAAGTTTAAATTGGCCATACATTTTTTGAGAATTTTGGTCATAGTATTTTGACAAGTTCAGGTTTATCCGCACTTAATATTTGTGCTCAAGAACAACACAAATAACAAATTATAAAGTTTGAATAGATTGCACATAAAAAAAAAAAGAAAATATATATATATATATAACAAAGAATATGAAACAATATAAGAAAAAACATGTCTCTAAAAATCAACAAAATCAAATTGACATGGAATACTCAAATAACAATAATCAACAAAATCAAATTGACATAGAATACTCAAATAACAAATTATGAAGTTTGAACAGACAGATCTTGCAAACACAAGTCAAACTACCACAATCAAAGACTTAATAGACATCTAAATTCCATATCGAAACATGAAATTGATTTAAATTGATATGAAACCCAGATCTCTAAATAGCTTTGGTGAGCGTAAGTTTTTCCCAAAAAATTTCTTGCTTCTTGATAAGAGGGAGTTTAGTAAGAGGCTGACAATGTGACTGCGTACTTTAATTTATATTAGGTTTTCTGATAAAGTAGATCTAGAAGTCACGTGAAGGTAAAAGGCCGAACCATATATTTTTATTTTATTACTATTATTAAAATAAAAAGGGATGATAACAATCAAAGTGGAAAAGGAAAGAGAATAATTTACATCCAATTTTGGTGGGAAAGGTAATGATTTGTGGAGGTGATTTCCGTCAAGTAATATCGATTGTCCTAAAATTGGAGTTAGTATTATAATATGATTACTAAAATCTCACTGAAAAGGATAAATTATTTCTATAAAAGGACGTGGTACTGACGTGACAGCGCGTGTAAAACACTACACCACATGCAAGTGGTGGTAGTCTGACAGGGTGTAAATAATTTCACTTTTTTATAGTTTAAGTGTGTAATAGGTCACTAGTATAGTTTAGGTGTGGCTTCGACTTTTTGGGTATAGTTTGGGGTGAAAACGATGTCACATATAGTAATTATTTTCTGCATGCTATTTATAAGATTAGGTCTCTCATTTTATTTCAGCTATTATCTTATTTATTCGTTATATCAAGGGTGGATTTATGGTACTCACCTGAATTCGATAAAGGTATTTTTTAGTGTATATCGACAAACTTTGAATGCATAATATTTATTATAACATGCCTCAACTTTATGAGGGTTCAGATCCTCACGCGCTCAATGTGCGTGATTTACGCAGTGATCCAGCTGATAAATATAACTTTATGAGGGTCCAGATCCTCACGCGCTCAATGTGCGTGATTCACGCAGTGATCCAGCTGACAAATATATGCCACAAAAATATGGTAATAAATAGTCTAAGAAGATCGGCATATATACATACTACAACAAATTTGTCGAAAATTTAGGTATATTTTAACTTTTTTCCTATTATTAAAATAGTGTATTTATTGATTGAATATAATGAATTTGTTCTTTTTTATACATGCAACTTTCTTGTTTAACATTGATTACCTAAACTAGTTTTCTCTCATAACTGGCCACCAATGATATAAAGATTAATATATAAATAACGTATTTCTTCGATAGCAACAAATGAATGGTCTCGACTTATCACCCTAATCTCACTGGTTCAATTCTGCTTTGATTTCATTTCTTTTGAGCTAAGATCTATCAAAAGCAGTCTCTTTACCTCATAGAGATAGGCACCTCACAAAAGAAAGGGTAAGCTCTGTACATTCTACTCTCTACTTGCGGGGAAAATGTCTTTTTACATCACAGAAATAGAAATTTCACAAAAGAAATGATAAGATCTACGTATATTTTATCCTCTACTTATACGACTACACTAGATATCTTATTGTCGTTGTATTATTACTTTTAAATCGTTTTGTTTTTCTTGCATGAAGTATAATTTTATTTATTAACACGAGATACACGTGCAAAATACGTATACTAAACTAGTATAAACTAATAAAGTGCTAGTTTTATTATAATGGTTAATTTATTATTATTATTATTTTGGTGTTTCAACAAAAAAAAAAAAAAAACACAAAACAAAATGAACCAGAATATCTCTCCGTGATATAGTTGGTCGTCATTTTTGTTATGAGTCAACTAAATTATAACTTATATATTTAATTAATGTATTGGATGTAATAATTGATGTCACACCATCGTGCCATGTTTTAACTTTCTTCTTCTTCTCTGAATTTCTGGTAAAATAGCAAATTTATTTTATGTTTTTTATTTAGGGTACGATACATATTCAAATTTAATTAAATTTAAATTCATACATTACACACATTATTTTTAGAATTTATACTTTTGATTGAATTCTTTCCGTATTTAGGATTCAAACAACGTTTTATAGTCCGGAAAAACCTTTATTATTTTCAATTATTCATGTAATGAAGAAATAGGGTTATAACCTTGTCATCCATGTGGCAATTTGTGTCCTACGTGACAATTCGACTTAAAAATATTTAAAGGTAGTACTATACCTGATCTTGACAAAATAAGATCAAGTTAAATAACACGTTTAATTCTCGTTTTAATCTGACTAATTATTTTTATTCTTGTTCAGCATAGATTTGATATTTGAGCTTGAGCCTACTTGATAGAATTTTTAACAATTATCTTGAGCCTAGTCAAATATGGGTAGCTAACTTATCATTTACACAAATTGGCTTTTTTAATTCTATATTTGGTAGTTTTTTCTTTCTCTTTCACACCATTTTTTTTGTAAATGGCCAAAAGTATCCATAGTATATACTATTATCTTCCAAAAAGCCAACAGAAATACAGAATAGACATACATTTATTATATAGGGAAAAAAAATTATGCAATGAGTGGTTATCCATAATATCCATTGCATCAATGGTCCCTTAAGTTTGGGATAAGTCTATACTTGTCCCTATTATGTTATGCATTTGTAGTACATGTGAATCCTTTAAGTTTGCAAAGGTTAAACACTTTCGGTCCAACAGACGAAATCATGAGTAGTTTTAAGTTCCCAAGTTAAATGACAACCGCGATTAGTATTACTTGGCTAAATCCATTTTTCTTCAATTGCAATGCATTTCATTATTCATTACTGATAGATTTGTTCACACTAATTCACTTGCATGGACCATCAGATTTTTCTGTAATTAGTACTGAAATCGATAGAAAAAAAGGGTCTATATCGGGAAAAATTTTTTGCTCTAGTCAGTTGATGTTTTCGTTAGTTTCAAATTTTCATAGCCCGTCTGGAGGCTCTGATAGTTGGACTAAAATTGCTTTACTTTTGCAAATTAAAGAACCATAAATGCTCATGATAAAACAACAAGGACTAAAGTAGACGTACCCTAAATTTGCAGGGATCATTTGTGTAAAAAAACTCTTATCACATCCCTAGAATAAAGCTAAAGTATAAAGACAGTAGTGAATAGTCTAATCTTCTAGCTCATTTCCAACAGATTATCAAAAAATTGACCATACATTAATGTTGTCATAATACATATTGTTGACTATTTACACTTTAGTCCATTCTTTGTATCAAACTCTAAGACATGTCCTGGTGGCGATTGATAGGAGTGATTATCGCTTCTGTATCGGTTATTTCCGAGCCACAAACAAACTTGTTAGGCAAAGGGTGCAGTCAATACAGTGCAACAAATTTACCTGATTTCTTCAGAAGGCTTAGTGCTAGTTTTGTTGATCTAAGGAACCAGTTGTCTAATCAAGATAAGTGATTCGCGACGACACAACAGGCTGTTTATGTTATGGTTGAATGCAGAAAGTATATGTCAAGAGCTGATTGTGTAACCTGTTATGATGCTGTTGTTTCTCTCATCAGAACTTACGCTGGCGCGAATGGTGCTCGTGTTACCTATGATGGTTGCTTCCTCAGGTGAGTTTCGCCTGAAGAAGAAAAACAAACAAGTTAGAGTCGGCAATATAAGTTTCTTGTTTCGACTAGCTTAGTTAGTGATCAAGAAGTATGCTGTTTTGGACTCTTCAAAAATGATGTGCACCTGTGTCGCATCCTACAAAAATGCACAGCATTTCAGCATCTGACACGCACTCGTTGATATTTTTGATAAGTGCGAACAACATAGATTGAGAAGAGCTGTACGTCAGTGACAAAAGTATCAAAAATTTTCGCCCAAGCGTTGTTCTTCTCTGCTCAATTCTCTGAAAGGTTCATTTTGTGTTTTTTTGTGGTCGTTTGGGTTTGTCAATCCTCTGAAAGAATGAATTATGCTGTATACCCTGCAACTGTTGGGACCGCGTGTAACCACACCCGAACCTTGACTTTGATATCACTTGTTGGGACCGCGTGCAACCACATCCAAACTCCGCACTAGTATGATATTGTCCGCTTTGGGCCAAGCCCTCACGGATTTGTTTTTGGGCATCTCCCAAAAGGTGGAGTTGGGGTGACACTTTAAATATAGGACATGTTTCCTCTATTTTTTCGACGTGGGATTGTTTGCTTCCCAACAATCCTCCCCTCAAACCAAGACCACATCATTTGTGACCTCCAATCCCCTTCAGTGTCTCTGTTAATACCCAACGGGACACGCCGCCTGACCCCCAGTCGTCAGGAAGACTTTCGACACAAGGTATCAACCGTAAATCTCAACTACTAGGTCACACTTCACATGATTTGCCAAACATCTTGTACCGCCTTTAACACCCAACGGGACACGCCGCCTGACCACCGCTCGTCAGGAAGACTTTCGACACAAGGTACCACCTGCAGATCTCCAGTCTTGTCGTTACACCATGAACTTCATATCAACCGCAGTCCACTACTCCGACACACCCGAACCTTGACTTTGATACCACTTGTCGGGACCGCATATAACCACACCCGAACCTTGTCTCTGATACCACTTGTTGTCACACCTTTTTTTTCTAACTCCAAAAGAAGATATTTTAAGGTTCGAAAGAATTTTTATTATTAAGTGACAAAAAGATGAAAATTTATTTCGAAAAAAAATTTTTATATTCCAAACTCAGAGTCGCCACTTGGCATAAATCGGGTGTGCCAAGTCACCCGTGGATATCCTTTTTCAAAACGGTTTTGACTCTGTAACACTGATCCGCGAACAGAGATTCCGGCTAAGGAATTCTGTTGACTGAGGGAAAGGTGTTAGACACCCCTCGATCCCGTGGTTCAACCACGGTCGCTTGGTGGAGTATATCGGCTAATTTGACACTACGAATGTACAAACCATAAACGAAACACGTAAAACAATCAACAAACCAAACAAACGAATAAAGGTAAAGTGTTCAGTCTAATTATACAATCCAAAATAAATAAAAATGCGAAAAATAAATCCTATCTAACCTATACTAATTCTAACTACGCTTCAAGGCCCTACCCGATGCCTCGGGCCTTGATCACGATCTGTCTTCGCCAACATGATACGTCGGGGCATTCCCCGGTGAATAAATACATCAATCTTAGGGCATTCCTCGGCAAAATAAATACACTCGAATCAAATTCATAAAATCAAAAAGCATTCAACAAACATTTTTATCATTCAAAATCATAAGTCCTACCTTTGCTTACCCGAACCTACTCTTTGCCTATCCATTTCAACATATCGTAAATCTATCACATTCCGTGAATATTCATGCTTATTTCGAATCAAAAAAACAATAAGGGAAAAGACATTATTTCCACCCCATATTATACAAGAAAAGTCTAAGCCACACCTAAATTATATAAGTGACCTATTACATACCTTAACTATATAAAAGTGATATTATTACCTCCCCGCGACCTCCATTCTAAAACGCGTGTGTTACACTTATTTTAGGCGCGTCCAGCCTATTAAATAACAAAAGTAAACGACTAAAAACATTAAGGGAAAAGACATCATTTCCACCCCAAACTATAGTCGAAAAGTCGAATCCACACCTAAACTATATAAGTGACCTATTAAACACCTTAACTATAAAAAAGTGATACTTTTTACTGACGTGGTGCTGACGTGGCAGCGCGTGTAAAACATTATATCACATGCAAGTGGTGGTAGCCTGACAGGGTGTAAATAATTTCACTTTTTTATAGTTTAGGTGTGTAATATGTCACTTTTCCCATGAGGGGCCCTTATTTTGCTTCTTTCTCTTTTGTGATTTGGTTCTAAAAAAATCAAAGGAAGGTGAGGGGTGGTGACGTGGGATGTAGGGGTGAAGGGTGTGGGGTAGGTGAGTTGGTTAGGATAGGGTTGTTAAGTTGTTAAGGAGTTTGTTATTATTATTATTTTTTATATTTTTGTGGGAGGGATAATTAAATGGGGTAGGGTACGTGGTAAGACGAGAGTAAAAAAAATGAGTAAAAATGATATCGGGGAGGGATAAAATTAGGTGTCTACATCATGCCCCCTTTGAATGTAAACAGGAAGTGTTTTCAGACAAAGAAGTAGACAACGAGACAGAATTTTATTCCGATCATTATTCAAAGGAAGAAACAGAAAGAAGGACAATCGAGTCCTAACTTAGGACATCCTACCTACCCAAGTTACGAGGGAATCAAGTGACAGGTATCTTAAAGGATTGGAAGGAGAGGGACTATACCGAGTTGGAGAGTCGAGTGAGGTTCCATCGAGGTTCCGATCCGCGGCTCTGTTATTACATCAAAAATGAAAACTACAAGTTAAAGCATAAATGAAATTACAAAAATCCTATCTATACAACTTCTGTTGGACTTCTGACTTAAGTTCCATCACCCAATTCTTCAGGCGGGCTCTTGACTTGCAATTTCTTCAACTTGTCGCTTACCTTGCAATTTCTACACCTTGTTCTTCAGGCGGGTTCCTGACTTGCTATTTCATCAACTTGTTGCTATGCTTTCAATTTCTTCACTCTGTTCTGCAGGCGGGCTCCTGACTTGCTATTTTTCAATCTGTTTAACTTTTAATTTCTTCACCTTGTTGCTTGGTTTTCCATTTATTCGCCCTGTGCTTCGGGCAGACTCCTGAAATCACATCAAAACTGGAAAAAAAAATTATCCCAAACAAAAATTATTATAAAGAGAAATTTCGTTTGCCCGAAAAGTAAAGTTCCAAAAATAAGAATTTAATTTTGCCCCAGTTTATCATCAAAGGAATTTTACGAAAGTCACATCATTATAGGAATTAAAGAGAATGACTCGACTAAAAGGTACGTCTTCTAGGGGTCAAGGGGAATGACTCAACTAAAAGGTACGTCTTCTAGGAATCAGGGGAATGACTCGACTAAAAGGTACGTCTTATAGAAACCAAAAGAGATGACTCGACTAAAAAGGTACGTTTTATAGGAATCAAAGGGAATGACTCGACTAAAAGGTACGTCTTATAGGAATCAAAGGGGATGACTCGACTAAAAGGTACATCTTATAGGAATTAAAGGAGATGACTCGACTACAAGGTACGTCTTATAGGAATCAAAGGGATTGACTCGATTAAAAGGTATGCCTTATAGGAATTCAGGGGGATGACTCGACTAAAAGGTACGTCTTCTAAGGGTCAAGGGGAATGACTCGACTAAAAGGTACGTCTTATAGGAATCAAGTCGGATGACTCGATTAAAAGGTACGTCTTATAGGAATCAAAGGAGATGATTCGACTAAAAGGTACGTCTGATAGGAATTAAAAGAATTGACTCGACTAAAAGGTACGTATTCTAGGGGTCAAGGGGAATGACTCGACTAAAAGGTATGTCTTATAGGAATCAAGGGAGATAACTCGACTAAAAGGTATGTCTTCTAGGGGTCAATGGGAATGACTCGACTAAAAAGTACGTCTTATACGAGTTAAGGGAGATGACTCGACTAAAAGGTATGTCTTCTAGGGGTCAAAGGGGATGACTCGACTAAAAGGTACGTCTTCTAGGAGTGAAGGTTTAATTTAAGAAGTGTATCATCCAACTAATGAAAACTGAAATCCCTGGACAAGAAAGTGTGTCTCCGAAAGATATAAGATGATGAATTTTTACCCTGATATAATTATCAAACCTGTGCAGCAACATTGCTTCCTGCATTTGTAAAAGTGAGGCATTGCAGCCCTTGATGTTTATGCTCTAAAGTTCTTGATTTGAAGGTAACATGTGTTCCTGTTTCATGCAAAGAAAAGTTGTGAGCTTAAAAACATGGTGGCTGATTTATGGCTTTGGCTTTCGTGGAAAACGCTCTTGCCGTCATCACATTTAACCTTGCTTCCAACCATTAGCCTATGTCATTGACTTGCTATTTCATTTACCAAACTCAAATTATTAAGAGTGACTAAGACAAACACGGCATTTCTGTTTTGCCATGCTTCTTAGATAGACCCTTTGGAACCTTGGTATTTCATGAGTTCCCAGACTTATTTGTTGACAAAACTTTCTGCTTGCCTCATTTTGGCTCACAATCATGTCTCTTTTATGCGTTGACCTTTCTGCCTTGCTTTGTACAATTGAAGACTCACTTGTTTTGACATGGACTTGACTCAAAGAGAAGAGAAAAATGACAATGATTTTATTTGGATAACTGACTCAAGAAAATAAAAATATAACTATAGAAAAGAAAGAAATGACAATGAATGTCCCCATTGAAAAAGATGAAAGAAAAATTTATCTGAAAATGACAGTCAACTCTAATGATTATGACATGGATATCGGATTAAACTACCTGATCTTTCCATCCAAAACTCTCACAAATTGTTGTTGAGTTAATGACCCTAAAAGTGAGTTGCTTTCTTGGGCCAATTGCATTCGGAGATCTCATTTGGCTAGTGGCTCCTTGAAGGGTTTTCGCCAACAAGCCTCTCTCATTTCCTTTTATCACCTCACTATTGCCTTACAGTATCCAAGAGGGTTTTTTATCAATAAGATTCCCTTATTTTCATTTCTCTCAACTCACAGTCGTCTCATAGTGCCCGTAAGGGTTTTCACCGATAAGACTCTTATTTTTATTTCTCTCAACTTACCATCGTCTTACGGTGCCCGTGAGGGTTTTCACCAATAAGACTCTCTCATTTTTATTTCTCTCCTGGTTTCTTATGCTGAGTAAGATAAGTAGTTCCCAAATGCATTATCATATCCCTTGCATGCTTAGCCTTAACATCCTCAAAGATTGATCTGAAGGTCTTTCTTTGGTTGTAACTTGGCTTTTGGATAGGGTTAGAAAGAAAGGATGGTGTGGGGGTCCAAATAACACTTGAAGTGGGGTAAGACTAACAACTTTTATAATTAACTCAAACAATGAGGATTAACTCATGCCCCAGTTTCTTTTGACTGGGCAATTCTAAACTGTTTATTTGGTTGGACCGAGCCCTGAGTAGGGCAGCCTACGTATCTCACCCTCGAGAGAGGAGAATCAGGTCATGCGTAGTTCTGGCAGCTTGTTCTTTTGCTTGATTCTGATTCTTTTTCTTTTCTTTTCTTTTCTTGACTCTTTTCTTTTGGGGATTTTTCCGACTCTATTTTTCTTGACACTCTTTTTTTCTTTTTTTTGAACACATTTTTTCTCTCCTCTTTTTTTTTTTGAACTTTTCTGACTATTGTTTTGCTAGACACTTTTCTTTCGAGTTTTGCTGACTATATTGATTCCAAAAGAGATGTATGAAAGAAAATAAGACTAAAGCTCAAATGGGGTAAACGAAGGATGACACGATGTTTGGATAGCAGAATGGAATGTCTTCGTCATATCAATCTTTGAAAATACAAGTACATATCATGCAGTATGAAAGTGAAAGATGAAGCTCTTTTTGACATCTTTTACAGCATTAACTTTGACTAAGTCTATGCATCACTATTTCTTCTGTGTTTTTCTGGCATGCAACTCCACTTTTATTGCACATTTCTCACATTGAATGACTCATGATTTTGTGGAGCTGATTTTCTTTCTGTTCACGCGGCCACTATTTGACCTAATTGAGACATGTCTTTCAATTGATGACCAAGTTATTCTTGTGATTCTCAAAATAAGTGTCGTAATTTTCAGGAAAGGCTTCAACTTGTCACCAAATGTCCCAGCACTCTATCTATTTTTCAGATATTTTATTTTTTTAATTTTAACTCTTTGATCCAATGCTTCCCGATCAAGTGGATTTTAAGATCTGGCTGAAAATTTCACTAGCATGTCATATCACTAGAATCAACATAAAATGTACTATGTCAAGAAAACAAACAAACAACATAAATTTAAAACATAAAGGAACAGAGGACACTCCATTTAATAAAAATGAAAGATAGAAGGGTTTGAACATAAACGACAAAGGTACAAAACAAGATAGATCCCGAACTACAACCCTGAAATAATTTGAAAAACAGAAAAGAAGACAAAACAAACTACCAGACCTCTTTCTAGTAGGGAGAGGGGTGAATTCTCAATTGCTCAGCCTGACAACTTAGCCACTGATTTGCATATCAGCATGACTAGAGCTTCCCTCACTGTCAATGTTCTGCACCATAATTGATCCATCATGAATCATCTTTTTAATTTCTCTTTTCAAATCTCGACAATCTTTAATACTATGACCCTGAGCCTCAGAATGATACGCACATCGTGCGTTAGGATCAAAATTTCTTGAACGCCGAATAAGGATGTACCCAAGGAGAGGAGTGATCATTCCCTCCTGTACCAATCTCTGAAATAAACTGGCATATGCCTCTCCAATTGGTGTGAAGCTATCTCTCGAATTTTGCCTTATTTCATTGTTTGGCTTGGATAGAAAATCTGGCTTAGAAGGGTTTTGGTATGTTTATGGAGTTAGATGATGACTCTGGGGCGTTGGGTATGCCATTGTGGGTAAGATGAGGGTTGAACATGTGGTTGTGCATTATACACTGGATATGGATGTGGAGGAACAGAGTATAATGGATTTGGGGAGTGATTATGTGAAGCTTGGGCATAAACTTGAGCTTGAGATCGACGACGACGTGGTCTTCTTGACCTTTCTTGCTGTCCAACTATAATTGCAGATGCATCTTCCTCCTAATTTTTCTCCCCAACACTTCCTGAACCCTTTTGAATTGCTTGAGTAGTTGCTTTCAATGTTGCAAAACTCAAAATGCGATCAGTCTTAATTCTCTCTTCTATCATCTCCCCCATTTTAAGGACCTCAATGAACGGTTTGCCTAATGCAGGTAACAAGTGTTGATAATATGATTCGTCCTACGCTTGAATAAACACCTCCACTATTTTGCTCTCTTTCATTGGTGGTTTTACTCTAGCAGCTTGTTCGCGCCATTTGATCGCATACTCCCTGAAACTCTCAGTATTCTTCTTTTTTATACTAGTTAGGGATTTTTCGTCAGGGATCAACTCTACATTGTATTGAAATTGTTGCACAAATTCGTTAGCTAGGTCATCCCAATTAATCCACTTGTCAATGTCTTGGTCAATAAACCATTCCGAAGCTAGACCTGAAAGACTCCCCGAAATAGGCCATGAGTAGTTCTTCCTTCCCTCCACCATCTCTTAATTGGTTACAATAGCGCCTCAAATGTGCCACTGGGTCCCCATGTCCGTCATATTTCTCGAACTTTGGCATTTTAAAGCCAGGAGAAAGGTTGACACCTGAAAACATACATAAGTCCTTATATGAGACACGTTTGTAACCCCCAAGTCCTTGCAAATTCTTCAGAGCAAGTTCCAAACTTCTCAATTTTCTGGTCATTTTCTCTTGTTCTTCTGTCATAACAGGCTTCTCAATGTTAGGAGAAAATTCAGGCGGGTGAGTGTCATCGTAAAGATCAGTCAATTTGAATGTAGGCTCGGAAGTGTAATGCTGATCACCAGTAATAATCAATGCAGGCTCTCTTGTAGAGTAGGGAGGCACAACTTGTGGATGAACATCGAAAGTAGGAGCTTCAGGTGGGGGTGGCGCCGCAAAAGCATGAACAACAGGTAGAGCCGACTATATGGTAGTCTTGGATTGGGGAGTGAGGAAATGAACATTGGAAGTGGTTGGATACTGTTGCCACATTGGAAGTGGTTGGATACTGTTGCCCCAGAATCGATCCTGATGCATGTTGCGACATGTCAACAAAAATGGGAAATTGTGCATGTGACACGGGAGGCAAGCTAGAAAGATATTCCAGATTATCAGTGGGAATTGGAGGAGCCAGCAACCCATTAGCCCAAACTCGATGCATTTCTATCATTTGCTGCCTTAATTTTCGAATGCCTAATACTAACCTACAAACAGTCTCTTGGTTGTTGGAGAAGCAATCAACATGTTCGGAGATGAAGTTGCCTAATAGTTTCATCTCTTTGATGTGTGAGAACATGTTTATCTGCTTGTGGTAATCTTCAATTCAAATAAAATCATTATGACTCAACACGGTGAAAAGTATTACTACGCCATAGGTAAACCTATGTTGCTCCAATCCTTGAAAAATGTCGTCTAGTGTGTCTTGGATCCTTCAAAAGTTACTCATTTTTGGAGGATCCAAGCAACATAGACGTAGACCACCTTCTGAAATAGTACTAACTTTAGCAGTGAAAAATGCGTAGCGAGTAAAAAAATGAAGATTCATAATGGCTGATTATGTTAAAATGTAATGATAAAAATGAAAGTAACTTACATTCTGAAATAGCACTTACATGAACTTGTTGCTCTATTGAGTTCGTTTTAAAGGTACGAAAGCAACAACTTTTACCAAGACACGACACTACCGGGAAGTGCTGAGATCTGTGGGAACCGAACAGCTTCTCAACCAAAGAGGGAGGCATCCGGTGTTACTGTTTACGGAATAGAACAATGTGCTGAAACCATAACGGAAAGTGGCTGCCAAGATTGCTTGACAGTGGCATACAAGAACATAAAAGGTTGTTTGCCTAAATATGCAGAAGGAAGGGCTTTTGATGCAGCGTGTTTTATGAGGTTCTCGGATAGATCTTTTTTTGCTGATAACGTGACAACTGATAGCACACCATTTCTCGGTGGAGGAGGTAGGAAATGAATTTCTCTTTACTCAACTCTTACTGGCATTAGTTCTTTCTAAGACGGGTTTATAATGGTCGTGATGCTTTATGCAGGAAGTTCAAATAAGAAGAAAGCCGCCATTATTGGGGGTGTAGTTGGAGGTGTAGGACTTCTTTTGATGGTATTGGCCGTGTTACTATGGTATCGACTATCAAGAAAACCAAAGACAGCTGAAAGAGGTAAAATTTGGATGATCAGTTCCCAATTTTTCTTATAGTTCAAAATCGTAAATATGTTTCCTGTGTTCTTTTTCGTCCTTCGGTTTTATTTTATGTTGTAACTGGGAGCAACTGAGCTGAGAGGTCCCATGAGCTTCAGCTTCAAGGACCTTAAAATTGCTACCAAAGATTTCAATGAAAGTAATAAACTTGGTGAAGGCGGGCTTGGTGACGTATACAAGGTATGTAACACTAAAACAGTGGACGATCCCAATTTTGATCTAATGGACTAGATTATATTGAACTTTCGAAGATTACTAAGCATATTTATACACTGAATTTACTTCATTATGATGATTCTGATGCTATTGAACAGGGAACTTTGAAAAATGGAAACGTAGTTGCTGTTAAAAAACTAGCAATGATTTCAAGCAGAGCGAAGGCAGATTTTGAGACTGAAGTTCGGCTAATCACCAATGTCCATCATTGCAATCTCATCCGTCTATTGTGGTGTTCTAACAAAGGAGCAGAGCTACTACTTGTTTATTAATACATGGCAAATGGCCGCCTTGAAAGATACTTAATTATATGGGGTTGATTTTTTTTGTCTATCCGTCTTACTATTTCATTCGAGTCAAATATATGTTCAAGAAAAATTTAAGCTCATCTTACCTCTCGTGGTTTTGCAGGAGATAAACGAGGGATGCTCAACTGGAAGCAGCGATTCAATATAATATTTGGCACAGCTCGTGGCCTTGCATACCTGCACGAGCAATTCCACGTCTGCATTATCCATCGAGAAATAAAATCCAGCAACATTCTATTAGACGATGAATTCCAGCCGAAAATTGCTGATTTTGGGCTTGTAAGGCTTTACCTGAGGATCAGAGTCATCTTAGCACTAAGTTTGCTGGTACATTGTAAGTCAAACTGCACGAGTTTCTTGATATCAGTAAAAACATTACGAAAAAAAATGTGAACAACTCAATGAGATATAATTGACACAGGGGATATACTGCACCAGAATATGCAATTCATGGACATCTAACGGAGAAAGTTGACGTCTATAGCTTTGGTGTTGCTGTTCTGGAAATAATCAGTGGAAGGAGGAGCAATGATATGCAAGTCGAGCCTGTTACTGAATATCTCCTTGAACATGTATGCTCTCGTTTTCAAATATACCATCTTTCATTTCACATATTCACTAAGTCCTTAACGCATTTACCTGTGGCATGATGAGATAGGCATGGAAACTGGCATGTCTGTAAAACTGGTGGACGAGACACTAGATCCAAACGAATACAGCGAACAAGAAGTGAAGAAAGTCATTGAGATTGCATTAATGTGCACACAGTCCCCGGCAAATCTTAGGCCAAGCATGTCTGAAGTTGTTGTCATGTTATTAAGTGATCGTAGCACAGACTCAAGAACACCAAGCAGGCCTACTAACATTAGCGTGGAAAAGAGTAAACCAATCGACTCATCCATGACTACGGGATCATCAGCTTCTAATGCAACCGACACTTTTAGTGATTTCACCGGCCGCTAGCTGCATAACAATATGCTGTAACAATCAACAACTACACTTCTGTCCGAACAAGTTGAGATCTAAGGGTTATGTTGGCACCATAGCATCTAACATGCCAATGTATCCCTTTATTTTCCTTTTTTTTCTTGTCCTCATTGTAAAGTAGGCCCTTGCAGAATGGTTCTTCTATACTCATGTTTACATACATAGTACTATCTCCATTTCAATTTGTCCGTTTGATTTTAACTTGCACGGATTTTAAAGAAGACTTTTGAATTCCAGGATATGCCAAATGTACGTGAAAAGTCGGAATTAAGAAGTCACCAAAAAAGGAATGAGACACTCTTTCTGGAATGGACTAAAAAGGTAAGTAGATGAACAAATTGAGACAAAAGGGGTAAAAGATGGAAGTACGAGAAAGAGTACAACATTTATATAACATTTCAAAATTGCCCCGTGTGGCATTACTTGTAAAACACAAATTTTTGAACAAAAACAGTCCACCAGCCCTTTTGAAGGATTACATTCGTTAAACCAGGGGAGGTCTAAAGTTTTTTTTTTTTTTGATAAAGGTAATGTTGTATTTTTCAGCATTAAGGATATGCTGGCTACCATCAAAACAGATTTACAGCTGGCTCAAAGCTAGAGCAAGAACTTGCTACACCAAAAAAAACCTATAAGGATTTTACAAAATCTAAAATTTGTCGAGCATCCTCTATGCCCCCCTCTTTACACCAAAAAAACCAAGTCCTCAACGCAGTTCCATTTAATTTTCTGAACCGATTCAGCAATATTCTCAAAGCATATCTTGTTTCTTTCTTTCGAAATTGTCCACCATATGCAGGGGGGATCATATTCCACCACTTCTGACTTTTACTCCCTCCTATCCTAGTTCAGCTGCTTTGAAGGTCAACAGTATGTTCTAGTATGGTCCATCTAGTTTGTGTCAAGTCCAAGAATAATGACCACAACTGGGAAGTTATTTAGAAACAAATGACTATTTGTCTCATTTGTTTCATTACAAAGGGATCACCAAGATGCTATATGGAAACCTCTTCTTTGGAGCTTTTCATGGGTGAGACAGGCCCTTCTAGCGACTAGCCATGAAAAACATCTAACCTTGACTGGTACCTGGTTCTTCCAAATCTTCCCCCAAGGGCCACTAATTTTCCCTGGTAGAGCTTGCACTTTCCTTTTGTATAACCTGTTTACTGAAACTTTTCCATCGTTGCTGTGCCTCCATCTTACCGAGTCAGCTTCCGAATTATGCCCTTAAAATCGTTTAGAGTCCGCAGCAGATCAGCCACTCTTCCAATTTCCCAGTCATTCAACAGTCTTCTAATGCTCAGATTCCATCCTTGAAGAGACCATATTTCGTTAACCATTGCATTTGGATTGGTACTAAGAATGAACCGATCAGGATAGGAAGCCATTAGAGTTTCCTGACCAATCCATAGTTCTTTCCAAAACTTAATTCTAGTTCTGGTGCCTACTTTGAAAGTGATATCCCTGAACAACTGATTCCACAAGCTCCTAATTGTTCGCCAAACTGAAACCCCGTAGGTAGTGTTGACTGGATTTGAGGTCTAAAGTTGAACACACATAAATGATGTCGTAAACTCTGTTCATAGCAACCCCAAACATCATGCTGAATTTTATGTCGATATTATACCTTCTTACTGCAGCAACCTAGCAATAGTGTGCCCAAAAGCTGTTAGTGAAGCGAACCCGCCTTTGTTGAGAAGCAGTTTACCTCCAATGTGGACTTCCTGGCGGGAATCCGAATTTAGTCAAGCCCTGATACAGATACCGGAACCTGGGAAAACCAAATAATAAATAAATTAAGAAGTCTGATATGTGCTGATCAGTTTCCTGACAAAACAAAGATGAACCCCCACATGTCTCGTGTTAATCCCCTGGACAACTTAGTTACACTAGGAATTCGATATACAAATTCCATAAACAAAAAATATATGAAACCTTATCTCGCACAAGCCAAAACAGTACTGAATGTGCTGATAAGAGAAAGATGAAACTCATAAACATCTTTTGAGTTAAATTCTATGCTTCAAACAAGCATACAAACAATGAAGCTATTTGACACGGTCTGAATCTCCATGGATAATGGACTCACCCCTCTATCTTCCGTAACTTAAGTACCAAACTATTGTTGGAAATCTGTAGGCCGGGAGACAGGTGTTCTCCACTCATTTTTCGTGGCAAATTGAAGTGTGAAATGAAGAGGAACTAACCTAAAAAAGATTTTGAAAGTTGAAACTAATCCCAAACATTTTAAATTTATAAAACCTTTGAGCAGTTCAATGTCATTGTGTCACGGCCCAATTTCTCAGGTCATGATGGCGCCTACCATAACCCACCAGTAGGCAAGCCAACCCGTAGTCTGGAACAGCTAGTAACGGACTACTCAACGATATAAGGAAAAAATATGGGCTAAATGATGTAAAGGTCAATACATAATAGAATCCCAAAATCTGGTGGTATCAGTAAAAGAGCTTCTAAATATAATAAGAGTACAAAAGTGAACCTTCGAGAGAAATATATAGCTTATCTCTGCAAGCAACATAGAGTTAGTCTAATACATAAGAGAGAGATGAGTAATACTCCGAACATCAGGAGCTCACTCTAAGTCTCTAAACCATGGCTGCTCCGCACGAGACATACGTCAACGACGATAACTCGTACTATGATCTGCAAGCTGCAGAAGTGTAGTATGAGTACCAAATGAATGGTACTCAGTAGGCAAATGCTAACTGGGCTCCAAAGATAAAGCAGATATATACAACATATAAACAGAATGAAAACTACACCCAAGAGTCCAAAAATCATATCACAAGTCAATGGGATAATAAGGAACAACTATCCTATTTAGGTTCAAGAGACTAACATAATAAGACTAAGGAAGCAGCAAGGGTGAACTATTCTATTCCAACTACATTCAACAGATGTCAATGCTATACTGTATATCCCAAGCCAATATACGAATAAAGGAAGAATGAAAGATATATAGCAATATACAAGGCAAAGAAACAAATATACAATAAGAACAAACGAAGGGAGGGATATACGATAACGTCATATCTTCATATAGCTATATATATATATATATATATATATATATTTATACATATAAACGTGAGTCCATCTCAAAGCATAACCTAGATCATCATATTCTCATATTAAGGCCTCATTAGAATACTATCAGGATTTAATACCATCATACTCAGGGTTTCTAATCCTCATGGCTATACATGATATAATCATGCATAATAATGCAATCATAAGATAGAAGAGGCCGAATACATACCTAAAATCCTAATACTAGATCAATGATCAATCTATCATAAGTTAGCCATAGTAATGATCATAACAATGATAATAACAATATCAATATCAGCGTGAATAATCAGAAACTCCGGACAACCAAATACCTAGCCGAGCATATGTGTACCCCACCGCCCCAGACTCGGAAGGTTCAATCAACAAACAATAACACTAGACATATTCTTCACCCATATCTATGCAACTGTCCCATACCGGCTGATAGACATAGGTGCATACTGGTGATAGGCGATGCATATGCAGGAATGAATGCAAAATATACCATCAATATCACAATACATCATAACTGTCCTCATCAGGACCATCATTATCGTCATCAACCTCCGGCCTCACCGGGTATCAATATCATCTCAATAGTATCCTCCGGACTCGAACCGGGTATCAATATTATCACAATATCCTCCGGCCTTTCCGGGTATCAATATCATCTCAATAGTATCCTCCGGACTCGAACCGGGTATCAATATCATCATAATATCCTTCGGCCTTGCCGGATATCAATATCTTCTCAATAGTATCATCCGGACTCGAACCGGGTATCAATATCATCATAATATCCTCCGGCATTGTCGGGTATCAATATCATCTCAATAGTATCCTCCGAACTCGAACCGGGTATCAATATCATCATAATATCCTCCGGCCTTGCCGGGTATCAATATATCATCATCAATTAAGGTAAAAGAATAACATAAATCAAGTACTCATAACCATGAACGTAACACCATAAAGATAACTATCTCATCAATATATTCTATCTACCCATTGTTAACTAACCAGTACTCATTATTGCATCGCTAATTCACTAGTCATCATCTAGCAAAAGACCACTATCATCATTCAAACACTTATCAACTTATATCCGTTAATCATTATTAACTAGTGATCTCTTGTCACTAACCTCTTTTATTATCTAACCTCATTAATACACAAATCCTCATTTAACAACTGAACGGCATCGTCAACTTAGTCATTAATAACAACTAATCTTCACATATGCTAAACTCGACAACACCATTAACCATGCATCAACTATCGCTAGGTACCATAATTCAACTAAGCAAGGTTCATTAACTAGTTCATTAGACTCCTAGTCATCAAGTGCTATAGTCATCTAATAGGCAACTAATTACCACGTAGCTTAACCCTTAATTAGGAAGAATAGTCATAAGATTGCATCGTATATAGAATCACATCAATCATTGATATAATAATCATGAATGTACCGAATTTATGCATGCCATCACCAGTATTCAATCAGTGGAACAATAAGCATCATACCATATCTTCCTCCGTCCCATACCGGAGAGATGTGTATATGCATATACATATAAATTCATAAACTGTAACTACATCCTTTACAAGAATAAAGACTTTCCCGATATCTTAACATGGTCTTCGTCCCAATAATATGTCCAGAATAATCACAATAACATAATCACAGCCTTCGGCCAATATACATATCTGGAACTCATATCTATAATCATATTTATAATCCATAGCATATCTATAATCATCTCCCGTATAGAAGGCATCTCGCGTAAATGAGATATGATCTCAATAAGCATATAATCATCTCTCACATAGGATATCTCATATCAATATGTCACACATCATGACTATAAGGAATATCACCTCTCTAGGCCAATCATCATATCTAAGAGGAATATCGTCTCTATAGACCATATATCATATCTAAGAGGAAATAGCGTCTCTAAAGGACCAATATCGCATCTAAGAGGAATTAACATCTCTATAGGCCATTAATCATAATTCGGGAAAAGTCATCACAGTTATTAATTCACCAATAAAATCTCATAAATAAGGCTCATTATTCTCAACTAGGCCTAACATCCGCAACTAAGTCCACAAGGGCTTATACAAGTCGTGGCCTAAGTGGGTCGGACGAGCCCGCTTCTAATCCTCAATTTTCATATTTAGGCAAACTACGCCCCCAAACCAAGATAAGGTATCTAGTTCACTTTTAGATGTTAAGTAAGCTATAACCAATCCTAAGATAGGAACTTAATCTAAGAACATGAGCATTTAAGCCAACTCTACCCAAATTACGGTTTCAAGACCACTAGACTAGCCCAACTAAGGTTAATCATACTAACCATGATTTCAACACTTTAACCACAACCCAAACCTAGCATCATATCATATTCATGCTACAAATTAGTCCAATATTAGGAGAAGGCAATAGGATTCTAAAAGGTCATAAGCATTCCACCTTACGGGTCCAAAACCCTCATCTAATTCCCAAAACTTCAATATTCAATACCAAGTCATTCTATGTATAATCAAACCTAACATTCACATTCACACGCAATATATATCGCACATCATCTACGGAGAAGAGTAGACAGAAGCCTACCTCAAGGCAGAACCGCAAAACTTCAAATCATTCTCCTAGCACCCATCTTCACTTCACAACCCCAAAATGTCATCACACAATCAAAATAGAAATCTACTTATCAATATGAGTCTAACGATATCCATATTGACTACTTTTGGTTCGGGGTCAAAACGGATCCCCGGAACGAGTTCCCGAAAAAGAAGGACAAGAGTGAAACTTTACTTCAAAAACGCGTTCCTCATATTTTTAGAAACCTACAGCTGAAAACCCAAGTCAAATCGAGTCAAAAACGAGGTTCAAATCGAAGAAAAATCATTTTTGAGCTTTACCGGGTAAAATCTTTGAAATCCGAATTAAAATCAAGAATCGGAGTTGTTTTGAAGGTTAAATTGATGAAAAACTAGTAATTCTATGATAAAATATTATTCAAGTGAAAAGAAGTGAAATTAGGGTTTGAAATCAAGCCTTAAGATTTTTGGGGTTTTGAGAAATTAATCAAGAAATTTCTAATAAAAGGTGAATTCTTACCTTAAATTCGTAATAGAATCAAGAAATAGATGTTAAACTAGCTTTCCGAGCTTCCACTAGTTTAACTTTTAAGCTCCCATACTATTTTAGGGTTTAACTCTCAATAGAAAAGAAGAAAAATGAGAAAAATGAGCTCAAAACTGTTTTAAATAGTGCAGAAAAATCTGCACAGCTTTTTCCCTTTCCGGACGGACTTCAACGAGGGGCCCGGAATTCGTTCGGAGTCCGATATACGCAAACGAACTATGTAACCATACTAAATTCGACGCTCCGAACTCAATGGCGATATACGATTTTCGAAAAAACATCGTTTTCACAAAGTTGACTCCCAAAACGCGAAATCACAATTTTCCAAATCGATGATCGAAATGAGATTTAAAAGACGTAAAATCACACCAAATATGTTATCATCCTAAAATCGCTATTCCGGATCTGCTGGCGAAGTCGAAGTTTGCATCTGAGGTTGTTTCAGCCAAATATGGGTCCCACATCCATATTCTCGATTTACCAACTTTCTGACCAATAAGTCGAAATGAGCTCGGGTGCATTGGGACCCAAACCAAAGGTCTACCTAGCCTAAAATCGATATTCTGGATCTGGTGGTGCAGCCAGAATTTTCATTCGAGATTGTTTCACTGAAGTTCTCGCCCGGTGGCCATTTGAAACCAGCAAAGACTTCAAAATAGGGAATTGACTCTAAAAGCCAAATGAACTGACCGGTAACCGAACCGTCAGTCCCAGCAAGTCATAAATGACTTGGGGCAGCTATATAGAAGCTCAAACGGCAGAAATAAGCGTAAATATAGAAAATGATCTGAAGGGTCATTATACATTGCAAGTTTAAGAATCAAAAAATAAGGGTGCAAATTTGATGTCATTGCAAGAAAATTAGGCACATGACAAATAAGATTGCACAGTTGTCTGTCAAATAAGAGTGCAAATTTTGAATTCATTGCACAGTTCTCTTTAAACCTGGACTCTGAAAGATCAGTTGAGGCCACCTCGATTGAGCATGTCTACCAAAGTCATCCTTGTTGGGAACCGTGGTGGCAGCCTTGAAAACATTGCGACATCGATCTCTACTTGTAGATGGGTGGAAACAATGATGAAGCTTTGGGTGGAAACAGCGATGAAGCTTTTTTTCTCTGTGCTCTGCATCTGTATACTCTAGCAATTTCACACCTTTGACATCCAATGCTACTGAAGGTTCACTGAACAACCAAATAGGCCGATCAATCGCCAATTATCTGTCCAGTTGTACACTTTTCCTTTTGAGTCAGTGATATGACCATTGCGGAGTATCTCAGCAGCAGATGGTTTCGAGAAACCAGCTAACATGCCTAAGAATGTGGATTTGCCAGAGCCATTAGAGCCTGTTAGTACAAGTACACAGTCATCATGGAGGGAAACATTTACATGGCACAAATTTGTTGAGCATTTCTTATGCAAGAGACATTGTTCAGAAGAAGTAGAGGAAGTGGACGTCTACGCAAAGACATTGCCAGATGGAGGACCAAGACAAGTACTGGATATAGAACTTCCTTGTATGAGCAACCACGGAGAATAAAAAGAAATATAAGGATGCTGATGCTCTTTCAAATCATGCAGGAGCTCAGAAGAAATTGCAAGAAATTATGTGATTCTGAAAATTAGAAGCAAAAGTAGAAAATTTATCCCATCAGCCCAAAACAGAAACAGATTAAGCTAAATCAAAGTTCACATAATAATGCAAAACCATTATGAGCATTTAACTACACAAGCAAATATAAACTAATAAAGTGTATGAATTCCAGTAATTAGTAGAATCTCAATCAGAAGGACACCATTCGAAAGTTCAAATCAGGCATGAAAGCAACAGAATCAGATCAACTGGTTTGTTTTAGCAAGAACTGTGAAGAAACAAAACACAAAAAAAGGAAGAGGAAAGGCATCTATGTTTTCTCTTTTTTTTTTTTTTGCAACACTCTTGAATGCTACCAAGTCACTGAATTCACCTGCGATAGATAAATTCTGCCACTACAGGTACATTCAAACAAACCTGGAATAGTTCCCCTTTGAACTGCTTGTGCTTTGTGATGTGAGGCAACTCACTGAGAGTTAGTTGCAAATCTTCTTTCATCCACCACCCGTTTTGGCACAATTTTCTTGCTTCCCGCACGTTCATCGGCAAATGGTGTTTGGAAGAGAGGTGCTGGGCTTTCCATCTGGCCAACCTCTTCTCGGAACCACACTCCAAATCTCATTAGCCTGGAGTTTTGATCCTAGATGTAATCCTAAATAGTATATTGGCAATGACTCAACATTACACCCGAACAGTTTAGCCGTTCCACAGAAATCAGAAGCTACCTCTCAGTTAAGAAGCTATTGATAAGTACATTCTTCAGAATCACCTAGCTCTAGCTTTGTGGAACCAGGGATGGCACCAGAGAGATCAATTGAACCCCTTTTGTTGGAAAATTACATTGTGTAGATAGAGAAAAAAATGTTTTTTATGCACATATATAAGTTGTTTAATCTCTTGGGCATAAGAAATTTCTTTTTGAATCCCGTTACTTAAATTCCAGGCTCCGCCACCATGTGGAACCATTGGTGTATGAATATACCGTTAATAGGGAAAACTTGCAATATGGAAGATGAAAAACAAATGGAAGAATAAGGATTTAACGAAGAAAGGTGAGTCCCAAAATGAGGAAAAAACAACAAAGCAAGTTTGCTCCCTTTGTGATCGAAGCTGTTCTTCTGCATTATCATGGCACGTTAGTGTATTCACCATAGCTGAGCATTCAAGGTACATTCTGCTGGCATTCAGCAGAATCCCATCATTACTTTCATCATATGTATGGCCCCGGAAAGCTAGCGTCTCCTAGATTATACATACAACAACATTAACTATTCAAAAACAGCATTCAATATTCTGTGGATACTAGTGATTAACCCAACACCAAACAGAAGAGAAGCTTTACATAATTTTACATAGTAGGGTTAGCATACTAGGACCACTTCAATACAATAATTCAGTTAAGTTTCCACTCGATGTTCGTTATCTGTATAGGGATATCAAGCTGATGTTACACTAGCCAGCCAGAAGGAGTAGACAGGGCCAGTGGTCTGCTTTGAGCAACTAAGAGAGCAACGAAAATGACTTCTTTGTCCAATTTGAATAGTTCCCCTATTTTTGGGAAATAACATTTTGAACTTATATACTATGTATCCTTCTGCTTCAACTTAGAAAGATATCAATTCGACCCTTGAACGCAATAATATCATTATAATTCATATATGTTTATATTTTAAGAGAAAATAATAATAAAAAAAAAGTACTTCCTCCATTTCAATCTCTATGTAGTGTCAATGTGCTACTTGGCGTTGAGTAAGACTTTGGGAAATGGGTTTTTCTTTTCCTCTTTCTTTTGCTGTTGTGTTTATTTATGTGGTGACTGATGTAGTAGCACATGTTCAGGTAATATACTGGAAGCAACTGAGCTGAGAGGTCCTGGACCTAAAAATTGCTACCAATGATTTCAACGAAAGTAATAAACTCGGTGAAGGTGGTTTTGGTGATGTATACAAGGTAGCTAATACTGAACACTTGAAAATCCTTATCTCAATCAATGTACTTTCTGTGACTAGAACTGGCTCCTACTCATTTGTCCACCAAATTTTCATAATATGATTTTAATGTTATTGAACAGGGCACTTTGAAAAATGGACATGTAGTTGCTGTTAAGAAGTTAGCAATGGTTTCTAGTTCAGCAAAGGCAGATTTTGAGACTGAGGTTCCGCTAATCAGCAATGTCCATCTTCGCAACCTCATCCGTCTTTTGGGGTGTTCTAACAAAGGAGCAGAGCTACTACTTGTTTATGAATACATGGCAAATGGCAGCCTTGAAAGATACTCATATGGTTGATTTTCTCTATCTGGTTTATTATTTTTTTTCCCGAGTCAAATCTTTATGTTCAAAAAATTTTTAAAGCCATCCTACCTTTCATGGTTTTTGCAAGTGACACACACGGGGTGCTCAACTGGAAGCAACAATTCGATATAATCTCTGGCACAGCTCGTGGCCTATGCCTACCTGCACGAGCAATTCCACGTCTGCATCATCCATAGAGATATAAAATCCAGTAACATTCTACTAGACAATGAATTCCAGCCAAAAATTGCTGATTTTGGGCTTGTAAGACTTTTACCTGAGGACCAGAGTCATGTCAGCACTAACTTTGCTGGTACCTTGTAAGTCAAACTGCTCGAATTTCTTTCCTGATAGCAGTAAAAACATTATGAGAACAGCAAACAACTCAATGAGATCTAATTGAAACAGTTACAGTGCCAGAATTTGCAATTCATGGACATCTAACAGAAAAGGTTGACGTCTATAGCTTTGGTGTTGTTGTCCTTGAAATAGTCAGCAGCCGGAGGAGCAATCATATGCAAGTCGAGAGTGAATATCTCCTTGAACAGGTCTTCCATATTCTTTTCGTATTTTCACTAAGTTCCTTTTTCCAACTAAGTTACCATTCTAAATGCACCACGGCATGGTTATAATAGGCATGGAAACTTCACGAAACTGGCATGCCTGAAAACCTGGTGGATGAAACTTTAGATGTCACTGAAAACAACGAACAAGAAGTGAAGAAAATCATAGAGATTGCCTTAATGTGTCCACAATCACCTCCAAATCTTAAACGCTTCAACTTTTCTTGATCAAAAATAAATAAATAACACAAATATTTAAGTTTAATCAAAGCTGGACATTTGAATAACCAAATAAACATGTTAAGTTCAAGGCGTAAAGTATGCATGAGACAAACAATCTTACTTATCGCGAAGTTAGTCCATGAGACTTCAACCCCTTACGATTGTTTCAGGACATCTAGAGGCTGCGCTTGTCCAAAGCAGTCCTCACGAGTCCTCAGCTATGTCACAGGTATACAGAACCTTCTAAATGTAGATGCAAAGACGTGTAGGGTGCTAGATATTCAGTCTTATCTCTCTGAACAAGCTGGATAAGGAGCATGATGTAAAAAAAAAGTATTGCAAGGAAAATCACAAGTGCAAACAGATAAGAGAGATGCTAATAACTCTGAGTTCGTTCTCCTTTGCATTTCTTTCCTTTTACTGGGATTCATGTGTGATAATTCCCGATATGTCCTTTTTTCACCCTCATGCTTGTTTACCAATAATCTGGTTGTCTATTTTTCAGTTCAAGTCACAAGAGGAAACATAAAGTAGTTCTTTCTATCAAGAGATTAGTGATCAGCCATTCCACATGCTACATAGCTCCTACTAACCAAGTGGCTTCACCAAGTACTTTTCTATGCTGGTCTGAAGTAGACATCATGAGTTCATGACGATGATGTCTATCAGCTGGAGGAAAATGAAGATCACTCTTCATGTATAGATTGGAAAAGCATCTAAAGTGAAGCAGAAAGACCAAGTTGAAAGTTAAACCGAGCAGACCTCCGTTTTCGAGTCTATTTACGATTCTTCCGAAATAGAATCTAGGTCTCCCTAATGCATTCATGCTGCTTTCAAAGCTACACTTTCTTGCTTTCTTTCTGATCTAATAAGAGATTCTATTATTCTGCACTGGCTTTACTATGCTTCTTATTAGTTGATAGTAACTATACCCTCTGGATTGAATTGCCACAACGGGGGCCTTCCTCAAGGGAGGAGTTCAAACCGGGGAAAGAAAGCAGACTGCAGAAAGTTAAGCCGAGCAAACTTACAGAAAGGACATGTAGCACTATATTTGATTTACTCAGTTATTGTGAAGAATTTTGGTGTTTCCTTAATTTTATGTGACTCAAAGAGAAGAATAAGAAAAGCTATTTGTTGAAAACATAATTAAATGGACAAATATATCATCTCTAACAGCTTAAGCATTCAGATGAGATTGTCACACAATTAAAAGTAATATTAGAACTTGCAGAGATCTGTTGAGTATTATCAAGAAAAATATCACGTGTTAGGCGCACATAACGGTGCATATTGAAGACATAAAATCTGTTAGATGAGATGGTCATATATCTATTACCCACATTCTCATTGGAATTCAGAAAAAGCCTCATTTGAACACCAGGACCAGTTTGAATCAGACCGTATACAGTTGCGAGCCGTTCGCTGTGTCCACATATCCATTCTGGCTTTGTTTCCTCGCTAACATCATGAAGCACGACTCTTGTATCAGGTTTATACCCCAAAATTCCTTGTATTCATCCAAATTACGAAATTCAAACCCACCACCAGCCATCAAGGTGTGTACTGTATTTCTAACCTGCATCTAGCTGCATCCCGCCTCCTTTTTTATTCCCTTATTTTCCATCATCTCTCTCACCTTTTTAACTCCGTCCCACATCCCCGCATTTGCATAAATATTTGACAACATCACGTAAGGAAGGCCGAATTCCAAAATCTCCGGTCATGCTCTGAAACAATCCCTCGCCCAAGTCCGCAAGTCCTGCACGGCTACAGCCAGACAACAACGCAATAAAAGTCACCCCGTCCGGCCTAACTCCACCACCGACCATATCATCAAACAACTTGATAGTTTCTCCCATTAATCCCTTCAATTCATTCTTTCAAACACTATCCTACAATACTCCATCGCTCCACATTTCGCATACATTTTTCAAAAGCGAGTTCAGCAAAACAACATCAGGAACTTTATTCGACTTAACAATCTGCGAATGTATATCTCTTCCATAATAAAGGTACATTACCCGAGAACAGACAGCCAAAATCGTCGTAAAAGTTACCCAATATACCCCACACCCTCTCCTTGCATTCTCCTAAACGTCTCAAACGCCTCAAAAACTCCTCTTTTCTTAACAAACCCCGCGATCAATGAATTCCAACTAACAACATTTCTCTCAGGCATTTCTTCAAACACCTTCAACACATCCCGAAAACACCCACACTGACTATACATACCCAAAAGCGCATTATACACAACTTGATCACCTCCCTTATCCGTTTTCACAATCTGTGTTATGATCCATTGCAAAGTCCCACATTGGTACTACAAAGTATTGGTGTTGGGGTATTTATAACCTTGGGCTCTCCCACCTTAATAGCTAGCTTTTGGGGTGTGGTTCTCCTAAGGTTGTAACAATCTGTCCATGTACACCTCTACCTACCCGTAAATCCAAAACCAATGAACACGCTTTCAACGCCATAGCAAACGCGAAGTTCCCCGGCTCAATAAACCTCCCCAACATTTCACGATAAACCAACAACGCCTCTCTAAAACACCCTTTTCTTAAATACCCAATTCCCATTGCTACCCAAACTGATTCGGGCCGATCCCTACTTCCCACCCCATGCTCGAATACACGACGAGCTTCATCCAACTGATCACAAACTGAGAACAATGTAATCAACTTAGACAATATCACATTGTCATTTACATATCTATTATTCGAATTTAAAAGCAAGTGAAGATAGAAACGATGACCGTGTTCGATTGACTTGCTTAAAATACATGAATGTAGCAAAGTAGTGTATGATTCGAGGTCGATTTTAGATGATTTTTGAGGTGATTCTAGTAACTGAAGAGCTTCGTCGATTTTACCGGTTTTTGTGACTGATTTGAGAGATGAATTGAAGTGATTTTTTGGGGGATTTTTGTTGAGAATTTTCAAGTTTGAATTTGGTTTAATGGTGGCAATGACAGTAAGTTAGTTGGTAGAGAAATGACATTTTTCTTGTGTTGGTATGGTAGGGGAACTTTATATATAGGATAATTTGCCAAAAAATACACCTTTTTAACTTATCATACTTATATAAATTCATATTTTATAAAGTAGTTATACAAATTTCAATTAATTATATATCTTCTTAGATGTATCGGAAGCTAATTATGTATCTCGACGAATTCAAAATCGAAAAAATGACCCGAACCTAATTATGTATCTCAATAGATTCAAAAGTAACAAAAAATCTATCATGAGCTAATTATATATCTTTACATAGTAAAACAATGTATCTTCACTAGATCTATTATGTATCTCGACAAACTCAAAATCGAAAAAATGTATCTGGAGCTAATTATGTATCTCGACAAAATCAAAATTGGAAAAAATGTATCGAGAGTTAATTATGTATCTCGACAGATCCAAAAAAAAAAAAAATTGCTAATTATGTATCCTTACCAAAAAAAAATAATAATGCATCTTCGTTGGATGTATTATGCATCTCGACAGATTCAAAATAAAAAAAAATGTATCAGGAGTTAATTATGTATCTTTATAAAGAAAAAAAATATATCTTGGTTGAATATATTGGAGGCTAATTACATATGTCGACAGACCTAAAAATGAGATTTTCAGTAAGTTATGCAAAATGTTGAAATTTTTTGTAATTAAACTCTAAGGTCTGTTCATATCAGTGGAGGATGGCTTTACGAGTTCTTTTACCTCAACTGTCAGGTGTTCATTTTTTTTTCCTTGAACTATCAATAATTATTTATCAAAACACACTTGAACACTTATATAGGGAGTTGAAGGTCAATGTTTTATCCCTTTTCGGATTTTACTTTTTGGCGCGAAAATGGTTTTGATCTTAAAACTATTTCAAAAGAGTTGAAAAAAATTCGAAATAATTTTAAGAAATTCACAGAGTCGCCACTTGATTTTTACAGGAGAAATCAAGAAAACTTTAAAGAGTTCTAAAGGTTCAAAAAGAGAAGTAAACCTTTAAAACTAGAGATAATGGGTAAAGGTTCAATTAACGCCCTAAGAAGGTTTTTAGGGAACTTAGGAGCATCCGTTTAAAACGGTGTACCAAAAAGAACTAACTTGATTAATTAAAGTGGTTAATTTTGAAAAAGGTTAATTTTTGTAAACACATGATTTTATAGAAAATAATAAGCTTATTTATTTAATATTTAAACATGACATTTATTTATTCAAAGGAGAAAACTAATATTTGAATTAAAGTAAGTTGTAGTTTTTCAAACTTAAAACGGGAAATGGATTTTAATTTCGTAAAAGAAGAAAATTATGAAAATTACTTTCTTATTATTAATCATTAGAAAAAAAAAGTGTTGATTATATTAGAGATAATACATTTGAGAAATGTTAAGAGAATGATGAATTTAAAACCTTTATTGATTACGATAAGTTGAAATTTATAAGAAAATTTAGTTTTCTTGAGTTTAAAAGGAGATATTTTTTAGTCAAATAGACTATTTAGTTATATTAAGTGAGAAAATCACGAATCGACTAAAATGCGTGATAAAATAAAATGGTAACGACTTAGGGGATTTATCTAGATGAATTAATTTAATATGTTAGTTAGCACAAATAAATAATGCAAGTTACAAAAAATGATGCAAGAATTAAAATTGGGCCCTCAATTGGACCAGTAATGAAGCTGCCCAGTTTTGGGCTTGAATTATGGATTTCAGTCCATTTTCAGAAGTGTATATCAGTTGTATACTGACTGTATCTCAGTCCTGTTGCTGCGTTTTTGTATATCTGGTGTATATTTTCTGTATATCAGCCTTGTTGCTCCTGCGTTTTGTATATCAGGTGTATATTTTCTGTATACACGCATATACAGCCTTGCTTCTGTCTTTCGATCGGTTTTTGAGATTTTGGTTGAGGCTTGGATACGACGAAGTTCGAATGCGAGGATAAGTGGAGTCAAAGTGGACTCGAATTCATGTCACATGCGTCTAAGAAAAGATAAGAATTCGTACATGATGTATTGTTAAAATTTTCTTGTAACATCACGAAGAAAAAAAAATGAAATTAAATCTATTATTTGCTCTAATTTCTCTTTTTTTTTTCTTTTGTCCTTATTCTCTCCCTTTATTTCCTCTATCACTAAGACTAAGAAATCGTTTTGTTTTAAGATACGCGACTCGCACGTGTACCTTACTTTATTGAGTTCAAACATTAAACTAAATACGATATTTGTTTAAATAGTAAAGATAGATACAATAATTAAATTTAACATCTTTTGAAAAATTTATTTAATTAAATTTAACCTTTACCAAAAAAATTTATCAAAATCGATCGACATTCATTTACCACCTGTAACCTGCAACAAAACAATACAGTGACAGAGACATCAAACAATATTATTAAGTCTAGCTTTACACAAAAAAAAAATTTCAAAGCCGTCTGACACTCATCTACCATCTGTAAATTATAACAAAATAATACGATAATAGAGATATCAAAAGAATACAACTAAACTTAACTTTTATACAAAAAAAAACCTCAAAATATAGATATAAAAACAATATAATTAAACCTAACCTTTACCTAAAAAATTTCTCAAAGCCGACCGACACTCATCTACCACCTGTAAATTACTTGAATGAAAATAAAGAAGATATATATGCACACACGTTGAATTCTATTATTAAGCATCTACCAATCTAGACATGTAATTGAATCAAGCTAAATGAGCATTAATCATATTTTCCCAATAAGTAAATCTATTTCTTCTTTAGTTTAACGTGCATCTCAATATTTATAGAATTATTTGTTTAATACAGTCCTATTTTAGAGTATTTCTTTATCCCTTTTAGGAGTATTTTTCTAATTGATCACTACAAAGAAAAATGTTAATTGATTCTCCTTCTACTATATATTTCAGGAGTCTCATATATTTTAGGAATCTGATTAATATAATATAAAAAAGAAAGTCAAAATATTTGTACCCATTTAAAATATAGATATACTTTTTCATTTAGTACTTTTTTTTTCCTTTTATAATAGAATACTTTTAAATTGAATTGCTTAAAATCACTATCTTACCAAACTATATTATTTTAAAATTTTATTTTTAGATTGAAAATAAAAGGTGCCTTTGTATACGTATAGAAAGTTTTCAAAAGTTACCTTTATAAGGGCCTTCACACTTTTAATATACCTAGTTTAGCCGCACGTGCCTCGCACGTGTAACTTTTGATTATTTAAAATTAGACGATTTTATCTATTACGGAGGTTTTTAATGAAGTGTAAAAAGTTCAAAACATATATTTTATTATAAGCACATAGATATTTACCATCAGAAATTTCAAGTAGTTAATTGATTTAATATATTGTAGATGTAGATGTAGATTTATACAGTTTTTAAATCTTCTTAAAATAAAATTTAGTTGATTTGGAAGTCTTAAAGATGATTTTGTCTAAAACAAAGACTTTTAATGAACGACAAAAGGCTCAAGTGACATTTCTCTTTCACACGTTTAATATATTATAGATTATAGATATAGATATAGATTATAGATAGAAATGGATTATAGAATATATATATATATATATAGATAGATAGATAGATAGAGAGAGAGAGAGAGAGAGAGAGAGAGAGAGAGAGATTATAGATAGAGTATGCTTTGCACGTGTGTCTTGCATCAATCAATGTTATATATATATATATATATATATATATATATATATATATATATATATATATATAATTAACAAATAAATATGGTATCTCAAACCATACTACGAAAAGTTCTATCGTTTTTGAGTTCGTAAGATTTATGATGACACGTGTTGCTTTATGAGCTTTTTTTTCTTTATAAGTTTAACTCATAACGGGCTTTTTTTATGACTACATAAGCTAATCCGTTGTTGTTTCATTATCCCTACAATGATAACGGTTTTCAATCTAATGAATCAATTTGAAAATTTTGGTAACTTGCCCGTTTTATGTCTTTACAAATTCTTTTCAAAATTAATTTTAATTATATTTTAAATATGTAATTACCAAATAAATTGAATCTTGTGCAAACAAATCTAAAAAATATGCGAAAGTCTATAATAGCGATAAATAATATTTATGAATTGCGTACTTTAAAAAATATTAAAGAAAATTACACAATAATCAATATGTGATTACAAATAATATTATCTATAAAATTATCCATTTAATAACAAAAAAAGAGGAACAATATTAGCGTAAATGATAAGAGAATTTCTATTTTTATTTTACATGCGAACCTCTATACATCGGACAATATCTTAATAATGTAAAGCGAATTTAGTTAGAGCTATACAATGGTCTCTTATTTTGAACTCCAGAAAGAATCATAGCGTTGTTCACGCGAACGGAGTCTTTTAATAAGTCAAACCTCTGATATTCCCTTATAAGGATTAAACTCAAATTATGAGCATATTGATGTGATCTATACAACGTAACGTTGTGCGAAAATTTATACAGAAATCTTGAGCGACGATAACAAAGAAAAAACTTGTATGAGGACCACATTATGAATTTGATTGTATAGTGAATTTGAATAGAGCTATACTGTAACACCCCGCATTTCGGGCTAGAATAAAAACCATGATTTCGATGCGTTGATAATCCCAAAGCCATAAATCCTATGCCAATATGTCATGTTAATTATTTGCGTAGTATGTGAATCCATTCAAGCTTGAATTTAGACCATAAAGGTCCTTCAACTCAAGGACGATTTGAAACTATTTCGATCGATTAAGTTTTAGTGGATGTTGTAATTTGTGCCAGCTTTCATCGACCATAACTCTCTGTATATGTAGAATTAGAGAGCCTACTATGTGTCAAATGATAGGTCTTCGAGTTAGCTTTCCAACGATACCAATTTTGCTAAAATCCGGCACCCGAGCAAGCAGTTATGGCCTTTCAAAGTAGTAGGCAGCGCCTATGTAAACATAGGCGATAGCATAGACGGCGCCTATGTAAACATAGGCGATAGTATAGGCAGCGCCTATGAAAAGGTTTCAGGTGACTTAAACACTCCATTTTTGGGGCAAAATGGTCCTTTTCCACCCGTATATATACCACCAACACGAGATTTAATCCCTCAAACACCAAAATATTATCATATTCATCAAATTATCTCAAGAACACTCCTTAGGGTTTCAAAATAAAAACCCAATTAACTCAAGATTTAGCCGTGGGCTTTTAAAACCAATTACATATTTGGAATCCCCAGAACGTAGGCATGAAGAAACACCTATCATATTCGCATATAGAGGTACGTGGGGTTATCCTAAAATCTCATGGGTGTAGTTTTTTATGAACATGCATGCTTTTAAATGGGGGTTTTCAATCAAATGCTAATAACTTGCTTTCAATATGATTTCTAAGTCATTTTTCTTTATGTAATGGGAATTGTTTGCCTATATACTTCAGTGGTTGAAACCATGCATATGTGATTTGAGATTTTTCATGGAAGTTTGATAAATATAAATGATAAAGTACTTTCAAATTCCCATGATAATGTCTTGATACCTCATATCATATTGTGACCAACAAAAGATACCTCATATCATATTGTGACCAACAAAAGAGAGCATGAATTTGAAATAATTATTGTTCACCACTTGTAAATGATGAAGCACCTTGGTTTTTACATGATTATGCATATGTGGATGTGATATTGATGACTTTCAAGTCGGGTATGATGATACCCTACAGAATATGATACGTGATTGAATTAAATAAAGTTTGAATGCATTGATTTTACATGAGATAGGTGGATGCCCGAAGAAGGCGTTTGAGTGTAAGGGCTCATCGCTGGAAACCGTGTTTGTCGACATGGGAATTTGGTACCAGGCTAAGTGATCTTGTGTACTTGACTTTATGTCATTCCCAAATTGGTGTAACACCCTGTATTCAAGTACATGTATTGGCGCATTCAAGTACGTGTATTGGTCTTATTTATATGGAATTAATTTTTTATTTTATTTATACCGGAATTTGCCCGTCGATGGTTCCATACGAAGGTTATTGAATAAGCTTTCCAACGATACAAATGTTTCCAAAAACGGATAAGTTTTGGATATAATCGAGCACGTTCGAAACTATAAAACGGTGGCCGGGATATGGTGAATAGTAAATGTGCAGGAAAATTTCCTGCACACAAACTACTGAGGCCTGCCAGTTTTTTGGGTCGAATTTGAACGATCATAAATCCCTTAATATAATGAACTGGGAGAGCTACTACCTATCAAAAGAAATATCTTTGAGTCTTCTTTCCAATGCAATTGGTTTCATCCAAATCCAACATCTTAGTAAGGAGTTATACTCGTTTTACTTCAGCCTCTCAAAACAGCTTTTTAGGGTCAACTTCAAACGATCATAACTCCTTGTACAGGACAAACTGGGTGGCCTACTTTATATGAAATGAAATCCCCTTGAATTATCTTTCCAACGATACCAATTTCACCCAAATCCGATATCGGAGCAAAGAGTTATGGCCGATTTACTTTAGCCTGTCAAAACAGTCCACCATGGACAGATTCGGATTTACTTAAATTTTTAAGGGCAATATGGTCATTTTTCATCACCTCATGGACGAAAATTGGTCATTATATACATATAATTAGTCTCATATCCATCAATTATCATCAAATTATTGAAAATAAGAAACCCTAGCCTAATTTCAACTCCAATTATCTTGTGATTCAACCGTAGAAAATCCAAATTGATTCCATAGTTGTGTTCACCGTCTCAAGGGCTTCGAGAAGAACCCCTTATTTGTGCCAACAGGACTTCGAAACCAAAAGGGCCATTTTATGGTAAGGATGTAAATTATGTTGGTGTTATTTATATGGATATGTATATATATATATATATGCATGTGAGCATAAGAAGTATGTTATTTGATTGTTGTTGAAAGATGATTGGGAAATGATGTTGGATTATTCTTGTGCATGGTTGGATTATGTTGAATTGTGAAGGGATTTGGTATTGATGATGTGGTATTGAAATGATGATTATATATATATATATACACACATAAACCTATTGTTCAAGTTGGTTTTTGGAATGTTTTGCAAATATTGGTTGTATGGAATTATGGAAGAGAATTGTGGTGTTGGGTTGCTAATACTAGATGCCAAACATTTCATTGTAGATAAGTGATTTGTAAAGGCGGGAAGTTGTGTTGAATTGGTATCCGAATCTACAACGAGGTATGTAAAGCATACTCTAACGATGTTCTTTGGCATGAAAACACCAATGTTCCATCAAGTAAGATTCCGAGGTTGTCCAAAAACATGTATTGTTCTACATTACCAACGAAGTTGTTCCATTCTATAAAGTGTCAAAATGTTTCATTGATCTACCAAAAGGCTCCTATTTCATTGTTGTGATATTGATGATTCTGAAACACATTGTTGATGTACCAATGAGTCTTTATTACATCGTTATTATATAGAAGGTCTATTACTTGATTCCTATTGATGTATCATTGGTCCAAAGGTACTATATTGGCATGAACACTAATGTAATAATCTCAAAAGCTTTTGAACTAAGTTATTAGAAAGATCTCTTATGTGTGTTACTTGATATACGTGTGGGTGCTATCCCAGGGGCATAAGCCTAGCATGGGTCGATCCCTATTTATGTGTTTATGGGTGGTATCCCAGGGGCATAAGCCTAGCATGGGTTGATCCCAGTTGATATGTACTGGGGGCAGCCTAATGGTCACAGTACGATATAGTATTGATTATTGTTAGGTGGTTGGAGGTTCGGGAGGAGGAGGTAATGGCGAATGATAATTGTAAAGAATGAAATGAACGAATGTATACCGTTCCACAAATGTGTTTGAATTCAAGAACCCAATTCAGATTAATGATAATGTACATGATCCTAAAAGTGTTTATGAAGTGTGGTTCACTTCTATTATAATTTATTCACTTGTGTCTGATTTTCTTGATCCCCCATATCACATATGATTATTTATAGCTTTACATACTCAGTACATATTTCGTACTGACGTCCCTCACGGGGGACCTGCATTTTATGCTGCAGGCACAGGTATCTCAGCTCATACACCGCACAAGTAGGAGCCAGGTCATACAGCTATTGTTGGTGAGCTCCAGTTTGCTTCGGAGCTTTTCGAGTCGGTTTCTTATGTTTTGTCATTGTACAGGAGTCGTGTGTGGGCGGGGGTTTGTCCCGACCCTAGTTATGTCATGTATATCCTAGAGGTTTTGTAGACATAAGGAAGGGTAAAGTCATGGAAGTTTATATAGTGATGTTATATTTGTATATGTGGTGGCCCCGACGGCCAAGTATTATATATATATTTGTGCGTGTTGTGCTGATACAGGTAATTAGATTCTTCTATGTGCAACGAAGTGCTGTCCAAATTTTTGGTGACATGTAAGTGAAAGTACAGGTATTTGAACGGGTTCTCCCGGGCCTTCTCGGCTTCGGGTGCCAGTCCGGCCCGATGGGATTTTGGGGCGTGACAATTGGGACTATAGGTAGGAGCCCGGGCTAAGTGATCTTGGGCACTACCATTGGGTCGAGACACCATGCTGTGTGATCTTGTGTGTCTTTCCCTCACGTATACTCTAATCTCGGTGGCAACCGGGGTTTGACAATTGGGGTAAATTATGTAGGGTATTCCACCTAACTCAGCTACATTTCATTGTTATTGAAAAGAATTACATTATGCCCATATGTTTTCAAATGATTTGATATGAGACTGTTTTATAATGGCTCTCACCTATATTGTGTAAAAATATTATACTTCTGTTTGATTTCTCTGCGTATCAGTACTTTTGTTTGATCCCCTTCCCTCTTAGGTTCGGAGGCACAGTCTAGGGGTCCAGATAACCAGTAAATTTCTTCTGACAGATCGCAGAATCAAGTGGTGGGCCTTCTATATTTTGAAAGGCCTGACGTCTGCTATTTCATTTATCATTTATTAGTTTTGGGTCTGCTGGGGGCCTTGTCCCAGTTAAAAGATAGACATTGTTTCAGTCATGTAGTAGAGATTTCGCAGACGATTTTAGAGATGTTGATTTAGATTGTGGGACACTATTCCCTATTTTCGTTTTCATATGATTCTTGACCATGTTTCCATTATATTGTATATCTTCTATATTTCTTTTGTCATGAATTATGTGCATGATTATCAGACAGATAGGGGTGTTTCGGGCCTTTATGGTTCAAAATGCTCATCACGGCCAGGGCCCTGGTTCAGCGTGACAAACTTGGTATCAAAGCACGATTCATAGTCCCAGGGTATCTGCGAAATCGCGTCGGGTAGAGTCTTGTTTATGGGTGTGCAGCGCGCCACACTTATAAGCAGAAGGCTACTAGGCGTTTAGGAATGTCTCTCTTTCTTCATGTTCTAGTTCGTGCAATAGAGTCAGAATGTTCCTCTTTCATACTCATATTCGTGCTATGGTGTCGTCCATACGAAAGTAACAGTCATCCCAATTCTTTTCTTACTCGGACATTCTCAGACATGTCTCATCATTGAGCCGATTTAAGTACAGAAGTTTAGAGTCTAAATGGTATGGTTCGTTCTGATCAAATTATATAAGATCTTAAAATTGTGCAAGGAGTTGAGAAGAGTCCGTTATTGCTTCAGAGTATATGGGTTCTACTGTGAACCTTGATCTTGACGAAATCGTGCTTTTCAGCCTTCTGTATTGAGTATATTTGGCCCTTTTCAGAAATTTATGTTGCAGATGTCATGCTTAAGGGAAAAGATGTGTAGTAGAAGTGTTGGAATTGTATTTCCACCCAAATAGTAGTATAAGTTAAAGTGTCAGTGTCATGACCTGTTGGTAGCTAGTAGCATGTGTGGATTGTATGATAATCTGTGGGAGAAATATTTGACTTAGATTTTTATCTATACAAAGTAAGATGTGTATTCTCAGATTATGGAATATTGTGTGATAAGTTTCTATCTCTTGAAAATATTTTATCATTGTGTTGATGAAACTAAAAAGTCTAGTGAAGCCGTGTGGGGCTCTTTCGATTCACTAGCATAGTTGACTTGTCATTCATCCCATTTTCTTGTTCAAAAAAAAAAAATCAAAGTCTAGTGAAGCCGTGTGAGGCTTATTTCAATTCACTAGCAATTTGTCGTTCAATGTGTTGTTCTTGTGTTGGTTGAATATATGTATAGCTGAATCTTTTTGCGTGAGATAGAGTTGGTAATAAAGTGATTCGTCCTTGTGTGTTATTAGTAGAAGGTAGAGAAGGAGTTGTTGGTCAGGGTGATTTGTTGGTTGCTTGAATGTGAAAATGGCTATATTAGCGAGTAAGTTATGATTATAGACTCATGGTTGTTTGAGGAATTTGAAGGTAGTGTAAATGTATGCTTGGGTAAGTAATTGTGATGTGAGAAAGCAGTATAAATAGATACGATTGTACGGGGTTATAATATAAGGATAAGGTTGACCATGTCTATTATGAGGCTTTAACCCCCTTGACCCTCTTTTCATTGGTAGTTGTAAACTAGTGCTACTTGTGAGAAGGTATGTAGTAGATTTTTGAGATATTTGGGTAGAATGTCCCAATTTGATGGATTAGTATATTTATATTACGTTGCATTCTTCATTGGTGGTAGATGATTGATACTAAACTATAAGCTTGAATTTAAATGGCGTGGTGGTAAATAGTGGCAAGAGTTTGATGATGCATGTTTTGTGGGATTAAGTTAACAGGCTTGATGTGTTGAAATAGTACGTGCTAATGAGTTATGATAAGGAAGACCGTAAGGTCACGATCGATTTTTTTGTGTGGCTATGAAGTTCTAGTGTACTAGTGTTTCTTGATGTTTATTTCATGGTTTTCAAGTGAGAATCATGCGTAAGGTTGGGTTGTAAAATCATGTTTAGCACTAGACATTAAGTTTGAACAGTTAAAGTTCATAAATGTGGATGTGATGATTTCTTGATCAATGATGTTAGTTATATGAAAGTGATCTAATAGGCTTGAACGGTGTATGAAATGACTTAAGTTTAAATTGATTCGTAATGAAGTATAATGTTATAGGTATGGTGTAGAAGTATGCCAAGGTGATATGAGGTTGCGGCATATTTTTCTAAGACTATTATATAATTTGTGTGGCTAGTAGTACCATTGAATTGTTAAGTGGAGAAAGACTAGTTAGATGGTATATGGTGATCTAAATAGCCATGTTAAGTGTTAGAATCTAAGTTTGAGTTTTGAAGGTTGAACCGATAGAAATAAGTGTGCAAGCATTATATTATGACTATTGGTGGCTATGGAAAGATAAAGTGTATCCCAGAAGGTAGTCATTTGGGTTAAGTCTACGATATGCATGTATTGTCATTTTTTTATTTCTTTCAGACCCTAGAGTACAGTAAGTGTAGTTCAGTTAGAATCTGGTAAGGGATCTCCCAAACTCTAGATGATGACTTGAAGCTATGGGGGAGATAATAGAACGAATGACCAAGTAAGGCTCTCCAATTCTAGTAGTGATGCAGTATGATTTAGAATATCAGAAAGTGAGGGTGAATCTCAAACCATTCCTTCCTCAGTGTTTTTTTTTGTTATTCGGATGCTTACTCATGCCTTACGATCCTGTTCTGTGATAGTAGTTCACGATTCCTACATATGATAGAGAGTCACGTACTCTTCCAGTTCCGAGATAATGAGTACTAGCTCATTCAAGTAGTCGGAATCACATTCCTTATGTTATGAACTCTAGTTGAGGTCATGCAACTCATGACACATGTACTCACTCTTTATAGTGTGCTCAGTCCCGTATAAAAATCTTTTTATGTTTCAGGGTCTTATGTTTTAACCTTTTTGTGACCCGCCCTATGCAATGATAGTGGTGATGATGTAAATGTTCTTGTTGATGGAAAATCATAGTATGTTTGTTTAGATACGGCCATACGTATGAAGTAAGATTTGGGGCCAAGTCTTTGCTACATGTGATGGTTAGTGGAAAAGTTTGTGTGTGTATGTTTTTAGGATAGCGCGTGGAAGTTATATTGATAATAGTGTAGAAACTATGTGAAGTATGTATTTATGGGTGGTTGCCTTGAAGTTAACATGTGGTTATAAATTAGGCTTGAATGACGTTTTGGGATTGTAGTGGAAGGTAGCAATATGCATTAGCGACTTCATATTAAGAGTTCAGAGTAGTCATTGAAGTGGTAAGGCATGTTATGCTTAGAATGTGATCTTTAAAAAGGTATAGAAGGAGGCATCATATGGTTTAGAATAATAGCGTAGTGTAGCATGTTGTATTTTTGTGACTTCAAGTTAGGCTTGATCGCAGAGTAAGGATTAAGCTATTTTAGACATTAGTAGAAAAATTTGTCAATGCTCATATGATAAATTTAAGCTGAATTGAATGAATATCATATTTATAGGGAATAGTATAGTTAAGGGATATTCGGGAAGTGCACTAAGCCTGAAAGTAAGAAGTTGTATTGCCAAAGGTCTGAAAATTCTATCCTAATTTAGGAGTTATATGTCTATATTCCAGACTGCAAGTAGTGTCAATGTTGTGATTTCCTCAGTTGGATGTCTTGGGTAATCCATACCCAAGATTCATGGCTCCCTATTACCGCTAGAATTTCTTTAGAGAATTGTGTTGAAGAGATACTCCAGTTAAGTATGAGGGTGTAGTATAATTCAGTCTGTATGGCCAATAAGTCAGTTTAGCAGTCAGATTCATATGACTTGTTTTCTCGTCTTTGCACTTATTCATACAACAACAACAACAACAAACCCAGTGTATTCCCACCTAGTGGGGTCCGGGGGGGGGGGGGGGGTAAGATGTACGCAGTCCATACCTCTACTTCTAAAGAAGTAAAAAGGTTGTTTCCGATAGACCCCCGGCTCAAGACACGAGACACCACACAAATACATAGTAAAGCACAGAACAGGATTTCATAACGTAAATACGGCACCCATAAGTAATAGAAAATAGAGGAAAGCACCCAGATTCGTAATAAAAGTCTTTGCACTTATTCATGCTACTCGAAATCTCAGACATGTTACTATTCCAAGATAGAGTATACCAGTAGTTACGAGTATAGCCCAGTTCATGCATCATGCATTAAATTCAGATTCCAGATGTTCAGTTATGATTCAATTCGTAGGTGCCCTGTGCATCTCCTCAGTTTTTCGAGTATCTTAGTGAATTGAGCATTCATAGAGGGATATAGGGTCCCAAGGGGGAGATACCCCATTTAGCTGCATGCATAGATTCTTATTACAAGCTTCACTCCTGTTATCATTGTGTATTCAGTCATACGTCATACATCAGTTCAGTCAGATATGCATGCATTAGAAATGCATGTACAATAGAAAAGTTCAGTTTATCAGTGTATTCAGTTCCGCGTTCATGAGAACAACTCAGTAACAAATCCATGCATCAGATATGCATGATTCATTATGAGAATTCAACCTATGAGTCTCTTCAGTTGTGTATTCCATGCATCAGATATGCACGTCCGGTATAAGCATTTAGAACATCAGTAGTTCCAGTCTTATAGTCATGTTTCAGATAAGTGCATTCTTTCTTAGAGAAACATATCATGTTCGCGTTATTCCATACCTCTAAGCTTCAATATGTTCCTACCCATCATTTGAGGACGAATGATCCCAAGGGGGAGATAATGTAACACCCCGCATTTCGAGCTAGAATAAAAATCATGATTTCGATGCATTGATAATCCCGAAGACATAAATCCTATGCCAATATGGCATGTTAATTATTTGTGTAGTATGTGAATCCATTCAAGCTTGAATTTAGACCATAGAGGTCCTTCAACTCAAGGACGAGTTGAAACTATTTCGATCGATTAAGTTTTAGTGGACTTTGTAATTTGTTTCAGCTTCCATCGACCATAACTCTCTGTATATGTCAAATTAGAGAGCCTACTATATGTCAAATGATAGTTCTTCGAGTTGGCTTTCCAACGATACCAATTTTGCTAAAATTCGGCACTCGAACAAGAAGTTATGGCCTTTCAAAGTAGTAGGCGGCGCCTATGTAAACATAGGTGATAGCATAGGCGGCGCCTATGTAAACATAGGCGATAGCATAGGCGGTGCCTATGTAAAGGTTTCAGGTAACTTAAACACTCCATTTTTAGGCAAAATGGTCCTTTTCCACCCCTATATATACCACCAACACGAGATTTAATCACTCAAACACCAAAATATTATCATATTCATCAAATTATCTCAAGAACACTCCTTAGGGTTTCAAAATAAAAACCCAATTAACCCAAGATTTAGCCGTGTGCTTTTGAAACCAATTACATATTTGGAATCCCCAAAACGTAGGCATGAAGAAACACCTATCATATTCGCATATAGAGGTACGTGGGGTTATCCTAAAATCTCATGGGTGTAGTTTTTTATGAACATGCATGCTTTTAAATAGGGGTTTTCAATCAAATGCTAATAAGTTGCTTTCAATATGATTTCTAAGTCATTTTTCTCTATGTCATGGGAATTGTTTGCCTATATACTTCAATGGTTGAAACCATGCATATGTGATTTGAGATTTTTCATGTAAGTTTGATAAATATGAATGATAAATTATGTAGGATATTCCACATAGCTCAGCTGCATTTCATTGTTATTGAAAACAATTACATTATGCCCATGTGTTTTCAAATGATTTGATATGAAACTGCTTTATAATGGCTCTCACCTATATTGTGTAAAAATATTATACTTCTGTTTTGATATCTCTGCGTACCAGTACTTTTGTATTGATCCCCTTCCCTCCCATGTTCGGAGGCACAGTCTAGGGGTCCAGATAACCAGTAAATTTCTTCCGACAGATCGCAGAATCAAGTGGTGAGCCTTCTATATTTCGGAAGACCTGACGTCTGCTATTTCATTTATCATTTATTAGTTTTGGGTCTGCTGGGGGCTTTGTCCCAGTTTTCAGATAGACATTGTTCCAGTCATGTAGTAGAGATTTCACAGACGGTTTTAGAGATGTTGATTTAGATTGTGGAACACTATTCCCTATTTTCGTTTTCATATGATTCTTGACCATGTTTCCGTTATATTGTGTATCTTCTGCATTTCTTTTATCATGAATTATGTGCATGATTATCAGAAAGATAGAGGTGTTTCGGGCCTTTATGGTTCGGAATGCTCGTCACGGTCCGGGCCCCGGTTCGGGTCGTGACATATACAATGGTCTCTTGTCCTGAATTTCATGAAGAAGTATAGTGATATTCACGCGAACGACGTCATCTAATAAGTCCAACCTCTTAATGTACACTTAGAACACGTTTAAACTCAAATTGTAAGCACATTGATGGGTCATACAACATGAAGTCGTGTGAAAGCTAATAAAAAAACCTTGAATGAAAATAACATAGAAAAATCTTGTTTGAGGAATATATTGTGGATGTAATATTGTATAAAGAAAGAATTCTCGATTTATGAAAGCCTGAAAAGAGAAACCTTTTCCTAAAAAAAATTATCTAATTATGATAAAATTTTATCTTTCTTCTAGAAATTATATATTAATATTAGAATAATATGGATCGTCTCCTTTTAACTTCAAGTTTGATACGTTTTTTTTGTGTGTGTTATTTTTCACTTTTAACTTTCTATTCTTTCTTTTTATTTAACTTAATAAATTAGTGTAGCCTTCTTTTTTAAGGTTTAGTTTTCTTTTTCTTTTCCTTTTCACCACGTTTTTTATTTCCTTTTCTAATTCAACTTTGTATGCTTATATTATTTGGATAGAAAATTTATATTATAGAGCAAATGACGATTTTGTTTATTACGGAGTATTTTAATGAAGGGTAAAAAGTTCAAATCACTTTTCTAAAGGATTTCACATTTTTAATATATATATATATATACTAGTCCTTCCAGCACGTGGGTTGCAAGTGTGACATGTTGGTCATTAAACTATCCATGTTGATAGTTAATCTTGACACTTATTGTAATACAAAGTGCTTACGATTCATGGAAATGCACTTGTAGAGTGCTTTGTTGACTATTACAATTTGACAACGTCAATAAATGAAAGGTACATACAAGTAGGAAATTCACAGGTGAAATAAATGATGAATGATAGTAATGTGGAAGAGTATTTAGAACAAAACTTGAGTTGATGGAGTTTCACGTTGAATTGTCATCGGTAATTTGTTTTTGAAGAGGCTCCAATGAAGCAATAACAATGTTTTTGCAGGGACGTTAGTTTAGCTAATTCCCTTTTGTCAGAGTCAAATATCGTTTGCAGCATTGAAAGAAGACATGAGGCCATAACATTAGAAGCAAGACTGATTATGCAGTCCAGTGCAGATGAAAGGGGAGTGGCTACAACATACCTTTTCTTCACCCAACTTTAAATGTATAATAGATGAACAAGGTGTACAAACTTAAACATTGTTGGGTTCGTAGTATATGAAAGAAGTGTGAATGGGAAAATAGAAAATAAAATGGTGGAGGGGAAGGACACACTAAAATGGAAAGTGTACTCCCAAATTAGAAAGTTTAATCTTTCTCCACATTGGTGGAAAAAGAGAACTTGAAAGTGTTTATAATCAAGAACACTTACTCCACATAGCAAGTGAGGCAAGAAATAATAAATGTCTCACACCATCGTTGTCACTCGCTTGGTTTCGGATTTGGATTTGGCAATCGATTGATGAGATTTATCTTTTTGGACAAACTTTATATGAATTCCGAAGAATGCCAAGGAAAAACGCAATAAAATCTTTTTTGCAGTTCGGACCTCCATTTATATGCATGCAGTAACAGTAGCAGATGCAACATTTCGACAGAACTGATGTGTTGTTTCTGAAGTGATGCACTGATTCTTTTCGACTGAACTGATGCATTCACTGAATTGATATATTGTTTCTGTTTTGACTGAACAGATGCAATTCTTCAATGAAGTGATGCACTGTTACGAACAGGTGCACTGTTTGGTAAAATGATATACTGCTTCAGCAAAAATGCTGCAGATATGCATTTTCAGAAATATCACACCATTTAAGTGAACCAATGCCACTTTTTCGAAGAGGCATACGCTAGGCTATATAAACCTGCTTTCCTTCACAGATTTTGACACAAAATTTTCATATTAAAAACTCTCTTCTTGTCTCAAAAATATTTTGTGTGATCACTCAAAACGTTCTGTGAGTTCGAAGATATTCTAACCGTTTGAGGTATCGCTACTATTGGTCTGGTTAGCCATTTTATCCTGGGAGGAAAAATTCGACAACCTCGGGTACAGTGAGGGGGATTATTTCCTTAAAGAAAATTCGGACGTCTTGGCTATTTTCTGTTTCATCTTAATTTCTGCAAATTAAAATACATCTCTTGGAAAGGTCATTTTGATCTTGTGTTGAGGGTATTTGATATACTTCATTGTGTTCTTATTTAGACTTGAACTCAAGTTGAAGTTGGTATTGTAATATACAAATTCTGCGTACCCGAAGTACAAACGAAATAGCTAACATATGGTTGTCAATGAAGGTGTAAAACGTTAGAAGCTAAATGGAAGTGTCTACAACTTACAATTGCTTTTAGCCAAAGATGGTTGTCACTGGTAGAGTCAATAATCTGAATATCTGATTCGTATACAGGGGAGAAAAATTATGTAGATGAAAATTGTGGATTGAAAGAGAAACAACACTTGAGATGACTGTAATCTATGCTGAAAGAAAAAGATTAACGTAGTTTAAAGATGTTTAGATTAGGAAGGTAATATGGTTAAGGAGGAGAAATGCGGCATACGTAGGGGGTAAAAGATTGTCAGAGTAGGAGGCGACGACTCTTCGCTAAGGATTTAATAAAAATTTGTATTGAAACTTGACAATAATTGTAATACCCGTATTTTCATGCTAGAATTCTAACAGTTATTCCTACGCGTCTAAGCTCTAATCCAAATGAGTTGAATGTGAATACAAGTTTCATGATCATTATCCTAATCTATGAAGTATTTAGAGGTGAAAAATGTTCATAGCAATGACTTAGAATAAAGTTAAGCTAAGATCATTTGATTCGTCCAAAATTCGATATTCGATTCTACAAGGGTCTACTTCAAATATGTATAACTCTTTATATACACGGATTTTTTCATCCCAAGGCCCACCAAACTGTAGATAATTGAATTAGCTTTCCAACGATATCAATTTCAAGGAATGAAAAGTTACAGTCATTTTCGTGACCAGTAGCAAAAGGCTATAAGCAGGGCGCCGCCAGGGCTAGAGCGGTGGACTAAGCAGGGCTCCGCCCTGGGTATAGCCTGGGGTCAATCTTCAGCTTCCTTCTTCGACTCATTAAGGGTAAATGTGATAGTTTTCAACCCCATATCATACCTAACATGGGATTAAACCCCCATAACACCAAAATAAGTTTATTTTCTCTCAAAATCACCAAGAACATTCATTAGGGTTTCAACCTAAAAATTCAAATATCTCAAGATTCAACCGTGAGTTTTAAATAATTCTTCAAGATTCACAATTCCCACTCCGAGGGCTACAAGAAGCACTCATTGTTTTCGTGAATAGAGTTTCGGAGTCAAAAGTTCATCCAAAGCTTAAGGTTTAAGGTATGTGGGGTTATGAACAAGAACACCCTTTTGTTCTTGTGCCCAAAATTTGCATTTATTTTACGAAGATATATGACTTTTTATGTTTTATTAGGAATTTGAGATAGTAAATTATATCTTATATCCTTGTTCAATAAACCATGATATTTTTAGATGTCTAGATGATAAATTCCATAAGTCTTGATGTTAATGTCATGTTTAACGCTGAATTTTCCAGATTTTTATATAAATTATACATGCTTACTACATAAAGTATGAATCTTGAAACGAAATACTCAAGTACTGATATATGGGTCTTTGAACTCTCATTCAGAATATTGTTTTGAGAAGTAATATGCTTCATGCAACCATATTTTTGACTTTTTGGAAATAATTTAGAAAGATTTGACCTTTTGGTCACTATAGAGGCGAAATCCACTTTACGAAAGAGAATACAATGTTGTACAATTGATTTCTGTATGAAATGTGAGATTACTAAAAGTGGGTTTTTGTGAGATTTTTGAGCATAGTATTGGGAGTAATATTTAGAATCGGGTTGGGTATGTTACTACGTTTTCATACCCCAAAACTATATGCCACCGTAGGTTGAGACATTGACTTCCACTTTATGTGGATAATTGAGATAGTGATCACTAAGATAGATTGTTCTACACCGATGGCAAGGGTAGAACAGCCCTAACCTTATGGGGGCACAGTTAGAAGAACCTCCCAAAGAGTCGTCCCTCATTCTTAGATTAATTTTACTGATTTAAATGAGATTTGGTATGCGGATTTATGATGTATTCTATGTTCCAGATTTCACTAAGATCACTTGATGTGTGAATAAGAAAAGAATCTTGATATTTGAATTAAGTGTAATGGCTCATGATATTCAGATTTGCATGTTTTACCGCTCATTATGCATGATCTCAGATTTTAGATTTCTTCAAGTTTTATGAGCCAATTACAAATGTCATGCGTGATTTGAAAGAGAAAACTTATGATATGATCGTTATACACACACACACACACACACACATATATATATATATGTGTGTGTGTGTGTGTGTGTGTGTGTTTATTGCATGCACCCCCATATGCTCGGTACTTTTCCATGGTGCTGACCCACATATTCGTATGTGGGCTACATTTTCCTATAATATAGGTGCAAGTTGTAGAGCATGTACCATATTCAGTCAGTTCGCAGCTTCCAGTCAGCAGGTGATGAGTCCTTTTGATTCAAGGGCTCGAGTCAGTTATGTAGAATTAAAAGTGTTGTATTTTCTTTATTCAGCTGTATTGAGTTGGGATAGTCGGGAGTCATGACCCGACTACCTATAGTCAGTACTAGTAGAGGCTTCATAGACAGTCAATAGAAGTTAATGTATTCAGTTTCAGTTTTGGTTGTGCAAACAGAGTTGTAATTTTGTAAATTCAATTTTGTATTGATCAGATTCAGAAAAGAGTTATTTCTGCAAATTTGTATAGATTTATACTTTTTATTCAGTTGCTTATAAGTTATGCCAGTAGAAGAGTTAGCTTGGGGTCACTTGTGACCTTAAGCACCGTGTGACGTCCCGGGACCCGATTTTGGGGCGTTACAAACTTGTATCAGAGCACAGAGTTCAAATGTCCTATGGTGTCTATGAAGCCGTGTCTAGTAGAGTCTTGCGGAACGGTATGGAGACGTTTGCACTTTTCTTCGAGAGGCTACAGGGCATTTAGGAAATGTTCCCCTTCTTTCAAGTCTCAGACTGTGCCATGAAAAAGTTCTCTAAGAAAATTATATAAATTCTCATCTTACTCTATTCTGGCCATCTCTGCCTTTTTTTCAAGGTACCAGAAAATAGTCAAGCTTAATTCTCCACAGATAGCTATGAGATTATTAGAAGGATAGAAAGTATTCCATCAGTGCTCTTAAGTTCCAAAGTTTGAAGCGCTTTATTCATACTCATGAGAAGTCGTGCACTAAATCCAAGTCAGATGTGCTTTCAGATTCCCCCTCAAAATCCATAATGATAATCTATACTTCTCTATCTATGTATTGTTCTTGAGGTAATATGATCGACAAGTTCTATTTTCCTCCTCTGATAATGTTCTCAAACTTGCTATCAAGAAGTTTTAAAAGTTTCACAAAGCGGCTTGAGAGGAGCCTTCTAGTGTGTTATAAGTCCCTTAAATTTAAAGTTATGCCCTCGTTCTTATGAGTTATTCAATTAAGACAATGTAAGGTGTGTATTATTAGACATTGAATATGGTGTGCCAAGTTTCTATATATTGTATTATGTAATCTCGTTATAATTGTGTTTGTGAAAAATCAAAGTCTAATGAAGCCGTGTGGGGCTCTTTAGATTCACTAGCATAGTTTCTTTGTTATTCATCTCATTTTCTTGTTCAAAATAGAAAAGCAAAGTCTAGTGAAGGGTTGTAAGTAATATGTGATAAAAGGTAAAATAGGAATAAAAAAATATTATACAAGGGTATAATTGGAAAAAAAATAAGAAAACCATGCAAAACCACCAAATCGGTGGTTCAAAAAAATGGGTTATTCCATGGTTCCCAAACCATGAAATATTACCATACCATACCATATCTTTAGAGGCGGATTCAGAATTTTAAATTTGTGGGTTCCCAAGGCTCCTTTCCTGCCACTAAGCTATCCCTTGGTTTAGTTATAGGTTTCTCACCTATTAATATTTATAAATTTTGGCGATTTTTTTATGTAATTTTAAGTTTTACGGTAACGGGTGTGGGTTCTCACATCGCATACCTTTTAATTTACAATCAAAACAAACATGGTTCCCGTGGTAACCATACCATACCATGGAAACCACCATCCAAACAAGCTGTAAAGAAGTAGAGAGACTGTTTCCGATAAACCCCCACTACTACTGATGTAATTAATTATAATGATATAGGCATTAAAGGATTGTGAAGTTTTAGTGTTTTAATGGAGGTTATTGTTGCTGACGATGGCGCTGCGTTAGCAGAGGCGGCAGCAGCAGCAGCAGCAACAAGATTCGATTGGAAGAATTGGAGTATTGTATCGTACCCTCTCCGGTGTTACTACTGGATATCGATCTTTCACCTGCGTTTCTTGGATAGAATCAGTCCTTATGTACTCTATAGGTGGATTGGAACTGCTGTCTTGGCAATCATTTATGCTTTTCGGATTTATATCCGTGGATTCTGCATATGGAAGAAAACTTTGAGTTTTGATACTTGTGCACTGGTATTTGCTTATTTTAGCATGGCTATGACATTGTTATAGCTCTGAGTTGATCAAACCACAAAATCAATGAATCAAGTTGTCATATTATTGTTGGATTCAAGGTGTATGTGAATGAAAAATGAAGGAAAAATGGTGGAGATTTGGAAAGTGTACTTCCAAATTGGAAAGTTCACTCATTTCTCCCACATTTCGGATTGTAGGCCATTTTTTTGTAGGAGGAAGATTCCATAACCTTAGGTACAGTGGGAGGAATTATTCCTTAACGACACTCCGTGAAGTCGGAAGACTTGACCTTAAATTCTGTTTCATCTATTTTCTGAAATCTAACACGCTTCTTGATCAATAGATTATTAGTAATCTTGTGTTGAAGGCGTTAAAGAACTTCAAATGTATTCTTGTTTATACAGGAACTAGTGTTGAAGTTGGTGTTGTATTTATACAGATTCTTGTACCCGAAACTATATGAAATAACAATTATTACGTACAGTCACGGGTTCATAGGGAACTTTGGAGTGTTTATAATGATGAATACTTACTCCACATGGTAAGTGAGGCAAGAAATAAGAGATGCCTCGCAGCGGCGGCGACGCTCGCTCGGCCTCGGCAAATGATCGACTGATGAGATCTATCTTTTGGACAAATTTTATTTGATGATCTGAATGACAAAAATGCAACGGTAATTCTCCATTTATGCATGCATTCAGCAGCAGATGCACTGCTTCAGAACTGATGTTTCTGCAATTTCGAACTGATGCTTTTGTAACTTCAGAACAGTTGCACTGTTTCAGAACTAATGCATTGTTTCAACGAACTGACACACTTATTCACGAAATGGCATGCATGTTCAAGAACAATCACATTGTTTGGACGAATGGATATGCATTTTCAGAAAAAGTTACACCTTTTAGATGAATCATTGCCTCTTTTCAGAAGAGGCATGTTGTGGCTATACAAACCTGGTTTCTTCCACAGGTTTAGAATAAAATTTTCAGAATAAAATTATTTTTCTTTTCTTTACAAATATTTTATGTGATCAATCAAATTGTTCTGTGCGTTCGAAGAATCCGCCTATTTGGAGGTACCGTTATAGTCTGATTGAATGCCATTTTATTCTGGGAGGAAAAATTTCACAACCTCGGATACAGTGAGGGAAATTATTTCCTTGAGGAAATTCCATGAATTCGGACAACTTGGCCTATTCAATTTCTATTTCATCTTATTCTTTTTGAAAAATAAATACACCTCTTGGAAAGGTCATTTTGATCTTACCTCATTGTATTTTTGTTTATACTTAAACTCTAGTTGAAGTTGTTGTTGTAATATACGGATTCTGCATACCCGACAATATTGTGGGAAATAACATCCGGTTCTTTCTTTGGTTCGCCTTGTCTATGATCTTCTTCCTACAATTGGAGATTGTAATTGAAGAATCGGGGAGATACAAATATAATCCATTTACCCTTGCAAAGTAGGTATTTTTCTGCCTATATTAAGTTAGACCACTCTTTATATGGTCGGAGTTGTTAAAGCATTTCTTCTTATTCTTATTCTTGTAACAGTAAGTAGTCTCGGAATGCTGCAAAGGACATCCGCATCTGGGACTGAACTGACTCTGATTTCTATTTAAGACGAACAAAATGTAGTAGTAAATAGGAAAAGACTATCGAATTGTTATATACTTGCTATTTTGATGTCGTTATTGAACAAAATTCAAATGACAGACAATTACTATATGGTAATTTGGTATGTGTAAGTTTTTCTTATTTTTACTAGAAATATTTCTATCTTGCGGATACATATCAGGTACTTAAGAAACTAAATAAGTGATTTGGGAGAGAACAAGCTTTCTGTAAAAGCTACTCCGTCCACAAGGCCAGCTCGCAGCCATGTACAAATGCTCCACATTGGATGTACGATAACAGTCCACCACTTGGAACATGTATGCAACTGAATAGCTGCAGTTCACCATCCGCAAACTTATATCTTGTTAACTCCCTATAGATCGAGGGATCTTCTACTATAAACAATGCACTTCAAGATTCCTTGACACCCCGTAGTCTTTCAATATCCATAAATAAATAGACGTATTTTGTTTCACTGAGTGCTCGAAGCATGATGAGAGGAAAAATGTTAGAGACACTTAGCATCTGATTTAATTTGTTTTGGTTATACACCATACTAGCCCATGTGGTGATATGTTTCAGAGAGAGTGTAATGGCACAAGATTCTTGTGTTTTCATGTGTGACGAGAATAAGTGCATGAAACATTTAAGTAGGGGTGGAACTCGGAACCAAAATAAGCCACAAAATATAAAAGGTGATCAAAATAGGTCACCTATTTAAAAAATTATCAAAATAGGTTAAATATAATAAATTATTATGTTTTCCACTTTTACCTTAACGGTCAACGCGGTTTGTAAAACGTTATAATTTATTACGTTCTACAAACACTGTTTGTAAAATGTAATAAATTATTACGTTTTCCACAAAAAATAAAAAACAGTGTGTAATCACATCTTCTTTATGTCAAATCATAAAAAACGTAATAATTAATTACAAACTACAAACCGTGTTTGTAAGTTGTAATAAACACCTACCCACATCACATCACATTTACTTTTTCTATTTTTAAATTTAATCCATCCCACCCCACCCCACCCACGTAAATTTAACCTCCTAACCCCAACCCCACCCAACCGCCCCTACCCCTGCCCCCTCTTTTTTATTGTTGGAGGGAGTAAAAAATAATTTCGTATAATCTTATTCATTATCCAATAACCCAATAAAAAATTAAAACCGAATCAATAACTTAATAATTTTTTTATAAAATCATTAAAAAATCGTTAACCCGATAAACGTAAATCAATAACATTTTTATCGGTTCAATTTTTATACGATGATAACTTAAATTGCGATTTCTTATTCCATAAATTGTAATAAAAAATATATTTGTCCATATGACTCTCCTTAAAATATTAATCAAAACACTGACTAGTAACTAATATGAAACATTAATCGAAGAAGTTAATTTCGTATTTTAACAAGAAAAAAAAACTAAGAAAATGAGAGATGGGACGGGACAATTAGGTGGGGGTGGGGTGTTTACATTTAAATAAGTTGGTAGGGGCAGGGGCAGTTTGGGGGGGGGGGGGGGTTGGGGAGAAATTTTAACATGGGCGAGGCCCAAGTTGTGTGAGGGATTTTTAAATTGGCAAAATAATGTGTTGTGGGGTCTATTATATCAACTTAATTAACTTACCCTCTTCCTCATCAATTTATCTTTTTCTTTTTTGCCTTTTATTTATCTTTCCTCCTTACTCTTTTTTTTTTTTTCTTCATATTTCTGGATTTATGTATTGTAAAATCAATTTGACTATTTCTTTGATTTTGTTTTATTTTTAATACAACTGTCACACTTAAATAAATACATAAGATATTACAACAATAATAATATACATAGTATATTCCCACATAGTGGGTCTGAAAAGGGTAGAATATACGCAGATCATATCACTATCTCAAATAAAGTAGGAAGGTTGTTTTTGATAGATTCTCAACTTAGAAAAATACATAAGATATTAATTGTTAAAATTTTCAATCTGAGAAAATTTGGGAAATTTTTTTGACAGAAAACTTTCAATTAAAAAAATTTAAAATGAGAAAACAAGATTAAATGAACAAAAATGAAATTTTAAAAATTCTTAACTGATTTTAAGTTAATTTAATGATAATAAAAATAACTCATGGTTTGTCCATAAACTCTAAATATTTTTTTTTTGGTTTCCCATCCGGTGCCCCAACTAATTCGAATCGCGTGTTGCAGGGCCCAATAAAGTGGCAATGCTCCCAACAAAGTTTTTTTTGTACCCAGTGTCGAACTCCTGACATCTGATCAAGGGTGGAGCAGCCTCATCCACTGCACCACAACTTATGTTGGTAATATTTATGTTATTTAATAACACATGAATGTCTTTCACTATTTTGCTTTGAGTTTATTTTTTTATACATAAATTAAATTGTGTTTGTATTAAAAAATTATTTTACTAAATTAATCCTATTGATTATGTTTTGAAAATTTAAATTTAACTACTAATACTTTATATAGTTATTTAATGATAAATACTAAAGAAATAACCAAAAAAACAAAAGAGACAGGGAAAGACTAAAATATACTTCCTCTCTTTCAATTTATGTGTTAGTTTCGATTTCGAGATTGAATATTTTTTCATATTATGTGTTGTTAATTTTTTCATATATTTTAAAAATATTTTGAATTGGTCAATAATTGTGATTTATAGTAATTTTTACTTAGTTTTTAAATATATAAATTTTACCTAAAAACTTAAAGATTATAAGCTCAAATTTATGATTAAATTTAACTATTTAACCATTAAAAAACGAATATATAAATTTGGGGAGAAATTAAAATAAAGAAGTATAGTGTAGGAATAAAAAAGAAAATAAAAGAAAAAGATCAAAATAGGAGGAGATGAAGAGAGGGACATGTGCTTACACAAAGGGCCCATAAATACACTTGTCCATAAATAAATGGTGCCTCACACAATTATTGTTGGTTGAGTGAGGCCCATGTTAAAATTTTCCGAGGTAGTGTCACGCCCCAAAATCCCATCGGGCCGGACTGGCACCCGAAGCTGAGAAGGCCCGGGAGAACCCGTTCAAATACCTGTACTTTCACTTACATGTCACCAAAAATTTGGACAGCACTTCGTTGCATACAAGGGTCTAATTACCTGTATCAGCACAACACGCACAAATATATATATATATATATATATATATATATATATATATATATATATATATATATATATATAATACTTGGCCGTCGGGGCCACCACATATACAAATATAACATCACTATATAAACTTCCATGACTTTACCCTTCCTTATGTCTACAAAGCCTCTAGGATATACATGACATAACTAGGGTCGGGACAACCCCCCCCCCCCCACACACATGACTCCTGTACAATAACAAAACATAAGGAACCGACTCGGAAAGCTCCGAAGCAAACTGGAGCTCACCAACAATAGCTGTATGACCTGGCTCCTATCTATGCTGTGAATGAGCTGAAGCACCTGTGCCTGCAGCATGAAATGCAGGTCCCCTGCGAGGGACGTCAGTACGAAATATGTACTGAGTATGTAAAGCTGTAAATAATCATATGTGATATGGGGGATCAAGAAAATCAGACGCAAGTGAATAAATCATAATAGAAGTGAACCACACTTCATAAACATTTTTAGGATCATGTACATTATCATTAATCTGAATTGGGTTCTTGAATTCAAACACATTTGTGAAACGGTATACATTCGTTCATTTCATTCTTTACAATTATCATTCGCCGTTACCTCCTCCTCCCGAACCTCCAACCACCTAACAATAATCAATACTGTACCGTACTGTGACCATTAGGCTTCCCCCAGTACATATTAACTGGGATCGACCCATGCTAGGCTTATGCCCCTGGGATACCACCCCCACGTATATCAAGTAACACACATTAGAGATCTTTCCAATAACTTAGTTCAAAAGCTTTTGAGATTATTACATTAGTGTTCATGCCAATATAGTACCTTTGGAACAACCATACATCAATAGGAAGCAAGTAATAGACCTTCTATACAATAACAATGTAATAAAGACTCATTGGTACATCAACAATGTGTTTCAGAATCATCAATATCACAACAATGAAATAGGAGACTTTTGGTATATCAATGAAATATTTTGACACTTTATAGAACGGAAACAACTTCGTTGGTAATGTAGAACAATACATGTTTTTGGACAACCTCGGAATCTTACTTGATGGAGCATTGGTGTTTTCATGCCAAAGAACATCGTTAGAGTATGCTTTACATACCTCGTTGTAGATTCGGATACCAATTCAACACAACTTCCCGCCTTTACAAATCACTTATCTACAATAAAATGTTTGGCATCTAGTATTAGTAACCCAACACCACAATTCTCTTCCATAATTCCATACAACCAATATTTGCAAAGCATTCCAAAAACCAACTTGAACAATGGGTTTATGTGTGTGTATATATATATATATATAATCATCATTTCAATACCACATCATCACACCAAATCCCTTCACAATTCAACATAATCCAACCATGCATAAGAATAATCCAACATCATTTCCAATCATCTTTCAACAACAATCAAATAACATACTTCTTATGCTCACATGCATATATATATATATATATATATATATATACATATCCATATAAATAACACCAACATAATTTACATCCTTACCATAAAATGACCCTTTTGATTTCGAAGTCCTGTTGGCACAAATAAGGGGTGCTTCTCGAAGCCCTCGAGACGGTGAACACAACTACGGAATCAATTTGGATTTTCTACGGTTGAATCACAAGATAATTGGAGTTGAAATTTGGCTAGGGTTTCTTATTCTTCAATAATGGATGATAAATGATGGATATGAGGCTAAGTATATGTATATAATGACCAATTTTCGTCCATGAGGTGATGGAAAATGACCATATTGCCCTTAAAAATTTAAGTAAATCCGAATCTGTCCATGGTGGACTGTTTTGATAGGCTAAAGTAAATCAACCATAACTCTTTGCTCCGATATCGGATTTGGGTGAAATTGATATCGTTGGAAATATAATTCAAAGGGATTTCATTTCATATAAAGTATCCCACCCAGTTCATCCTGTACAAGGAGTTATGATCGTTTGAAGTTGATCCTAAAAATCTATTTTGAGAGGCTAAAGTAAAACGAGTATAACTCCTTACTCAGATGTTGGATTTGGATGAAACTAATTGCATTAGAAAGAAGACTCTCGGGGCTTCTCATCGATATATAGCAGCTCACACAGTTCATTTTGTACAAGGATTTATGATCGTTTAAAGTCGACCTAAAAATCTGTTTGGCTGCAGTACTTTTGTGTGCAGAAAATTTCTGCACATTTACTGTTCATTGCGTCCACCGTTTTCAAGTTTCGAACATGCTCGCTTATATCCGATACTCATCTGTTTTCTGAAATCTTTATATCGTTGGAAAGATAACTCGATAAAATTCGCACAGAAACTTCGACGAGCAAATTCCGGTATAAATAAAGTCGATTCCTATACACATATAATCAAACTATACACTTGAAACCATCTCAAAATAATCAATACTCATACTTAAACTCATATATATCTAACTTATGATCAATACATATACTCCAACACATGTAACCATGGCTAATGCACGTAATTAAGTACGGGGTGTTACAAGTTGGGTCAAGCTTAATAGTCTTAATACAAAAAAAAAAAAAAAAAAAAAAGGGCAGGGGTAGGGGCGGTTAGGTAGGGTTGGGGGGTTAAATTTACGTGGGTGGGGTAGGGTGGATTAAATTTAAAAATAGAAAAAGTAAATGTGATGTGATGTGGCTAGGTGTAAGTTGTAATAATTTATTACAACTTACAAACACTATTTGTAGTTTGTAATAAATTATTACATTTTACAAACACTGTTTGTAAAACGTACTAAATTATTACGTATTTCATGATTTGACATAAAGAAGATGTAACTACACACTGTTTTTTATTTTTTATTTTTTGTGGAAAAAGTAATAATTTATTACGTTTTACAAACAATGTTTGTAAAATATAATAATTTATTACGTTTTATAAACCGCGTTGACCGTTAAGGTAAAAGTGAAAAACGTAATAATTTATTACATTTAACCTATTTTGGTAACTTTTTAAATAGATGGCCTATTTTGATTACTTTTTATATTTTGTGGCTTATTTTGATTCCAAGTTCGTAGGGGTGTATGGATGTGTTCCAACATTGTCGTACTTGAGAGCGTTCCGACCCTACCGTATATAGGAGCAATGGAGGTGTTTCACTACAGGGTTGTGATATATGTGTTGTAGTCACGTGATTTTTTATCCTCCTAGAATTTTAATTTATTTTCGATATTAAATATCTATATTTGGTATAATATTATTTAATTTTCTATTTTATTTTAATTAAACTTTTGTTTTAAAAAACAGTAATTAAATAAGTTAATTTTAAGATATTTTATTTTATTATCATTTTTTATTATTATTATTCTATTATTAAAAATAATACAAAAATTAAAAATATTTTTCTTTTTCTAATTTTTAATAAATAAATTAGTAATTTTAACACTATTTTATTATTATTTTTTTTTGTTATTTGTAAATTTTATTGTATTTTTCTTAAATATAAAATTAATTAATTATTATTATATTTATTATTTTTATTTATTTATTTATTTATTTTAATTATTAGTATTATTATTACTAATATTTTATATATATATATATATATATATATATATATATATATATATATAAAAAAAAAAATTTAAAAAAAATATAAGAATTTGAATTTTAAAAACTCCCCTCCCTTACCTGATAAAAAAAGGTACATTGAAACTGACACCATCAGACATCAGACAAAACCTGAGAGCAAAGAAAATTTATCAGAGAACACAACGAGAAAAGATAATCAAAAAATAAAAGAAGAAAACAGAGAGTGAATATCAAGGAAATTGAGTTGGAGTCACGTTCAAGTTTCCGAAAGCGATTTTCTAAGTTTCTGCTTTATCACAATTTCTTTTAAATCCTGTATTTTATTTTATCAATTTTATTATAAATTGAATCATCACATGATTTTTTTTAATGATTTCATGAATCGATTTTGAATAAATTTGTAGTCATGACTGTATCTTGTGTATATTGCAACAATGAAATGAAACTAATTTTCTGTAGTAATTTTTTTTTTTTATCTGTATATGATAAAAACGGAGTAAAACTATTGCTTTCACAAGAATCTTTCATATTCACTACATAATATCAATGCACACATAGTAGGATAGAAATTCATTCACTGTATATACACTCATACGAAGTAACATACAAAATTAGTAGAAATATAGGAGAAAAACAACGAAAAACAGTAAAAAATGAGAAAATCAGAAATTGAAGAAGAAAAGCGGAGAGTAAAAATCGTTGAAATAAAAATAGTAGTTTTTTCTTTTCTTTTAATTTTTCCGGCGAGAAACTTGCCGGAATCTCGCCGAAAAACCCTTAACAACTAGCGCTGCCAACCTTCTCACCCAGATCCCATCACCCTCCTCCCCTATCCCTCACGCCGGCACACCCCTTGCCGGAAAACCATCCAAATACCATCATCGGCAAAGTCAATAAAACGCATTCCATTCTACATTGCAAAGACACACCAAGTAGAAGAATATTTATTTATTCTCTCAGATTGGCGGGAGAAGAAATTTTCAAGTGTTTATCTTATGAAACACTTACTCCACATGGTAAATAAGACAAGAACCAAGAGGTGTCTTGCGCCATCGTCGTCGCTTGCTCGGCTCGACTTCGGTTTCTTTCGATCCAAAGGGAAAAATGCAACAGTTTTGCTGCAGAAATGCGAAGTGCTGCTTCAGAAGGAATGAAACTCTTCGACAAAATGACACACTGATTCGGAAAAAGATGTGTCTTTTCGGATGGTTGTGACTGTCCAGTAAAAAGACACACTGATTTGATGAACAGAAATGATTATTCCAGAGAATACATCTTTCCGAATGAACCATTATCTCTTTTTCGAAAAGAGGCACCTAATGGCTATATAACCTGCATTTTTTCCACAGGTTTAGGTACAAAATTTTTTACATTTACAAGTCTTCAAAATACTTGTGTGTCATCTAATCGTTGAGTGAGTTCGAAGAGAATCCGATCGTTTGAGGTACCACTACAATCAGATTGTTAGGCCATTTTATCCTGTGAGGAAAATTTCATAACCTCGGATACTTGAGGGGAATTATTTCCTTAAGGACACTCTGTGAATTCGGTGGACTTGGCTTTTTTCTGCTTCATCTAATTTTCTGAAAAACACACTTCTTTGAAAGATCATTTTGATCTTGTGTTGAAGGTGTTGCATAATTTCATAAGTATTTTTGTTTTATACTTGAACTTGTGTTAAAATTGTAATAAAAGATGTAGTTGATGATCAGTTGATCTCCTAGTACTAATAAGATCCTCATCATATTCGTATATAAAATTCAATCAATATTTTAAGGTTATTTTTATTGTTCAACATTACTATACGAAAATTAACTTGTGCTACTCTCCAAAAATATTTATTTTCTCTCAAAAAACTGTGGTCAAATTTTATTATTTCACTGATATAGATACCAAAAAGCAATACCTAAATAAATTAAATCACAAAAACTGCAACAACAATTATTATACAACCTCAAAAATAGAGTTTGTGAAGATTACAATAACTACATAGACGTTGCTGCTATCTTTGAAATCAAATCACATAAACAACTCAAATAAATAACTAATAAAAATAAAAAGGAAAATTATGTTACAATCAAGAAAGTAAGTTGAATTAAAACTAAACAAATGTGAAATGACAAATCAAAAAGAAGAAAAGAAACGTAATAAAAGCAACACAGAACGGAGGAAGTAGGAGATTGTAATTAAATATTAATTAAATAGAACTATAGGAGATTTTTATTTATTATCTTCTTTAAATAAATAATTATATAAGGTAATATGTAAATTGATTGTGTCAAATATTAGGACTTCTTGTATATAACTAAAATAGGTATCCAAAGTTCACTTCCCACGTATTTATGAATCATGTACCAACAAATTGTTCCATAAAATAGTAGTTTTTTCTTATATTTAGGATTTATATATATGAAAAAAATATTAGCTGTCGTTAATTCTGATTATTTCTAATAAAGAAAGATTTTATCATAACTATATTTAATTAATTTAATTTCTTAAATATTAAGAAAAAAAAATAGTGAAAAAATGATATTGTCTAAAGCAAAAATCTTTAATAAAGGGCAAAAAATTCAAACAATATTTCTAATACCTCACACTTTTAATATATTAATAGATTATAGATTATAGATAGATTAACTGTATAATCCTCTTTCCTCATTTTGCCTTGCCCACCCCCATTTTATTTTTTATTTTTTTAAAAAAACCACATGTATATGAATCATTATATGACAAAATGTTTGTATTCACTATATACTCATATTTCACTTATTTTTGTGCAAACATACATTAATGGACCTAGTAAATTTATGATTACATCCAAAAAACCCACAAATATTATTTATTTAATTCAAAATTACTTGATCCGTGGATATATACACTACTAAGGGAAAATCCCTCTGTTAATTTTTATTTGCAGTCCCTAAATTTAAAGATGCTAAAATCACAATCACAAAAGGAAAAAAAAAATTAAAAAAAAAATCTGCCAAATACTTATAAAGCAAAAGAAAGTATTCATTTATTCAGCGGATACAAACGTCCACCACTTGTAGAGGCCAAATCCATAAACAATGGTGAAGATGGTCATTCTCACCGGATAGAATTTAAACCTACAAAACAAAAACAAGCAATAAATAACTGGAATTAGAGTCGTCAATATGGGCCAGGTTCGTTGTTCCGGCTCGACTCGATCGGTAATTTAATGGAGTTGGGTTTCCCTTTTTGCAGCCCATTTAAGAACAAGACTTTTTAGTCTGGCCCGGATAAGTCCGTGACCTATAAGGCCTGAGCAATGTGGATTGGGCTAACCCGTAGGTCAGCCCATAAGTCAAATACATACAACTATTTAGATTGTTTATTAGTATTTTTTTTTGTATAAATAACATAAATACCAACCCTTTTGGAAGTAATTACACTCTCTCCTACTTTTCTAAGTACTTTTGTCTCTCTCCCTATTAATATACAAACCGTAGCCGACATATACATAACACTCTGTGTATATGTTGGGATTTTTGTAATATATTTAGGGAGCTGAGATTTTTTGTAATAATGGATTCTCCTCCTGAAGTCAGAGTATCAAGATCTTTTCCTCACCTCGTCCCGCTATTGGACAGGTGACTCAATTCAATTTCTTGAAGGGAGGTGAGAGTTTAATTTCATCTCTAAATCGAATGTTCGAGCTAATGTAACGGCTGTTTCCGGTAGTTGGAGTTGCCTTGATATTTTGTGATGTCGGATAACCAGTGAAGACACATCTCACAGCTCTAGGATCCAATTTCTCATGAGGGCTAACGGGTCTCTTTGAAATAGTTCTCACTATCAGTCAGTTTTCCCACGTCCAGTAGACTTTCTTTCTACAAAAGTGGAATGCTTCTTTTATGCCATTATCTTCCTGCCAAACCTACTAGTTCGATCCAACCCAGCGGACTTAGAGCAAGAAATGCGTACTTTCAGAATAAGCATGTATCCATCTACGCCCACCCCATCTACCTATTGTCGGAGGTCAATTGTTGCTCCCTGGAAACATAAGTTGTGTATTTGTGTAATTTTTAGTATTTTTATTTGGTTCGAAGGATGTTATGTCCAAAATTTTTTTAATTTTGCGATTAGGAGTATTTTTTTGGATATTGGAGACTAAATTAACAATATTAACACTATGTAATATTATTTGGTAATATTTATATTAATTAACATTCTAAAATTAAATTATAAAATATTATTTTTTTTAAAATGAGCTGGTCCGTGAGGCCCGCAGCACATAAAATAATAGTGTGGACTTGATGTTTTTAGGCCCATCATTTTAATGGACCAGCCCAGCTTAATCTGTCAAACTCAAAAATCATGTAGACTAGCTCGAATAGTCTGAATCGACCCATATTGACCGCTCTAACTGAATCAGCAAGAGACGGCGGAATGACTAAGACTTACATATTAATTTTTCATTGTTGCAGTTAATTATGTAATAATTATTTATAACAAACTACTTTCCTAGTAGAAGGCCAAAGCTCAGTATGATTCCCTTGCAAGTACAATAGTCTTAGCCCTTTAGGCACACTAATAATATTCTCAGTTTATCTCATTTTATGTATCGTTATTTGATCAGACACAAAATTTAAGAAATAAATATCACTTTGTAAAGTTTACAAAAGTTTTCCTTTTAAAATTACTTCAATGTTCATTTTTAATTGTCAAGGATAAAATAAAAATGATATCAATAGGTAGTTATCAAATAAGGAAAGATGACATTCTTTTTTATACAGACCAAAAAGAAAATGGGACACATAACATAGAACGGAGGGAGTACATATTCTACACAATTCGAAAATTAATATTGACATATAACACTAGTTATATAACTATTTATCACGATCCGAGCCGGGGCCCTAGCCTCGGCGGGCATTCCGAACCATCAAGGCCCGAGAACCCTTGTAACTTCCCAACCCACTAGTGATATTATCCGCTTTGGGCTCAGGCTCACACGACTTTAAAATGCGTTACTAGGGAGCAAAGTTTTCTTACTCGTATGCCCAACATTCCTCCGGTGTTTTGCCGATGTGGGACTCCTTATCCAAAGTTGGAGTGTTACATATACCCTCTTATGGACTTAGCGTCCTTGCTGAAGTTTACCCCATAGAATGAGATTTGCCTACAGATATGAGACTTCTTATCCTAAGTTGTGGACTTAGCGTCCTCGCTGAGGTTTACCCTACGGAATGAGATTTGACTACAGATGTGAGACTTCTTATCCTAAGTTGGGGTGTTACATACACCCTCTTATGGACTCAGCGTCCTCGCTAAGGTTTGCCCCACGTAATGGGATTTGCCTACGCTCAGGACTGAGGTTTACCCCGCCTTACCGAGATTTGCCTACACTTAATTTGAACTCTGGCCCACATCGATAGGGCTGATACAGAAACGGTTTTGATACCATTCTGTCACGATCCAAGTTGGGGTCCTGGTCGCGACGGGAATTCCAAACCATTAAGGCCCAAGAGACCCCCTGTAACTCCCCAACCCACTAATGATATTGTACGCTCTGAGCCAAGACCTACACGACTATAAAACGCGTCACTAGGGAGTAAAACTTTCATACTCATATACCTAGCATTTCTCCTCTTGTGTTTTACTGATGTTGAACTCCTTATCCTAAGTTGGGGTGTTACATACACCCTCTTATGGACTCAGCGTCCTCGCTGAGGTTTGCCCCACGGAATGAAATTTGCCTCGCCTTACCGAGATTCGCCTACACTCAGTTTGAACTCTGGCCCACATCGATAGGGCTGAGACAGAAGTGGCTTTGATACCATTCTATCACGACCCAAACCCGGGCCCTGATCGCAACGGGCATTCCGAACCATCAAGGTCCAAGAGACCTGTAACTCTCCAATCCACTAGTAATATTGTCCGTTCTGGGCTCAGGCTCGCACGACTTTAAAACCCGTGAAGTAAAATTTTCTTACTCATATACCCAACGTCCCTCCTGTGTTTTGCCAAACTCCTTACCCTAAGTTGCAGATAGCGTGAAAAATCTATTTATTTATATAATAAACGTGCATAACTGAGATTCAAAACGTTTGATATTGTAGAGATCGATCACCTGAACGGTCTGCAAGACTCATCAGTGAATTCATCCACCTTCAGAGGGTTGCACCAGTGTGAAACACTCAGATCAAAGGACTCCCAGTCAGGTAAAAGCACAGCAATGATCCCTAACATACCAACAAAGTAAGTTACCACCATTTTCCTTAAAGATTGACTGTACAAACCTGTCATCACTATAATTACAGACAAACAGGCTGCTGATAATTGCATATGCTTCTCCACGTTTTTCATCAATATTATTATTGTTACAAACTACTTCACAAAATTATGCTGCTGCTATGTTGCTCTAATTAGAAAGGAGAGGAGAAGAAGATATATAGAAAGTGAAGCCTTACATAACAAATACATAGACATAAAAACAGATTTAATTTCTCAATATAGCCAAAGCAGGAGTTAGTTGAGACTGCTTTTATTGTGATTTTGATATAAAAGGACCACATCATCAAGAAGGGCTGGCCTCCTGAAAAAAGCAAAAATAAAATATTAAGTCAATGTTTGAATAGTTCTTTTCACGACCTACATGGGTTATGGCGGCGAATAAAGTTGTTCTACTCTTAACTAGAGGTCGAGAGTTCGATTTTGGGCATGAAAAAAACTCTGTTGGGAGTGCTAACTCAAATGGGACCCTATCTGACGCGAATTCGGATTAGTCGGGGTTTAATGCGGGTACCGGACGTGGGTTCCGGTGCAGTGGATGAGGCTGCTTCATCTTTAATCAGAGGTCGAGAATTCGACCTTGGGCATTGAGAAAACTCTGTTGGGTGTGCTAACCCGAATGGGGCCCTATCCGACACGAATTCGGATTAGTCAGGCTCTAATACGGGTACCGAGCATCGGATGAAAAACAAAAACAAAATAGTTCTTTCCACTTGCCCATCTGACTGCGGGTGGAAAGTAGTCTTAACACTCACCTTGGTCCTCAAACCTTTCTGAAATAACCACCAATAGACCACTAGTTAAACATGAAATGGAGCCTTTCGAAATATGAAAGTTCACTACTTTAATTCCGTAGCTGACTCACCTTGGTCCTCAAACCTTTCTGAAATGACCGCTAATAGACCACTAGATAAACATGAAATAGAGTCTTTCGGAATATGAAAGCTCACCACTTTAATCTCGCAGTTGATCCCAAATAAGAGCAATAAGCAGGAGGAGTAGAATGGTTGGTTCCTACATCGCGTGGGGATACAACCGCCCGAGGATGGATTAGTGATCGTATACCTCATTTTATTTATATTAATCATTTAACTTCACATAATAATGTTATTATTATTTATAATTTTTTTTTTGGTTTCTACATACTAGTATTTGGTGTAGTATTTTTACAGTAATGTTATTTTTATTTATAAAAAAGAAAAAAATTCTACTTAATAATTGTGCTTTTTAACTTGGCTTCAATTTGTATTCATGTCTTTCAACTTTTGGTGTGCACAAACAAGCATTTAAACATGTGTAAAGTTGAATAAGTAGATACATGCATCTTATGTGGGACAATTTGTGTCCTACATGGTGTCCTATTTGTATCATGCCATACAGTTAGAGTTGTGACCCGAATTATGTTGAGGCGACCCTGAAAATTTCACGGTGCGACCCATATTTGTGATGGTGAAACATCCTCTGCCTCTGTTCGTGATTTTTCTCACAAGGATTTTCACGTAAATCTATGTATTATGCCTATGTATTATATATGGTACTATATATGTCTTTCACATATGTTAGCCCTATCAATAGACATCTAACAATCTTAGCATAATACATAATACATAAACAGGACCTTTAACTTGACATCAAATTATAATTATACCATTTAACTTTGCTGGTGTGCAAGTAGATCCTTTAACCATATAATAGCTGAACCAAAAAACACTCAAATTCTGCAACTTGCATGGTGAGACTCGATTGCTCCTACATGGATTAGTAATCCACTCATATGTTGTCTCCTAATAAAAAAAACACATTATAAATATGACATTTAACTTTGTCCGTGCACAATAGGCGCTATGCCTTATGGCTTGAGACGTGAAAACTCCCTATCTTATTTCGACCTCAATTTTGCAGTCGTGACACAAATGGTCCACACACTTGGAAAATGTATGCAAATGAAATACCAGTTCACCTTCAGCAAATCCAACACGAAAGAATTGAAATCTTAGATCAAAACGCTATGTATTGATAGTATGAACAGCCTAAACAAGAATACTTGAACAACAAATAACTAGTTCAGATATTCATGATCAAAAAGTACTAGATTCTCTTTCGGATTGGTCCTGAAAAGAGAAAGAAGGCTGGAATGTCAACAAGTGTCTATTATATTGAATTTACTCATAAGTCCCCATTATTTTAGGAACATCCAGTGTTAAAATCACTGAATAAGTAAGTCGCCAATCCCCGGACTACATAATGTAAGCTAATAAAATACCAGTTCACTATCAACAAATCTATATTTCGGTATGAATCTCTATAAATCGAGAGATCTTCGATTGCAAACAATGCACTCCAAAATTTCTCGACGTTATAGTCTTTCAATACCTATAACTTCAAAGTTTCAAACATTATTTTTTGTTGTATATTTGTCTAACAAAATTTTTAAGTACAAATCAAAAGAAATGGCAACACAATTTTACCCTTATTTTGTGAACATAAGCAAATGTTTCAATAATCTTTCGAACTCAACTCTCAATAAAGCATATTAAAAAAATAATTGTCACATTAAAAATTTTAAAAAGTTGTTTATGATATAACCTCAACTCTACTTGATATTTACTTTTAGAACCCAAATAATTATTATTAATAAAATAATAATTTTAATTAATAATAATTTTAAAAAATTGTAAAAAAAGTAATTTTAAGCAAGAATTTTTAACAAAGAGCAAAAATATTCAAACAAGCTCTTCACAAAATATTGTGTTGAGGTGAAGTTGGCAATCGGATGATCCGAAATCGAAGAAATTGAAGCTCCAGCAGTTGGGTGACTACTATTGGTGAGTATTCGATTTCTCACGTTGTTATCCTGAGCTTTTTCATTTACTAATCGCAGAAAAGCTGAGTTTTTCGTGTCCAAATTTGTAGAAAAACTGATTATTTTCATGTTTAAATTGGGAAAAAACTTAGTTTTTCGTGTTGAATTTGGGAAAAAACTTGTTTTTTCGTGTCCAAATTGAAGAAAACTGAGTTTTTCGTGTTCATATTGGGAAAAAACTGAGCTTTAATTGTTGATCATCTGGTGAGTTCAGGGTGTTACTTCAATTGAGTTAATTGTTGTTGGTTGGACTTAGATTCTATTTAGAGGTGGTTTTATTTTGAAAATGTAACTATTTTATTTCTAGGCGTGTTTGCTATAATGACTAAGAGGCGTATTCCCATGTTTAATTCACTTAAAGAAACTGTAGATGGTATGAAATCCAATTGCCATGGAAAATTAGCAAATAGACAAGGTCAGCAGATGATGATGATGATGGTGAAGAAGTACTCTATTGCAAATAAAATTAAGGTAAAATATTTAATAAGAAATAGATGAGAAGCTGCTCGTAAGTTTATTCGCCAACGAAAGAAGAAGAAGAAAAACTTAGGACCTTCCCTTCAAATTTGCAAAGGTATACATACATGCCCCTTTGGTTTCTTTTGCTACTATTTATGTGTTTTTTCACATTTGCTTGATTATATTACCGAGGATATGGCCTTCTATAGAAGCTTAAGGAGGTTGCGGATTAGGCTACGAGGTTAGAATGTAATTGAACATAGGATTGCTTTTCAGCGGGGTAGGCTTGGTGGTAATTTGGAGCGCGCCGTGTGTATTGTAGTTTTAGCATTACTCTAATAGTTTCTTTTGTTGTTTGATTGTTTTTATAATATATTACCGATGATATAACCTTATATAGAAGCTTAAGGAGGTTGCGGATTAGGCTAGAAGATTAGCAGGTAACTGGGCGAGGTATGGCTTTTCGGCGGGGTAGAATTGGTGGTAGTTTGGAGCACTGTGTCTATTGTAGTTGTTAGCATTATTTCTGTAGTTTCTTGCCTTTTGATTGCAGATTAGGTTACAGGGTTAGCAGGTAATTGTGCAAGGTTTCGTTTTTTGGCGGGGTAGTGGTGGTTTGGAGATCATTGTGTGTTGTAGTTTTAGCATTATTATAGTAGTTTCTTGTCTTCTAATTACTGTTACCATATGTTATTTATTCTGTTTTTGTTATCACACTATTTTTTTTTTTGTTGATGTTGTCCTTTTATGAATGATTTTCCTTATTAGTTGTCGTGTTTTCTTCGCTGGCGTATTTCCTTCTTCGTAACTGTTTTGACTTGCCTCACTTGAGCTGAGGGTCTCCCGAAAATAGTCGTTTTACCTCCACGAGGTAAGAGTAAGCTCTGCTCACACTCCACCCTCCCCAGAGGATATGTTGTTGTTGTTATTGTTTATATAATATATTGCAGTGACAAACTTAACAAGCAAACCATTCAATTTCCTTTATTTGATCAAATATCCCGAAATTCAGTGATCTCTATTACATTAAATGTTCTTCCTAATTGGTCAAGGCTCTCTAATTTATGGTCACTTCCAATTGTTGCTTCACTTTAGTACCACGCTTCGACTTTGATCGTTATGTGTACTGCTATTTCAATAGGCAATCTATATTCCTTACAACTACAGTAATAGATAGATAAAAAAAAAGGGAAAGACATGTTATCGTTTAAGCAACTTGCCGATGACTAGTGATTGGAAGTTTGGAAAGGAGACGAGCAAGAGGAAAGCACAGAGGAGAAAATAGGTTTTATGGATTTGAAACGCGAGGAGTGGAGGGGGTGTTTGAACCCCTTGACTTTGACGTTATTTGGGAGCATGCTTACCACAGGTACTAGCTAAGGGTATTTACTACTATTTTGTAGAATGTCCAACTGCTTTTTCCTAGAACTACTCTTTCTAGAATATGTTTATCTTATGAACGCTCATTCTAGAAATCTTCCTTCAATTTTCTACAACTCTTGAATATTCTAGATTTTTTAAAAAAATATCTTAGATCTAAGTAAATTAGTGACAAATTCTTAACATATTCTGCTTTGTTGTGCTTTATCCTCCTCCTATAACCAACCACGAATTTTTTATCAAATTTTAGGGAAGAGCATATTGGAGCCGTCAAACAGTCACACATACCAAATGGATGTTGATCAGGTCAGTTTTGATGGTATTGCTTACTTACAATTGAGTTTTGTTATTTTTGATTGGACTTAGATTCATTTCTAGTGCCACCCCTCCTGTTACATGTTCCATTACGATCTTGGTGTATTATTCGTTGTCCTGAGTCGGGGGTCTATCGGAAAAAACCTTTCTATTTCTTCGAAGGTAGTGTTATGGACTGCGTACATCTTACCCTCCCCAGACCCTACTTAATGGGAATACACTGGGCCTGTTGTTGTTGTAGATTCATTTCTAGGCATGTTGGGCATTTTCCCAGTTATGACTAGAATTAATGATGGTAACATTTTGCAAGGAAGATATGATGGCGAGCTAACAACACCAATTCGATATATTCTTTCTCATCCCTGTGAAGAAAAACTACTGGTTCATTGTTTTGTCATTTGTTCATAATATGATTTTGTGACTGAGAAATTACCGAAACGGTTGATCAGGTGAGTAGTCTATCGGAAACAACCTCTCTACTTCTTCGGAGGTAGCGGTATGGACTGCGTACATCTTACCCTCCCCAGATCCCACGCTGTGGGAATACACTGGGTTTGTTGTTGTTGTTGTTGTTGGTTGATCAGGTGAGTTCAGGGTGTTATTACAACTGAGTCTAATTGTTGTTGGTTAGACTTAGATCCCATTTCGAGGTGTCTTTATTTTGAAAATGTAACTATTTTATTTCTAGGCGTGTTTGCTATGGCTAAGAGCTGTATTCCCATTTTGTAATTCACTTAACACGTAGTCGAGCGTTCTGGAGCAGTCTTTGGTGGTAGTTAGAAGGAATTGGAATAATGCATGCTATTGGCAACTGTAATATTCCGGTCATCTGTTGCATGCTGCAACTACTAATTGCCTTGTAATTTCTTTTTTCTCCATAACTTGCACGGATTTTTCACCTTTGACGTTGCACCCATGTCAAACTATCCAAAAACACACTAATTTGGGAGAGACGGGCACATACCCGTTGACATTTTCGAAGAGTTGAGCAGCATAGCTTGAAATATTCGATGTTACTGTTTGTTAGTAATGGTAGATAGAAGAGATTAAAATATCCGATGTTAATCTATTTTAAAATCTTAGGTTGACGTATCGAATAGTTGCATGCTTTAATAAATTTGTCTGGTCACTCTTTCTTGTCTTATCAGGCCCCGGCTGTTCACTTCGAAGAGGGAATAATTATGAACATCCTTAGCAGGTTACCTGTGCGAACTCTTCATCAATTCAAATGTGTTTCAAAATTTTGGAATGCATTGATCTCCGATCCTTACTTTAAGATGAAGCATTTCAAGCATGCCAAGAATGACCGAAATTCCCAAAAATTCCTTATTACCCAGATGCTCTGGCATGAGAATAAATTTTCCAGCTACTGTTGTCCTTTATCGTCTGTTCAAATGGCTGAGGATACAGAAAAACTTGCTCGCCCTTTAAGCTCTAAACCATTTTTTAGAGCCATGTGTGCTTGTGATGGCTTGGTTGTTGTCATAGTTTCTGATATTATGGATGATCCACGTCCCATACATTTGCTATGGAACCCCTCCATAAGAGAATCAATAGTACTTCCCGCTCCAGAGTCTGAAAAAGTCTATTCTACTCGTTATGGATTTGGTTATGACTCAATTAGCGGTGACTATAAGATCCTTAGAACTTGCAGTGTATCTACTGAAATTCTTGCATTGAAAGATGGTTTCTGGAGAAAAATCGATAAACATCCTCATGGCGTTCGCGACTCATTGTTTAGTACTAGTTCTTTGGCATTTGTACACGGGGCATTTCATTGGATCGGTAGGTCAGACTATTATTCAAGTGTGTGTTCTCTGGTTTCATTTAGTATTTCCGAGGAAATGTATGGAGAGATACCTTTGTCGAAGGAAATATTATTATACTTTGTGGGCCGAGCCTATGTTGGCGTTTCAGTATTGGACGGAATGCTATGCGTTAATTCTGCTATTGGTTCGGGGGGGTTCAGAGCTTTTAAGTTATGGGTATTGAAAGACTATGGTGTCGAGGAATCTTGGAGTGCATTGCTCACTATAGAAGATCCTTCGATTCATAGACTCTTACCAAAATATAGGTTTGCCGATGGTGAATTGCTATTCTATTGCATATATATTCCAAGTTGTGTTCGTCGTACCTTGTCAAGAAAAAAAATTCTACCTTGTGGGGGTGTATTTCGTACAGCCAGTGGACCATTTGTTTCATGGCTTCAAGCTGGCCTTCTCTACGGAGAAGCTTTTACAGAAAGCTTGATCTCTCCAAAATCTCTCTTCCCCCAAGAGTCATAGATTAGAACCACACCACTTGTGGGATTTAACTGTAGCTGGGCATGTTGGTTGTATGTTATGTATTGTATGACCAGTGCACTTTTCTTTTTCCAGTAATTATGTTACCATCTTGTACTCACTCTCTTATATGGATTCTGGCTGGACATGTCTAAACATTTATTGGTAGACTAATTAATTAATGGATTATTAGTTCCAATTCTTCTTTTCCTATATCGAAAACAGCTCACTTACGACATGGCATTGTTATGTTGTTTTGATAGTGACTTACATGTCGAATTTCTGTATTTTCTCCAAATATGGAAATACATAGGGTATGTTGTTGTTGTAAGATCCACCAGAGGGATTGGGGTTCGGATTGAAGTCACGATCGAACTTGATGCTTGGTTGGTGTTGGATAACGTAAACATCTTACCTATGGCAAGATCAGCGAGCGGGGTTGGGGTTTGGACTCACGATCGAACATGATGCTTGGTTGGGATCTTGGTTAAGAAATAAAATCACACTTTCGCTATTAGCTGTGTGTTTAAACCGTTCGTTTGGTCAAATATAGTTAAAGTGTAGGTAGGATAAATTACACAAAATTCAAACTATATTATCCAATATCTGTTACATTTTTAAATTTTTTATAAATTTCAGTTTTCAATTTTAGTCTTGATACATATCAACGAAATTTTACATCCTATTTTTACTCTACCATTAACTCCTACAAGTTATTTTTTTCGAAGATTTTCTTCCCAAAAATCTCTTTCAAATTATAATCAATTAAAACATTTTCCATCTCTAAGTGTTTTTTTGTTCAAAAGTTTTACTTCACTAAAATCTCTCCCAAATTATCATTAGTTAAAACATCTTCCATCTCCATTAATTCATCTTGTTCAAATCGTCAGTGTACTACATTTTATTATAAATTTTTTCAATTATTTCAAAAAAATGAGTTAATTATTTAAATGGATTTTAAGTTAATACTAAATAACACAGATCATTATTCTTATATGCTTTAATCTTTGTTGTGTTAATTTTTCTGATTTTCAATGGCTAATGAAGATTCACCCTCATTCAGTTTGGAGATTTTCAAATTGAAACACAAATCATGTTCCTACAAATTATCAAATTGTGGGTTTTACTCTAGGTAACTTTGATAATACAGAAGAAGTTTTTCGTGAAAATAAGTCAAAGCACCACAATAACTCAAAAAATATAAAGGTTCTTAGGAAAAATTTTGGTGTAATAAATCAAGAATCAGACATGCACATGGAAGATCAGGAGGAATTTTCTGCTGATCCCTAATTTTTCACTGAATCAAATATGAAATTCATCGATGGAACATTTTTTTTGTTAATCCGCTTGATACATATATTAAAATATTAATTTTCTAGATACACTTTCATAGTATAACGGTGATTCATATGAATGATACTTTTGTTATCAGTATGTGGGTAATACATTTGTTGACAGTGTATGAGTGATACATTTTGCTGTTAAATCATTGGTGATACATACATTTATTTCAACTGTAAAAATGTATCACTAATATAACAGATAACCTCTTAAAACTAATGCAGACAATATTAATATGACTCACATAACTTTCATAAACGTTTTATAAGAATCATATAACGTTCATAAAAGTTTAATATGTATCAACTGCAAACAATTACTTTGAAAGTATCAGAACCAAACGTACATGAAGCATTGAATAGCCAACTACATTCAGAAGATTTACACATCAAAACATAACTGAAAATTAGAAAATTTAATGTATATCATAAATATGAATCTCTATTATAATGTTATTAAATGTATCACATATATTCTAAATGTATTTCTCACAAATTTTACACTAATCACACTTTTTAAATATGAATCTGAAATTTCAAGCTACAACTTATATGTCGAGTATGCTAAATGTATCATATATGTATTGAAAATCTAATTTTGAAAAAAAATAAATCAAAGAAATACAATGAAATATATCACACAGATTTCAGATGTATCACCTAGTCATCCTCATCTCCCACCTCTTCAAAAGACAATTCCTCTACCTCTTTCCACAAATTTATCGTATAACTGATTATGTGTGATTTGCTCTACAGAATAAAAGAGGATCCATTACTTCCTTAAATAAATAACAATTCTATTTTAACTATAACACAACCTATATGTATCACGGTATAACAGATGTATCACAAATTTAAAAATTCGGGATATGATGTAATTAAGCAAATAGTTGGATAAAATATAATAACACTTAAACATTCAGGGATTTGTGTAAGTTACTCTAAAATGTAACAGTATAGTTTTTTTTTTTTTTTTTTTAATTTGGATCATGCCTCTATAGCGATCAACAACAATAATAACATCTCAGTCTAAAGATTCCAGCTCATAATTCCATTTTTAGGTCTGTAGAAATACACAATTAGCTTCCGATACATCCAACCAACACATATTTTTTCTTTTGTAAAGATACATAATTAGCTCCCGATACATCCAACCAACACATATTCTTTCTTTTGTAAAGATACATAATTAGCTCCTGATATATGCTTTTCGATTTAGTATCTGTCGAAATACATAAGATATCCAACCAATGAAGATACATTTTTTCCTTTGTAAAGATACATAATTAGCTCCCGATACATTCTTTTTTATTTTGGGTCTGTCGAGATATATAATTAACTCTCAATACATTCGATAAAGATATATTTTTTCATTTGTAAAGATATATAATTAGCTTTCGATACATTTTATCGATTTTTGTCTGTCAAGATACATAATACATTCAATGAAGATACATTTTTTCCTTTGTAAAGATATATAATAAGCTTCCAATATTTTTTTTTGATTTTGGGTCTGTCGAGATACATAATTAGTTTTCGGTGTATTTTTTCCTTTGTAAAGATACATAATTGGCTCTCGATATTTTTTGTCGATTTTGAGTCTATCGAAATACATAGTATATCCAATAAAGAGTAAAGATACATAATTAGCTCCCGATACATTCTTTTTTATTTTGGATCGATACATAATTAACTTTCGATAATGAAGATGCATAATTAATTGAAATTTTTATAATTACTTGGACGGGGATTTTTGTAAAGTTTCTGCAAACTATCCCATATAAAAAGTTCCCCACCATACAAACTCTTTCAACCAACACAAGAAAAATGGCGTTTCCCGCCATTTCTGTACCAACTAACATAACTGTCATTGCCGCCATTAAACCAAAATTCAAACTTGAGAAAATACAGGTTTTTGAGGCATTTGAGACGTTTAGGAGGATGCAAGGAGAGGGTGTGGGGTATAGTTGGGTAACTTTTACGACGATTTTGGCTGTCTGTTTTTGAAAATGTATGCGAAATGTGGAGCGATGGAGTATTGTAGGAGAGTTTTTGAGAGAATGTATGCGAAATGTGGCACAGCCCCATTGCCATCCCTACTGGTGATTCATTAATACACCAATCAAGATCGATAAAAGGATAATTGTTGTTATTTTGCAAGTACTCCCATTAACATCTTTTTCTTCTTCTTTTTTTCGAGCTATATGCTGAACCAGAAAAATATTGGTTATTCCAGAACACATTGTGTCATTTGTATGAAAATTGAATGTACACTTGCACAAAATGGAAAAAGGAGCAATAAAGAAACTTTGGTTGAAATCATTAATCTGTAGTTCACAGGACCTCTCAGCTCAGTTGCTCCCAGTATATTACCTGAACGTCAGCTACTACATAAATAAACACTTTGAACTTGTGTAGATTTTGAAGATGGATCAAGGGGAAAGAATGTTACTAGGAGCCAAACAAAGGATCTATAATACTTGCGGAAGGTCATGCTACTTCTTTGAATTTGTTTGTATCTTTTCTTTTTTCCTTTTAAATCACTCACATCAAATTGACAAGTGAGTTTATCTCTTTCTGCTGCCTGTGGTTTTCTTGATAGTCGACGCTACAATAGGAATAGGAACACAACCAATACAATCATTAGAAGTCCTACACCCCCAACAATGGCATTCTCCTTGATTGAACTTTAGCACTGCCACTAATTTTAAGGCCGTTTTAAAATGAATTAATACTGGTAAGGTAAAGAGAACTTCATCTCCTACCTTCTCTACCAAGGAACAGTGTGATATCAGTTATCTGATTATAAAAAAAAAATGCTCCATCCGAGAACCTCATAAAACATGCTGCATCAACAGTCCTTCCTTCTGCATATTTAGGCAAAACAGCCTTCTATGTTCTTATATGCCACTGTCAAGCAATCTTGGCAGCCACTTTCAGCGCATTGTGCTACTCCATAGACACTAACACCAGCTGCTTTCATCTTTATAGCTGCAAAGAAGCCACTAATTCTTGGAGTTGCCATGCTAAGATCATTCAAGAGCTGTAGTGCCACAGGGTTCAACAAAATTGAACCAATCCTTTAAGGGTTTAAATTTAAGTTTAAAATTTTACTCACTAACGAAAAAAGTCGTACTCACTCTCCATTTTTCTACCCACTCATATATATATATATATATATATATATATATATATATATATATATATATATATATATTAAAATAAACGAGTGATAATGGGGTAGTAAATAATTTTTTTGAAAAAAGAAAGTGTATATATATATATATATATATATATATATAATTATTCATAATTTAAACATGAAATATAATACTATAAGATAGTTGTTCGACAAGGAATTCGTGCAATACTCTTTCTAGTTACGGTGCATTTATCATTTGTTTGTACAAAGTATTGTATTATATATATTTTCCATAATAAATTCACATTTGTTAACTCTGAATGATGCATATTTTGAAGTGGCGATGATTTACTTTTTTCACGACAACCCCTGAAGATACTTGCAGGCTGGACTCAATGCGTACATTCGAAGGGTATAGCGACTGCAAATTTGTCTTGAAATTCCAAAAAAAAAAAAAGAAACTTTGTTGTTTTATCTAAAGTAATGTCTTTGTTAAATAGTTAATGTACATTTCTTAATAGATAAAACTTAAATGAACTTTATTGATAATATGTAATTAACTATGCATTACACAAAATCATGAAAATAATATAAATTACATCAAATATATGTTCTCTCATAAAATAAGAGGGATAATATATGAAGCTATTATTATTTTTTATCTTTTACTTGAAGGTGTTTTTCAAAACGTGAAAAGTGGGGATAAATTTACTAGTGACGAGTCATCCCATGCAGTGGAACAGGAAATGCTACAATGCCAAAAACCTTATACCCTTCTTTTTAAACAGCTTGGGGGTGTTCGAGATATCTCATCTTCTCATTTCATCATTGTTCATTTCCGCTAGGCTGAAGTCCGTGCCCTCTCAAGCTTTGCTAACTCATCGCATGATTTACCAAACATGGAATACACAATAATAAATTCAGTGTATTTTCACACAGTGGTGTTTGGGGAGAATAAGATATATACAGTCTATATCACTATCTTCGGAGAAGTAGAAAGATTGTTTCTGATAGACTCTCGGCTCAAGATAAAGAAAAAGTATGAAATAAGATGGAATAGCAGGAATAAGACATCCACAAAGTAATATCCTATACTAACGAACCAAAGGCACCCCACACCCCCATATCCTCCTACTAGCAGCTCCAATCTATGGACATAGCCCTTAGAGTCTTAGACTACCAGCCCGACTATCTCAAAGCTTTCCTAACTACGACTCATCCACAAGCACAAGCCTTCTATCCTAATTCGTGTCCTCCATACGTTCCTATCTAGGGTCATATCCTTAGTAAACTGTAACTGCTTCATGTCACACATACGAACTGGAGCAAGGAATAAGTTTATTCTATAATTAATTTCAAGTTAGCTTTTTCAACTTTGTTACCCCCTCCATTCAATAATACTTGCTAAACATTAGCTTAGAATATATGTTAAGAATTAATAAATACTAATAAAGATAATTTCACTATTTCATCTTTTAAATATAATTAATTTAATATTTTAAAAAATATACTAAGTAATAGTTAGTAATTACTAATAAGTAAATATAAAATAAATAAATAAATAAATAAATAATTTATTGATTATTCAATAATACTTATTTATATTATTAAAAATAAATAATTTATTGATTATTCAAAAAAATAATATTATCAAATATTTATTTTTAATAATATAAACAAGTATTATTGCAATTGGAGCAAGTATTCCAATGTAGTTTGATTTGGATCAGACTTGCAAAATCCTGACAAAACAATCATTGTTTTGTAGATATATCCTAAAATTACACAAATCCTATATTTAAGACATCATATTACATAATATTCTTTAGTATTTTAAAAAATTATATAAAATTTTGAATTTTATATTTACTAGTGATACATATGTTATATGTATATATATTTATATTCTGTCATATTTATTAGTGTATACATGTATATTATACTAGTGATACATATATATATATATATATATGTATTAAGTATTAAATTAAAAAAAATAGCAATATTTTTTTAAATTATATTTTGTAGTATATGTATTTATATTTTTGTAGCAACAGTTTGCAAAAATACAAAATATATATCGATCATAAGAGCAGTAAAAATCATATGTATTTGTATTTGTAGCAATAATTTGCAAAAATACAAAATAAAACTTGATATATTATGTAATTATGAAACTGTTGTTATGAAACTCATAATTAAGGGGATAAGTATTTCTGAAATTTACCCTTTATTATATTATCCTTCTTAAAAAGGTAATATTTTCTCTATTTTATTTTAGTTGATTTTTTCTAAAAAATATTTATTCAATTTAATCGTATTTTTGATGAAATCAAGAATATTTTATTATATTCTTTTAATACTATTTTTAATATTAAATGAATAAATAAAATATATTTATTTAAATTTATATTTTCAAAATATAATTAATAAGATACAGGAAATACTATTATTATTTTTAATTAAGTGGATGATACTAATACGAATAAAAGTAGAGCTATATAATTAAATAATTATTAAATAAAAAAATAATATTCTTTTATGAACGGATAAAAAACGACGATACATAAAATAAAAACAGATGAAATAATAAAAAGGAAGATAAGATTAAAGAAACAAGGAAAAACATAGCAGTAATTTTAAAAAAGGTGGGCAAGAACTTGATGCTCCATCACTTTACACCAACAACACAATCATTACTGAGGCATGCTACAAGGAGAAAAATGAGTCAAAAGAACCCCAAGTTTTCAATTAAGAGAAGGAGACAAGTGCATCCCCTAAATTTATTTTTAAAAAAATTAAGTTTTTTTGAACAATTAGAATAATTGCTGGATAATTATACTAGTTGTCTAAATTATTGCATCTAATTGTTGAACAACTATTATCGAACAACTGAAACAAATTATTGGGACGAATTTTTATTTTTTTTCCAAAAAAATTGTCCCTCCCACTTAATTAAAAAAACTTGGACGACTCTCACTTAATTAGATAACTTGGGAGTCCTTTTTAATCCAAAGTCCCTGTTACAAGACTATCCCAAGTTTGTAAGTTTTGAGTTGTTTAGAGTGATAATACTCACGAAAATATCTGAATTTTGATCGAATTTTTAATTGAGTATACTGAACTTTGTGAGGGTCCTATTATCCCCGATTTTTTAAAGTGGATTTACTTCCTTCCGAAATTCTATACCCAGATTCAACGCTGATGCGTGAAATCTCATTTTTACAGTGTATTAGCGCATATAATACACGCGCTACCTCATATTTACACGTGTCCAAGTGAGCATATATATATATATATATATATATATATATATATGACATTAAAAAAAAAAAAAAAAAAATCTAGAGAAATGATTTTTTTTTTAATTTTAGGAATAATTAGAAGTAATAGGAATAATGCATGCTATTGGCAACCACAATATTCCGGTCATCTGTGGCATGCTGCAACTACTAATTGCCTTGTAATTTCTTTTTTCTCCATAACTTGCACGGACTTTTCACCTTTGATGCCGCACCCATGTAAAACTATTTAAAAATACACTAATTTTGGAGAATCGGGCACACACACACTGACATTTTCGAAGATTTCGTGCAGCCTAGCTTGAAATATTCAATGTTACTGTTTGTTAGTAATTGTAGATAGAAGAGATTAAAAATCCGATGTTAATCTATTTTAAAATCTTAGGTTGAAGTATCTAATAGTTGCATGCTTTAATTAATTTGTCTGGCCACTCTTTCTTGTCCTATCAGGCCCCGGCAGTTCACTTCGAAGAGGGAATAATTATGAACATCCTTAGCAGGTTACCTGTGCGAACTCTTCATCAACTCAAATGTGTTTCAAAATTTTGGAATGTATTGATCTCCGATCCTTACTTTAAGATGAAGCATTTCAAGCATGCCAAGAATGACCGAAATTCCCAAAAAATCCTCATTACCCACATGCTCCAGAATGGAAGTAAATTTTTGAGCTACTGTTGTCCTTTATCGTCGGTTCAAATGGCTGAGGATGCAGAAAAACTTGACCGCCCTTTAAGCTCTAAACCATTTTTTAGAGCCATGTGTGCTTGCGATGGCTTGGTTGTTGTCATAGTTTCTGATATTATGGATGATACACGCCCCATACATTTGCTATGGAACCCCTCCATAAGAGAATCAATAGTACTTCCCGCTCCAGAGTCTGAAAAAGTCTATTCTACTCGTTATGGATTTGGTTATGACTCAACTAGTGGTGACTATAACATCCTTAGAACTTGCAGTGTATCTACTGAAATTCTTGCATTGAAAGATAGTTCCTGGAGAAAAATCGATAAACATCTTCATGGTGTTCGTGACTCATTGTTTAGTACTAGTTCTTTGGCATTTGTACATGAGGCATAGATCAGGAGACTATTACTCAAGAGTGAGTTCTCTGGTTTCATTTAGTATTTCCAAGGAAATGTATGGAGAGATACCCGTGTCGAAGGAAATATTATTATCCTTTGTGGGCTACAATTATGTTGGCATTTCAGTATTGAGCGGAATGCTATGTGTTAATTCTCGTACTGGTTTGGGGGGGGGGGGGGGGGGGGGGGGGTCGGAGCTTTTAAGTTGTGGTTATTGAAAGATTATGGTGTCGAGGAATCTTGAAGTTCGTTGCTCACTATAGAAGATCCCGCGATTCATAGACTCTTACCAAAATATAGGTTTGCTGATGGTGAAGTGCTAATCTATTTCGCATATATTCCAAGTGGTGGTGTTAGGCTTACCTTGTTAAGAAAAAAAATTCCAAGTGGTGGGGCTGTATTTCGTACAGCCAGTGGACCATTTGTTTCATGGCTACAAGCTGGCCTTCTCAACGGAGAGAATTTTACAGAAAGCTTGATCTCTCCAAAATCACTTACAGAGATGGTCCGCGAAGACAAACTCTCTTCCTCCACGAGGTAGAGAGAAGGCCTGCATATACCTTGTGAGATTTAACTAGTAGGTTGTTTGTTTGTTATGTATGATCATTGCACTTTTCTTTTTCCAATAATTATGTTACTACTATCTTGTACTCTTATACCCAATAATTAATCTTTTTCCGAAGGTCCTTGAAGATGACAATCACTTTCGCGACCTTCTTTGGTTTGGACTCCTCGTAATCATTGCGGTTGAATTTTCAGGCCATCGGGCTCAAGACGATGACAGAGGTGTGCATTGATTGGTTTCTATTTTTGTGCGCCTTCCGAGTCATGTACATAAGTAAGTTGGTTTAAGTCCGACTTTCCTCACTTTAGGCACTTCGGCCTTTCGTATCTCATTATATCGAGGAGGTATCTATTAGACCCTCAGCGTGATGGTTCGGGCAGCTCGGGCTTGGCTAGGAATTTACATGATCAACCTAGCCAAGAACAAATGGTTCGGGCTAAAGTTATGTTCGCTTGAGGTCAGTTTGCCGACATGAGCATGTAAGCATGGCATGACAAGACCTTGGCAGTGGCATGGCTAAGGCATGACAAACTAAGGCTGATTTAAGCTTAAGTCAAGTCATGTTGCAGAGTTGTGGCTAAGCCAAGGCAAGCTGGGCTAGACGTGGCTGGAACAGGGCGACTTGGGTGCTGACAAGGCCAGTGGCATGGGCGAATGCACAGACACCCAGTGCACTAGTGCGAAATTGACTAAAGTGTGTGCTGGCACTAGGCGTGTGCCTTGCACATGACCGTAGTTGGGCAGTTACAACCGTCTTGGAAATGTGGCAAAGCTTTGTTGTTGTTGGAATTTGAATCCTATCAGTTGGGAATGTCAACTGAATTAAGATAGGATAATGTGCTGGAAATGTGACAAGAGTGGTGGCCTATAAATAGGCACATACATGTTGTCTCAGGGTGTGTTTGGTATGAAGGAAAATATTTTCCATGATATTTTCCTATAAAATTTTTCTTGGAAAACAAGTTGATTTCTTACTTGTTTTCCTATGTTTGGTTCGTGAATGAAAAATCTTTTTCGAAAAATATTTTGTAGTGTTTGGTTGGTGAATGAAAAAATATTTTTCAAAAAATACATTTTAGTATTTAGCTAAAGCGTAAAAATACATTTTAAAAAAATAATTTTTGATCTCAAAAAAATATTTTTTTAGGGTGTGTTCGATATGGAGGAGGAAAAATATTTTCTAGAAAAATAACTTATTTCTTACTTATATTCGTGTGTTCGTTATGCAAATTGGATAAGTACATATTTTTTAAAAGTATTTGTATATATTTAACAAAAACAATGAGAATGAATATGATAAAAAGGGTGGGATAAGAAAAAAATTTTGAATTTTTTTTAAAAAATAAATTAAAAACATTAATTTTTTTTTCTTGAAGAGGGGGTTGGTAGGTGGGGGGAGGGGGTTTCAAAATAGATAGTAAGGGCGATTAAGAAAATAGTTTTGATTTTTTAAAATATATATATATATATATATATATATATATATATATATATATATATATATATATATAATATATATTTTTTTTTTTATTTTTTTTAGGGGGGGGGGGGGGGGCTAATATGGGGTTGGGGGTAGGGGGTAAGGGAGTAAGAGTGGGGTAAGAAAAAAAATTTGAAATATTTTTTTTGAATGGGGGTGGGTAGGGGAGTGAGGGTGGGGTAAGGAAAAAATTAATTTTTTTTAAAAAATAAATTTGAAAAATTTAATTTATTTTGGGGTGAGGGGTGTGGGAGGGGGAGGGGGAGGAAGTTGGTAGGGTGGTCGGGTAGGGAAGGTAAGAAAAAAATTTGAATTTTTTTAAAAAAAAAAAAATTGGAAAGGGGTAGGGAGTAGGGTTTTGGGTTTTGCGTAGGGGGTGAAGTAAGAAAAAAATTTAAAATATTTTTTTAATAGCAGCGGTAGGGGGCGGGGTGGGGTTGGAGGCGGGTGTGGGGGATTGAGGATCGGAGTAGGGATGGGTGATTTTGAGAGTTGTGTGAATATTTCAACTTAAATTGGGGTTGAAAGAGAATTTTGCAAAATATTTTCCATATTTTTTCAAGAGAAGTCATTTTCCTTAGATTTGAGGAAAATAAGTTGATTTGGAAAATATTTTCCAAAATCTTTAAGCCAACCAAACGTGAGAAAATTGAAAAACATTTTTGAGAAAATTAAAAACATTGTGCTTTGTTGTGCTTTATCCTCCTCCTATAACCAACCTTGAATATTTAATCAAATTTTAGGGAAGAGCATATTGGAGCCGTCAAACAGTCACACATACCAAATGGATGTTGATCAGGTCAGTTCTGATGGTATTGCTTACTTTCAATTGAGTTTTGTTATTTTTGGTTGGACTTAGATTCATTTCTAGGCGTGTTGGACATTTCCCCAATTCGATATATTCTTTCTCATCCCTGTTTAGAAAAAACTGCTGCTTCATTGTTTTGTCATTAATTCATAATATGATTTTTTGACTGAGAAATTACTGGAACAGTTGATCAGGTGAGTTCAGGGTGTTATTACAACTGAGTCTAATTGTTATTGGTTAGACTTATTTTGAAAATGTAACTATTTTATTTCTAGGTGCGTTTGCTAGGCTAAGACCTGTATTCCCATTTTTTAATTCACTTAACACATAGTCGAGCGTTCTGGAGCAGTCTTTGGTGGTAGTTAGAAGGAATTGGAATAATGCATGCTATTGGCAACTATAATATTCCGGTCATCTGTTGCATGTTGCAACTACTAATTCTTTTTACGGACTTTTCACCTTTGACGTTGCACCCATGTCAAACTATCCAAAAATACACTAATTTGGGAGAGTCGGGCACACACCCGTTAACCAGCTTAGCTTGAAATATTCAATGTTATTGTTTGTTAGTAATGGTAGATAGAAGAGATTAAAATATCTGACGTTAATCTATTTTAAAATCTTTGGTTGAAGTATCAAACAGTTGCATGCTTTAATAAATTTGTCTGGTCACTCTTTCTTGTCCTATCAGGTCCCGGCAGTTCACTTCGAAGAGGGAATAATTATGAACATCCTTAGCAGGTTACCTGTGCGAACTCTCCATCAATTCAAATGTGTTTCAAAAAATTTTGGAATGCATTAATCTCCGATCCTTACTTTAAGATGAAGCATGCCAAGAATGACCGAAATTCCCAAAAAATCCTCTAAACCATTTTTTAGAGTCATGTGTGCTGGCGATGGCTTGGTTCATAGTTTCTGATATTATGGATGATACACGGCCCATACATTTGCTATGGAACCCCTCCATAAGAGAATCAATAGTACTCGTTATGGATTTGGTTATGACTCAACTAGCGTTGACTATAAGATCCTTACTGAAATTCTTGCATTGAAAGATGGTTTCTGGAGAAAAATCGACAAACATCCTCACGGCGTTCGGAACTCATTGTTTAGTACTAGTTCTTTGGCATTTGTACACGAGGCATTTCATTGGATGGTTAGATCAGGAGAATATTACTCAGGACGCTCATACCCAAGAGTGCGGTCTCTCTCTCCAAAATCTCTTACAATTAGGATAGGATGATGTATATGCTCGTATCTGTTTCAATTCGTCAGCCTAGGCAAACAAACCGTTGAGCGGGAAAAAGGGCTGAAACCATAGTATGTAAGAGAGGACTAGTTGTCCCTTGGGTTCCTCTTGGGAACTGCGAGGATCTACTTAGCGGTAGGTATGTCCATGCATCAAGGATCAATCTCTACATGCTCTCAACACCATATTGAATTGTCCAAAAAAACATGGTTATAAACTCAACACTTTGATTTTCTTATTCTGGTCTTCAACAATTTTTTTATTCTGTCATAGAAAGTTACTAATGGAGACATGACATGGAGCATAATTACATAGATAATAATAATCTGAACAAAGCTGAAAATCCAATTCCACAAGCATGAAATAGAGCATTAAGTCTCATGCCTAGAAAGAAACAGCAGCAAATGCAACTCCACAAGCAAGCAAGCATCAACTGTGAAACAATTAGTTGTTCTAGTTTCTATGTCCTCCATTAAACATAACACTTTTGTTTCACATATGAAGGAGCTGATGTATTTTACACAGACTCACAAACCTTTAGCTTTTCTATTGCCAGTAAGTATAAAAGAAACCAGAAACTTACCCCTGCAACCTTAGTTGCTCGGACTCTTCAAAAATGTCTACGGGTGCGTGCCGGATCCTCCAAAATAGTGTATTTCTGAAGGATCCGACACAGGTGCAGCAACACTTGTGGAGAGTCCAAGCAACTTAGTCTCTGCAACTGCCATGATTGGTCACCATTGTATTGCCACAAAAGCAAGTTTGACCAGCTAAGAAAAAACAGACACAGTAATGTATGGATTTCATATAAAACATGAAGAGGAAGAGAACATTTCAGACGATATGTCGTGGTAGAGTACCAAAAAGGGCAGCTCGGTGCACTATAGCTACCGCTATGCACGGTGTCCGGGGAAGGGCCCAACCACAAAGGTGTATCGGTAGAGTACCAAGGTCCTAAATTCTAGTGTCCATTGAAAGGATAAAATTCATAGTATATCTTCACCTTACTGATTAGTAGAACTGTTACAAATAATAATCAAAAGAAGCACTGGAAATTTCCAAAAGTCTAGAAGAAAAACATCAATAATCTGTCAACTTGCTCCATAAGTGGCTCCCTATGTTGCTCGGACTCTTCAACAATGTTAACAGGTGCATGTCGGTTCCTGTGTGACACAGGTGCGGCATCAAAAGTGAAGAGTCCGTGCAACTTAGGTGGCTCCCAAGAGTCGAACTTATCATTGTATGCTCTAGCAGTCACGGAAAAGATCACACAGGAATTCAGATAGTCAGACCTTTGATGTAAATTGGAGGTTATGTCACTAAAAGACACATTACACAGAAGAACCATCTGTGAATTGAGTAGAACGGTAAGAGATGTAAATAATAATACATAGGTATAACCTGTCAATGTAACGCAGAATAACAAATAGCATGTAGAAGCATTCACAGCCTGTTTGGCCAAGCGTTTGAAAGATCAAAAGTACTTATTTTTCAATAAAAGCACTAACTATAGTTTCGTGATAAAATAAATATGTTCTTGAAAATATTGGCCAATCACAAACTACAACTCTCCCAAAGCACTTTTGATAAGAAAAACTTCTCAAAATAAGCTGAAACTTCTCGAGGCCTTGGCTTCTTTGACATGATTGATTGCCAAATCTATGTTTAATAACAACAACAACAACATACCCAGTGTACTCCCACATAGTGGGGTCTGCAGAGAGTAGTGTGTACGCGGACCATACCACTACCTTAGATGAAGTAGAGAGACTGTTTCCGATAGCCCCCAAGCTTAGGACCGATAGCAGTATAACAAACACAAAACATAAATGCATATAAACTAGTACAATCTGCAAAATAAACTAACGTCACTAGCCATAAGATAATACTACCGCCACAAGATAATACTAAAAACTATCTATTTGAAAATATAGACATCACTCAACACCACGAACAAGAAACTTCAGATATAAATAAAGAACACTCCCCTATTGTTAACGACGCACTCTCACCCCTATCCATCTACCCTAATCCGCGTTCTCCGCACCTTCCTATCAAAGATCATGTCCTCCGTAAGCTGTAACTGCTCCATATCATGCCATATATGTTTAATAACAAATCCCTGAATATTCTACAAAGGAGGAAATTCTTCAGAATTGCCTAGATACTCTTCAGAATTAAATTGATATATGGATTCCTTGGTTCACAAAGCCGAAGAGAAAAGAGTAACATCTAATAAATCCTTCTAAAGCTCTCATAAGTTCCCCGGTTTAGAAAATTAATTCCAAGCAGAATGTAATAGAATATGTATAAATAGTTTGGTTTAGGGAAACCTGAAATATAGTTTTCACTAGAGGTGGACTTCTTTAGATATTTCATGAAATTACACTAAAACCTAAAAGTTAATAACTTAAAGAGGCCTGACAAAATAGAATTACCAATAAAGAATAATTGCAATTGTATTTCATCAAGTTGAGCTGAAATTAGAAAAAAATTGCAACATCATTGTACAATATAAGGATAAACATTCCATTACTAACTGGGAAATAAAAATATACACCATATTGCTAGTTTATCATTCTTGAAGTTGGTTAGCAGGTCCAAGTGTGTCACGAAGAAGGTTGATAAGACTGAAGCAACCAAATTAAGAGGGCAGCCCGATGCACTAAAGCTACCGCTATGCGCGGTGTCCGGAGAAGGGCCCCACCACAAGGGTGTATTGTACGCAGCCTTACCTTGCATTTCTGCCGGAGGCTGTTTCCAAGGCTTGACCCCGTGACCTCCTGGTCACATGGCAGCAACTTTACCGGTTACTCCAGGGCTACCCCCTTCAACCAAATTACAGCAGTTAATAGACAATTGAAGCTATGTATTAATATGATTCTTTGGAGGAAAGAAAACTTATACCTCCAGTAACTACTTTATTAAGATTCTCGTCACGACAAAAACAAACAATCCAAACTCTTCATCATGCTACTATACTAGCTAATATGAGGTATAGATATCGATATATTCCACAAGGATAAAAAGTTTGCAGGACAAAAGGAACCAGCCAACAATTCAACTCATACCAAATTCAGACGGTGTCTTTGCCTCAATTGACAATGCGTGCAGTCCATTCTGCAACTCGTCTTGTAGTAATCCATAAATCATCCTATGCCTCTTAACCAAACTCTTCCCTTCAAATTCATCGGACACCACTTTTAAATTAAAGTGTGTCTCTCCATCATCACTGCCTCTAATCCCCGCGTGTCCAGCATGCTGATACGATACATCTTCAACTTGTAATTCAATAGGCCTAAGTTCCTTCTCCAATTTCTCCTTAATTCTCATCCCTCTACTCTTCAAAACACCCCCATCATCATCACCGCCACCAACACTTGCACTGATGTCACCAATAGCTACAGACTCAACATTTCCATTAACACCATTGGATGAACCCTCAGTCGAGGACGCAGCAGCAGTTGATATTTCGCTCTCGCCTTCTTCAGCTTCAACGTACAACTGAAGAGCTTTTTTCTGCATTAACTCCAACATATTCAAAAACCCATTATTCCTAGACGGAGTTAAGCTTTGTTGCAACCCTAAAAGTACAGCAAAATCAGGGGAAACTTTTACGATTTCTTCTACCGATCTACCTGAAAGTCCCTGAACTAACAAAGCAGCAAGACCTTTAGTGAGTACCGAATCAGAATCAGCCTCAAAGAAAACCCTTCTTCTCTCCGAATCAAAATACGCTCTAACCCAAACCTGTGAAACACAACCCTGAACCTTGTTTTCACTCGTCTTGTATTTGGAATCAAGCGGCTTTAAATTTTTGCCGTAAAACAAGAGCTGTTCGTATTTAGCTTTTGGCTGCTCAACTGATTGAAATAGCTTGATGATTTCTTGAAGCTTTGGTGGGAATTCTTCAATGGGTTGCAGAGACTGTGAAGAAGAAGAAGAAGAAGAAGCAGAAACTGATTTTGTTGAAATTTTTTCAATGGTAATGGATCTAGAGAAGGTTAATTTAGGGGATTTTAAGGTTTTAAGGGATGGTGAATTAGGGTAGTGAAGAAGAAGGTGAGGAATTTTGGTGGAAATAGACATGGATTGAAGATAATGGAGCAATTGAAATGGCGACCAACGGAAGATTCCAGAGCCGATAATGTATAATTCCCTCCCCATTTTGAGGGGAAAAAAAAGAAAAAAGAAAAGCCACCCAATCAAAATATTAGAGCCGACAGGGCCAGGCCCGTTGGCCCGGCCCAAACTCGATGTAGTTGGTTTCATTTTTGTAGACGGTAAGTTGCTGCTATTTGATCAAAAGGTCACGGGTTCAAGTTTTGAAAATAGATTTTGACAAAAATATAAGGTAAGATTGTATATGATATTCTTTTGTGGTGGGGTTCTTCTCCAGACACTGTGCATAACGATAATTTTAGTACACCAAACTGTCTTTTTTATTTAAGAATAGGTCTTTTTAGTTTGGCTCAAATAAACCTGTGGCCCGTAGGACTTGAATAATATGGGTTGAGCTAGTCCATAGACTGGTTCGTAAATCATATAAATGTAACTATTTAGATTGTTTATTATTAGTATTTTGATTGTAAAAATAACATAAATCTCAAACTTATTAGAATTATTTACACTCTCTTAGGGGTGTCAAGTGGGCTGGCTCGGGCTCGATCCGATTTGACCTGACCCGGTAAGTCCTAGGACTTTAGAGTTCTGGGTCTCAGGCCGATTATTTTGTTAAAATGGGCCCGGCTAATCCTGCCCGGATCAAGCGGCTAACCCGGCCCGAACCAAGCCCGTTCCAGGCCCGTTGGTTAATCGGTCCGACCCGGCCCGAAAAAAATTAAAAAAAAAAGATATTTTGGATTTTTGACGGCTATATAGCCGTTTTTGGGTCCAAAAGGCTAGTTTGGACCCATTTATTTAAAAAAAAAAAAAATATATTTTTTAATCCCCCCAAAAAAATCTATAAATACCCTACAACTTCAAATCATTTTTTACACAATTATTCACTCTCTCAAATCTCATTCTCTCTCAAATCTCAATTTTCAATTCTCAAATATTCAATATATTTAATTTCTTAAAGTGTTCACTTTAATTTTTTAATTTTTCGTTTACAAAGTACGAGCGAAAGTTTCTAAAGTCGCAATCTTCGGATACTTCCAAAATTTAGTATTGTCGTTCCATCTCTTACGTTTAATTTTTATTTATTGTATTAATTGTTTAATATTTAATTTTATTATATTTGTGTATTTTGAATATTTATAGTTTAATTTAATTTATATTATGGATAAATTAAGAAACCTCGCTACTAAAGGTGTTAAAAAATTTTGTCCCGGAAGCGGTAGTGGTAGTAAAAAGCGAATTACTAGCGGTAGAGGTAGTTCAAGTAGTAGATATACCCGTGTGCCTTCGCCTCCGGTACCGCTTGGTACACCTTTTGAGGAAGAAATGAGTGTATGTGCTCACGATATGGATTATGTAGAAGCTCAGAAAAATTACAGTATAGAAGAAGAAAATGAATTAGATGCGGTTAATTTAGACGAAGATAATGAAAATATTGTTGAGACACCCGCAGTAGGAGATGCTAACGTTAGATCTGAATCAGTTAATCTCCCTTCTCGTCCTCCCAGTGCCCCAAAACCTAGTAAAAGAACTAGTATTGCATGACAATTTTTTGAACATATATCAGATATTGAGGTGCAATGCAATATTTGTCAACAAATATATAAGCATAGAAGTGGAGGCAAGCAAGAGGGTACGGGTACGTTAATGAGACATCTAGCTGAAGATCACAAAAGAGAGTTAAATATTGCAAAAGGTGGTGGGGATGTTGGTGGGTCAACGCAAACTAGAATAGACCCAGCAACTGATAACGTAGCGAAGAAGTATAATAAATTGAGGGACAGGGAAGAAATAACTAAAATGGTAGCTATGGGTTGTTTGCCTTTTAGTTTTCCTTCTTCTGATGCCTTTACTCATTATATACAAGCAATTTATAATCATATGTTTAATGGTATTCCTAGAACTACTTGTTGGTCTGATATTTTTAGACTCCATTCACAATATTGTTTTTATTTATCAACATTGTCAAAAAATATTCAATGTAGATTGTCCGTAACTTCTAATCTTGGTCATGCTGTAAATAAAAATAATTATTTAACCGTTACTTGTCATTGGATGGATAGTAATTTTGTGATGCAAAAACGTATTCTTGATTTTTTATATGATGAAGATCGTAAACATACTGGACAATTTATTGCTGATTCTATTGTTAAAATTGCCGGATATTATGGTATCGAAAATAAAATTTTATGTATTGCTTTTGATAATGCTTCTAACAACAAGACTGCTATAACAAAAATAAAATCTACGCTATCTCCGCCATTGCCTGAAATTTTTCATATTAAGTGTGCATGTCATATATATAATTTAATTGTAAAAGATGATCTTGACTTTTTTGAGCTTTATATTGAAAAAAATCGTCTTGCCGTTGGTTTTATTCAAGGAAATAATTGTAGATCGAGAATTAGAGAATTTAAAGTTAAATGTCAAGAAAATGGACTTACAATGTATATATAATGTAGTATATTTTATTAGTAGTAGTATATATACATTGAATGGTGCGTATACACGTGTATATATCTTCTATAGAAGTGTATATTTAACGTATACAAGTGTATATGTTTTATATTTAGTATATAAGTATATCTATATATATTGTAATGTATATATAATGTAGTATATTTTATAAGTAGTAATATATATATTGAATGGTGCGTATACATCGAATAGAGTGTATATATGTGAATAGATTTTCTATAGACGTGTATATTTAATGTATACATGTGTATATGTTTTATAAATTAGTATATAACTATACAAATATATATTGTAATGTATATATATTATAGTATATTTCATTTAAAGTATTACATATACATAGAATAGAGTGTATATATGTGAATGGATCTTCCATAGACGTGTATATTTAACGTATACATGTGTATGTATTTTATAAATTAGTATATAACTATACAAATATATATTGCAATGTATATATATTGTAGTATATCTCATTTAAAGTAGTACATATACATAGAATAGAGTGTATATATGTGAATAGATCTTCTATAGACGTGTATATTTAACGTATACATGTGTATATGTTTCATAAATTAGTATATAACTATACAAATATATATTGTAATGTATATATATTATAGTATATTTGATTTAAAGTATTACATATACATAGAATAGAGTGTATATATGTGAATAGATCTTCTATATACGTGCATATTTAACGTATACATGTGTATATGTTTTATAAATTAGTATATATATTGTAGTATATACTTTTTTTAAAGTAGTACATATATATTGAATGGTGCGTATATTTGTGTATATATCTTCTATAGACGTATATCTTTAAAGTATACAAGTGTATATGTTTTATAAATTAGTATGTAACTATATATATATACATATTGTTGTATATATATATATATATGTATATTGTAGTATATATTTTATTTAAAGTAGTACATATATATTGAATGGTGCATATATATGTGTATATATCTTCTAAAGTAGTATATATTTAACGTATACATGTGTATATGTTTTATAAATTAGTATATATATATATATTGTAGTGTATATATATATATATATATATTATACTATTATAGCATATATTTTATTTAAAGTAGTACGTATAGTCATATATAATTATATATTGAATGGTACGTATATATGTGTAATTGTTTATATATTTTTTTAAAAATATATATTGTATATATTGGAGTGTATATGGTGTATATTGGAGTGTATATAGTGTATATTGGATTTTTTATTTATTTTTTAAACGGGTTTGACTGGTTTTTAACCGGGTTTGATCGGGTTTTGATGGGTTTGACCGGATTGGGTTAAGTGGGATGGGTTAGGGTGGATTTTAATTTTTTTACTGTTTGTCCCGGCTCGGCCTGGCCCGGTTAACGTCAAACTAGGCCCTTAACCGGCCCTCAACCCGGTTAAAATGTAAGGGCCGGTTCTAGGTTGTCTCGGCCCGGCCCGTTTGACACCTCTACACTCTCTCCCACTTTTTTAATTACTCTTTCTGTTTAAAAAAGAATGACCTACTTTGACTTGGCACAAAGTTTAAGAAAATAAAGAAGACTTTTGAATCTTGAGGTCTTACATTAAAGTTGTGTTAAATGTACCAAAATGCCCTTTAATCTTGTGGTTATAAACATGTCGTGTGAAAAGTAAAATTAAAGTATTGTCAAAAAAGGAAAGAGGTCATATTTTTTAAATGGTATAAAAAGAAAAGTAGGTCATTCTTTTTTAAATGGAGGGAGTACTTTATTCACTCTTCCAATTCATAGACCGACATATATAGAGAAATTTTTGTATATGACAAAGCCGACATATACATTATAAGACCGATTCATACACATAATAAGTATGACTAGACCGACATATACATAAAAGGCTCGACATATACATAGAAGCTATGTATATGTACTTTTAGAGAAAAATGAAATTTTTGTAATATGTTCGGAGAGAAGAAAGTTTTTGTAATAAGTGAAACTTAAGTTGCGGGTTTGTGTAATTTTAAGATTTTTATTTGGTTTGAAGGATATCATATCAAAAGTTATTTAATTTTGCTATTTGGAGTATTTTTGGGGTGTTGGAGACTCGATTAATAAGTATCAACACTATGTAATATTGTTTGGTAAAATTTGTATTTATTAACATTCTAAATTAAATAACAAAATATTATTTTTTTAAAAAATGGAATGGCTCGTAAGGCGCGTAGCCCACAGAGTAATGGTGTGGGCTTGGTATTTTTCGGCCCATCATTTTGATGGGTCAGCCTAACCTGGCCGTCAAACTTAAAGCCCACATATGCTAGCCTGAATAAACTGAGTCGACCCGTATTGACAACTCTACGAAATATTCGTGGCCCGTGACGTGGGTATGTCATCTCTCAACAAAAATAAATAAATGGGAAAAGACTCAAATATGCCACTAAACTATCAGAAATGACTCATTTATACCATCCGTTAAAAGTTGGGATCATTCATGCCATCGCCGTTATAAAACTGGTCCATCCATACCATTACTTTTTAACAGTGGTTTTCTAAAAAACTGCTTTGCCACGTGGCCTCTTATTAGAGGTCCATGTCATTTTTTAATTTTTTATTTTTTTTTTAGTTTTGATCCATTAAGTAGAATTCACCCGCACTCAACCTATCACCTTAACCTATTTTAATATTACTCTTAATTTTGACCCTAGATTTAAACATATATATAATCATTTAGTCTTCGAACATAAAATTTACACACTTGAATACTACGTTTAAAATAATATAGGTTAGAAGAATTAATAATTTAAAATGGCAAATGAATAAATTGTGATTAAAAATTACTTTGTTTTGACTCTCGAAATCCGAACATCATCACATAATTTAGGACGAAAAGAATACCACATAAATGAAGGATCACAACTTTTAATTAGGAAGAATACCTAAAAACTCTTCTAAATTTGGATTATAAGTTTTATAATTGAATTATTGGTAGTCTTAATTATTTCGTAAATTTGGCTATTTGGTAGTCTTTATACTCTTTAACGTGGACGAGACGTAGAACATAACTTTTTTCTGCGTGGGTGGATTCTTTAATGTACACATTAAAGATCCATTAATATACACATAAATAGTGTTTGTGTGAGTAGGTACCGAACAACACTAAAAAAAATATGTGGACTGAAAATACCCTACGTATCTGGATGGTGGTCTTTTATTTATTTTATATTTTTTAAAACTCTAACATGCCTAAAATTAAATTATGCTCTACGTCTCGTCCACATTAAAGAGTATAAAGGCTACCAAATAGCCAAGTCCACAAAATAATTAAGACTACCAATAATTCAATTATACAACTTATAATCCAAATTTAGAAGAAATTTTTTGGTATTCTTCCTAATTAAAAGTTGTGGTCCTTCATGTATGCGGTATTATCTTCGTCCTAAATAATGTGATGATGTTCAAATTTCGAGATTCAAAATAAATTATTTTTTAATCATAATTTATTTATTTTCCATTTTAAATTATTAATTATTCTAACCTATATTATTTTAAACCTAGGTGTGTAAATTTCATGTTCGAAGACTAAATGATTATATATATGTTTAAATCTAGGGTCAAAATTAAGAGTGATATTAAAGTGGGTTAAGGTGATAGGTTGGGTGTGGGTGAATTCTTCTTAATGGATCAAAACTTTAAAAAAAAAAAAAATTTAAAAATGACGTGGACCTCAAATAAGAGGCCATGTGGCAAAACAATTTTTTTAAAAACCACTGTTAAAAAGTAATAGCATGGATGGACCGTTAACGACGATGGCATGAATGAGCACTGTCACACCCCCTTTTCTCATCTCCAAAAGATTATGGTTTAAGGTTCGAAAGAGTTTTTATTATTAAGTGACAAAAGAAAATGATTGTTTAGAAAAGGATTCATTAGTTTCAAAACTCAAAGTCACCACTTGGCATAAATCGGGTGTGCCAAGTCACCCATGAATATCCTTTTTCAAAACGATTTTGACTCTATAAAACTGATCTGCGAACAGAGATTCCGGTTAAGGAATTCTGTTGACCGAGAGGAAGGTGTTAGGCACCCCTCGATCCCGTGGTGCGACCACGGTCGCTTGGTAAAGCATATCAGCTAATTTGACATTACAAATGTATAAACCACACAAAACACGCAAAAACAATCAAGCAGGCAAACAAAATAAAACAATCCAAAATTTAACGTCCAGTCCAATTTATTACAAACCCAAAATAAAAATACTGAAATAAACTACACTAGTCCTAAACTATGCTTTACCGGATTTCTCGGGCCTTGATCACGAACATCTTTAGCGTACAAAATTCTTCGGGACATTCCCCGGTGAGTAAATACAAATGAACTCGGGGCATTCCCCGGCTAAATGAATACACTTTCAAATCTTTAGCGATAAAGTAGAAAGAAACATTGACACGTACATTCAATCATTCAACAAAACACAACCTAAAATTTGCCTTCTCGACTTAGCATTTGCCTACCCTACTTGACTTATTATAATACTATCAAGTTCGATTAACGTTCATTTCAAGTCAAACAATAACTCATGAATCAAACCAACCAAAACTTACCCCTTTTTATCAAGTTTCAATTCCACCCCCAAATTCCTTTTTAATTCTTAACGAGATATCATTTCATTACACAGTTTATAACAAAAAAAAATGAATCAAAACCAACAACTATTCATCGCCAACAATGATCAACCACAACACACAATATTTCATTTAATGCACCGAAGATCATAAATGATGAAATTAAAAGGGAAAGAGAGTAGAATTGGACCTCAATTTGAAGCTTTATTTCAATTAATTGATCTTTCCAAATAGAACTGCGTCCAAACAGAACCTCAATGTTGAACCCCAACCAACAAACCCAAATCAAAAACTTCGATCTCGAACTCTAATTCACTCAGACCCGATGGCGAGCAAGGATCCACGAAGAACAAATGAAAATAAAAAAAATATCAAAATCGAGGCTCCGAATGGGAAAAACCAGAAGCCGATATGACTGTTTGGGATTAGAATCAACTACAGTCATCCTGAAAATGATCAATTCAAACCAGTGGTGACCGAAATTAAATGTTTTCAGGTGAAAGGATGTTATTTCCAGCCAAGAACGCCAGAACAGTCAACCCTCATCCCTTTTCTCCCCTCTCACTTAAATACCCATTTCTCTTCTCCGTTTATTCCTCTTTCCGACCAGTTCTCGCTCCCTATATGTGTGTGCAGCAGCAGAAAAAGGAGAAGAAAAATGAAGTCCTCAACAACCTCTTACCCCAATTTCCCTCTGTTCTTGCTACTGATTTTTGTGCATCAACATCAGTGTGCGCGTGTTCTTCTCTGTGTGTGTATAGAATTGTGTATGAGAATCTCCCAAATATTGGTGAAGAGAAGCTGTGAATCGTGAAGAAGATAGAAGAAAAAAAATGAAATCCTGCCCAATGTGTATAAATGGAATATGTATGTGAATATGGTCCCCTCCCATGTCCATTCCCTGGGTTAAAAAAAACGTGTAAAAAGGGGTAGGGATAGGGTAGTGGTGAGGTGGGGGTAGGGTATGGGGCAGGGTGTGATGTGTTTTATTTTGATTGGATAGGTTGTTAGGATAAGATGTAGGGGTTAGGATAGGATAGAATTTGTTAGGGAGTTTGTTATTTTTGTATTTTGTGAGGGTATTATAACATGGATGAGGGTACACAGTAGGTTAAAATAAAAATGGGTAAAAGTGAATAAAAATTGAACTTTAAGAGGACGAAATCACGTGTCTACATCATGCCCCCTTTGGATGTAAACACATGGTGTTTTCATGCAAAGCAGTAGACAACGAGGCGGAATTTTGTCCTGACCTTTATTTAAAAGCACGGAGCAAGACGAGGAAGGAAAACCAGGTCTTGACTTAGGACATCCTACCCACCTCAATTATGAGGGGATCAAGTGACAAGTATCTCAAAGAATTAGAAGGAGATGGACTATACCGAGTTGGAGAGTCGAGTGAGGTTCCATCGAGGTTCCGGTCCGCAGCTCTGTCATTACATCAAAAAATGAAAATTACAAGTTAAAACATAAATGAAATTACAAAATCCTATTTATACAACTTCTGTTGGCTCATGACTCGACTTTTATCACCCTATTCTTCAGGTGGGCTCCTGACTTGCAATTTCTTCCAACTTGTTGCTTGGCTTTCAATTGCTTCGCTTATGCTTGACTTTTCGCTTCTTCACCCTATTCTCCAGGCGGACTCCTGACTTGCTATTCCATCCCTTTGTTGCTTGACTTTTCATTTCTTCACTCTCTTCTTCAGGTGGGCTCCTGACTTGCTATTTTATCACCCTGTTCTTCAGGCGGGCTCCTGAAACCCAAAATTAAAACTAGAACAAAAATTATCCCAAACAAGAATTATAATAAAGTAGTATTTCATTTTTGAAAGCGTTGTCCGATTTTTCAGGAGGGTCCTGAAGAGCAAGTAAAGTCCCATTTTTCAGGAGGGTCCTGAATTGAAAGTAAATTCTCGTTTTTCAGGAGGGTCTTGAACATAAAGTAAAATCCCATTTTTCAGGAGGGTCCTGAACAAAAAGTAAAATCCTATTATTTTAGGAGGGTCCTGAACAAAAGTAAAATCCCATTTTTCAGGAGGGTCCTAAACAGAAAGTAAAATCCCATTTTTTCAGGAGGGTCCTAAACATAAAGTAAAATTCCCATTTTCCTAGAGGGTCCTGAACATAAAGTAAAATCCCATTTTTCAGGAGGGTCCTGAACATAAAGTAAAATCTCATTTTTTCAGGAGGGTCCTGAACATAAAGTAAAATCCCATTTTTCAGGAGGGTCCTGAACAACAAGTAAAGTCCCATTTTTCAGGAGGGTCCTGAAGAAAGTAAATTCCCGTTTTTCAGGAGGGTCTTGAACATAAAGTAAAATCCCATTGTTTAGGAGGGTCCTGAACAACAAGTAAAATCCCATTTTTTCAGGAGGGTCCTGAACATAAAGTAAAATCTCATTTTTCAGGAGGGTCCTAAACAGAAAGTAAAATCCCATTTTTTCAGGAAGGTCCTGAACATAAAGTAAAAATCCTATTTTTCAGGAGGGTCCTGAATATAAAGTAAAATCCCTTTTTTTCAGGAGGGTCCTGAACATAAAGTAAAATCCCATTTTCCAGGAGGGTCCTGAACAACAAGTAAAGTCTCATTTTTCAGGAGGGTCCTGAATTGAAAGTAAATTGCCATTTTTCAGGAGGGTCTTGAACATAAAGTAAAATCATATTTTTCAGGAAGGTCCTGAACAAAAGTAAAATCCCCATTTTTCAGGAGGGTCCTGAACAGAAAGTAAAATTCCCATTTTCCAGGAGGGTCCTGAACAGAAAGTAAAATCCCATTTTTCAGGAGGGTCCTGAACAGAAAGTAAAGATTTTCATTTTCCAGGAGGGTCCTGAACAAAAGTAAAATCCTCATTTTTCAGGAGGGTCCTGAACAGAAAGTAAAATTCCTATTTTCCAGGAGGGTCCTGAACAGAAAGTAAAATCCCAATTTTCAGGAGGGTCCTAAACAGAAAGTAAAGATTTTAATTTTCCAGGAGGGTCCTGAACAGAAAGTACAATCTCACGGATGTGCATTTCCAATGGTAGCTGAATTAAGTGAAGCGAACTTACCCCTATTTCAACAAAGAAAATTTGTCAGTTAAAAACTTAGTGGTGGCTTGCAGATCTTGGCTTCTTAGGTATCTGCCCAGCACTCGTTCCTTTCATCTTAATTCTAAATCAATAACACTTGTCCTGTCTTGCCGCATCATCGACCCGGATCCATATTGAGGGAAGTGAGTTCTGACTCGAACAATGGGCTTCCATTTTATCATGCCTCCGAGGTGAATCGTTTTCCCAAATCTGAATGCTTCCACGAATCCAACAGCCTGTCGATTGATAGACTTTCTTTATTTCGTGTTGAATTACGATCATATTTATTTCCTGTGCTATTCCTTGGCTTTTCCTCGTATAATTGGAAAAACTGGTAGTAAATTTTGACTCTATTTTGATTCTAAAAGAGGGACATGAAAGAAAATTAAAACGAAGCTCAAACGGGTAAACAAAGGATGACACAATGTTTGGATAGAAGAATAAAATGTCTTCATCATATCAATCTTTAAAAATGCAAGTACTAAACATGAAATAAAATCAACAAAGGATCAAATATCATACGTAATATCATTTGACCGCATCAGCATTGATAGCCATTTCTGCCATTTTGCCTTCAGTATCTGTCAAATATAAGGCTCAATTGGGCAATATTTCCTTCACAACAAAAGGACCTTGCCAGTTAGGGGAGAACTTGCCTTTTGCTTCAACCTGGTGAGGAAGGATACGTCTCAATACCAACTGACCAACTTTAAAATTCCTGGGACAGACCTTTTTGTTATACGCTCGAGCCATCCTCCTTTGATACAACTGGCCATGACACACAGACGTTAGCCTTTTTTTCTCAATCAAACTCAAATATTCCAGTCGGGTTTTTACCCATTCATCATCATCAATCTCTGCTTCTACAATGACTCGAAGAGAGGGAATTTCAATTTCTGCAGGGATGATTGCTTCTGTCCCATACACTAATAAATATGGAGCTGCCCCAGTTGAAGTGCGAATAGTGGTGGGATAACCTAGCAATGCAAATGACAACTTTTTATGCCACTGTCTAGACCCTTGTACCATTTTTTGCAGTATCTTTTTTATATTCTTATTAGCGGCTTCTACAACACCATTGGCCTTTGGGCGATATGGAGTAGAATTTCAATGTACGATCTTAAACTGTTGACATACTTCTTGCATCAAATGACTATTGAGATTGGAAGCATTGTCTGTAATGATCATCTTAGGAATTCCAAATCTATAAATGATATTGGCATGAACAAAATCTACCACAGCCTTCTTTGTCACTGACTTGAAAGTTACTGCTTTTACCCACTTTGTGAAGTAGTCAATGGCTACTAAAATGAACCTATGTCCATTTGATGCCTTCGTCTCAATCGGTCCAATTACATCCGTTCCCCAAGCCACGAACAGCCATGGAGAGGCCATTGCATGCAACTCAACAGAAGGAGAAAGTATCAGATCACCGTGTACCTGACATTGATGACACTTTCGAACAAATTGAATAGAATCCCTTTCCATAGTAAGCCAGTAATAACCTGCTCGAAGAATCTTCTTTGACAAGACATGACCGTTTATGTGTGACCCGCATACTCCAGAGTGTATTTCAACCATGATTGTCGAGGCTTCTCTTGCATCTACACACCTTAAAAGTCCCAGATCTGGGGTCCTCTTATACAAGATTCCCCCACTTAAGAAAAATCCACTAGCCAAATGCCTAATAGTCCTCTTTTGATTGTTGGTGGCATATGATGGGTATTCTCCTGACTGAATGTACCGCTTGATATCCAAGAACCAAGGTTCTCCATCGAGCTCTTCTTCAACCGCATTACAGTAAGCATGCTGATCATAACTCTGTATATACACTGGATCGATGTAGGCTTTGTTAGGATGTTGGAGCATTGAAGACAGTGGCTAAAGCATAGGAAATTTCATTACAAATCGTTGGAATATGCCTAAATTTTACTAACACAAACCGTTGGCATAGCTCCTGCAAGCATTGTAGATACGGGATGAGCTTCAAATCTTGCGTCTTCCAATCACCTTGAATTTGATGGATAAGCAAATCCGAATCCCCCAACACCAATAATTCTTGGACTCCCATATCAACAGCTAACCTCAAACCAAGAATGCAGGTTTCATACTCTGCCTTATTGTTAGTATAGTAAAATCGAAGTTGTGCTGTTACCGGGAAATGTTGTCTCGATTCAGAGATAAGAACCGCACCAATTCCGACTCCTTTCATATTGATAGCTCTATCAAAGAATAACCTCCAACCTGGATCAGCATCTATAACGACTTCATCGACACATTACACTTTTTCGTCAGGAAAATATGTCTTTAATGGCTCGTACTCTTCATCGATGGGATTCTCAGCAAGATGATTTTCCAAGTCTTGGTCTTTCATGGCGGTCCGAGTCACATATAAAATGTCGAACTCGGTAAGCAATATTTTCCACTTTGCCAATCGAGCCGTCGGCATAGGCTTCTGAAAGATATACTTCAAAGGATCTATGCGGGAGATGAGATAAGTAGTATAGAATGAGAGATAGTACTTCAAATTCTGTGCTACCCAAGTTAGGGCACAACACGTCCTTTCAAGAAGAGTATACCTGACCTCATATGCGGTGAACTTCTTGTTAAGATAGTAAATAGCCTGCTCCTTTTTGCCTGTGACATCATGTTGACCCATGACACAACCGAACGAATTGTCCATGACTGATAAATATAAGATCAAAGGCCTACCAGGCTCCGGGGGTACCAACACGGGCGGATTTGACAAATATCTTTTTATTCTATCGAACGCTTCCTAACATTCTTCAGTCCATTTTACCACAACACTCTTTTTTAGCAACTTGAATATGGGCTCACAAGTGGTTGTGAGTTGAGCAATAAACCTGCTAATGTAGTTTAGTCTACCAAGAAAACTCATCACCTCTATTCTATTCTTAGGCGGGGGCAAATCCTGAATGGCTTTGATTTTCGAGGGATCCAATTCAATTCCCCGATGGCTGACTACAAACCCCAACAACTTTCCAGATTAAATTCCAAATACATATTTTGCCAGGTTGAGTTTGAGCTTATACCTACGAAGCCTTTCAAAGAACTTTCTTAAATCTTTAACATGGTCGGTCTGACTTTTTGACTTAATAATCACATCGTCCACTTAGAACTCAATCTCCCTATGCATTATATCATAAAACATAGTGGTCATGGCTCTCATGTATGTTGCTCCAGCATTCTTCAAACCGAACGACATCACTCAATAACAATAAGTCCCCCATGGTGTGATAAAAGACGTCTTCTCTGCGTCGTCATCATCCATAATGATTGGGTGATATCCGACATAACAATCCACAAAAGAGGCAACCTCGTGTTTAGCACAGTTGTCTAGCAAAATATGAATGTTGGGTAGTGAAAAATCATCTTTCGGACTTACTCTGTTCAAATCACGGTAATCAACACACACTCAAATTTTGCCATCTTCTTTGGTATGGGAACAACATTGGCTAACCACATGGGATAACGAGCCACTCGAATTACTTTGGCTGCAAGTTGTTTCCTGATTTTCTCTTTGATTTTAACACTTACATCAGTTTTAAACTTCTTCAAATTCTGTTTGATAGGAGGAAACGCGGGATCAGTTGGCAATTTGTGAGCCACTAATTCAGTGCTTAAACCAGGCATATCATCATAAAACCATGCAAAAACATCCTTATAATCAATTAATGCTTGAATCATTCCATCTTTTAGTTGTGGCAAAACATGTACACTGATTTTAGTTTCCCTAATATCTTCTTGATCCCCTAGATTTATTGGCTCAGTCTCATTCAAATTAGGATTCGGTTTGTCTTCAAACTATTCCAACTCTTTGCTTATTTCTTCTAGTGCTTCTTCTTCTTCATCATATTCCCCATCCTGCTTCATTACATCTTTATTAGTTTGGATTTTAAGGTCAGGAAATGCATGTTATGTCATTAGAATCAGTGTAAAGAGAACTGTATATATATAAAAAATATATATATATATATATTAGACACGAAACAAAGGGACATTGCATTTCATTAAATAAAAAGATAGAAAGGTTTAAACATAGATGCTAACATAACATAAACAAACTAAAATCCGAATTACAACCCTGAAATAACTTGGATAAACAGAAAGAAAAACAAAATAAACTACCAAAACTCCCTCCTGATGGGGAGAGGAGTGACTTCCCAATTATTGAGCCGAACAGCTGGACCTATGAATTGCATGTCTGCCATACTGGTACCTTCTCCTGCTTCGACCATATCAACTTCAATAAAAAGGTTCTGGAAGTCATCAACCAATTCAACTTCAAATTCCACATGCTTCGTGACACCACTTTAAACAAATGATTCACTTAGTAGTGGCATTGGGCGAGGGAGCGACCATGTTTCCTTTTTCCTTTCCTTGGCTTTTTCAGATTTTCAGCCGTAGGCTCAAATCCCAGACCAAACGTGCCCACGTTCTCACTCGGACATATGGGATGAACTATACCATGCAAAGACGCTTCCAAACTCTTTCCTGGCTCAAATTCGTATTTCCAAAGTTCACTCACCATCATGATAGAAGCAGAAAACAATTGCGGTCCCGGTATAACCTGTCATTCAAGGATACGATTCACTGGCAATGTATTAAAAATTTGATATACGAATGTCTCCTCTGCGTTATTTTTTTCAATAAGATACAAGGGAGAATCTTCGCAGGCGGGCAAATCTCCTTCATCATGAATAACCACTTCTTGCCTGTCATGCTCAAACTTAATTATTTGGTACAGTGTAGATGCAACCGCCTTGGCCTTGTGGATCCACGGCCTTCCCAACAACAGATGGTAAGAGGAGTCTACATTCAATACTTGAAACTCTATGGCGAACTCAACAGGCCCTATGGTCAACATTAGTTCTATTTCGCCATTGGAATTTGATTTTGCACCATCGAAAGCCCTAACACATACATTGTTGGGCCTGATCCTGTCAGCACCAATATTCAATTTTTGCGAAGTAGAAATAGGGCAAATATTTTCACCTGAACCTCCATCAATCATAACATGAGTGATGTAGAAATCTTCACACTTCACTATAATGTAAAGGCCCCAGTTACGCCCTATACCTTCAACAGGCAATTCATCGTCAGAAAAGCTAATCCGATTGACCTCAAAGATTTTTCCAACCATTTTCTCAAGTTGGTTGATTGTAATCTCCCTAGGAACATATGCTTCATTTAATACCTTCAGTAAAATATCACGATGCTCCTTGGAGTGCAACAGCAAAGATAAAAGGGAAATTTGAGCAGGGTTTTCTTCAACTGGTCTAATATTGAATACTCTGGCAATTTCATATTTTCAAAAAATTCTTTGGATTCTTCTTCGGTGATAGGATTTTTGATAGATGACGATCCACGTTGGCTTGGACTTTCTTAAGCTTTCAGGCACGAAGCATCTTCCTGACTTAGTCAAACCCCCTACCTCATCTACATCTTCCACTACTTCTTTCCTATGATAGGTCATCACAGTCCACCCATAATTCCAGGGAACCCTTTTCATATCAACTATCAGAGGTTGGGTCACCGGTTTTGAGGACAATAGGCACTGCCAGTGCTCCTTTCACCGTCAAGATGGGCTGATTCAGAGCTCCCACCACTGTCAACTTAGGTTTATCCTGACTTAAATCAACATACCTTCTGGCGCCTTGTACTGTGATCAGGGGTTTCTTTGTGCTTTCTTGGGCTTTATCTTCTCTCATTCCTTCCTAGTTCAATGACATTGCTTTCAAAGACTCTGCTACATTCACCGATTTCTCCTCAATGGTCTGTATCTTGACAATAGAATTATAACCCCTGAAGACTCTTTCCCATTATATATCAATTTTAACATATTGGCTTCAGCATGGGTTGGCAGCAGATTCCGGTTAATGTTTGGACCCTCCGGGGCCTAGACCAGTATCTGATTTGTGTTAATTAAATCTTGGACAACTCTCTTCAAATGCCAACATTTCTTGATATCATGGCCTGGCATATCAGAATAGTACGCGCACCTTAAAGAATAATCGAGATTCCTCGGTGGTGGATTTAAAAGCCTTCCTTGAATTGGGCTTAAAACCTTCAACTTTCTCAACCTATCAAACAAGCTAGCATATGACTCCCCAAGAGGTGTGAATTGATTTTTGACTGCCTTCTCTTTCTTATACTCGGGCCTAGGCTAAAAACTGGGTCTGGAGGGATTTTGGTGATTTGGTGGAGCGAATGAGCAATTTTATGGAGCTTGCGCATGCCAATGCGGGTAAGAAGGGGTTTGGGCATATGGTTGCACGCTATATACTAGGTATGAGGGTGGTGGAATGAAATATAAAGGGTTTTGTGGAGGGTAGTAATGGTGGGGAGGAATATATGGAGCTTGGACGTTGACTTGGGCTTGGGATTGGGGATAGGGGCGTGTTGGTATTTTGGGATTGGAATGGATTCTAGCTACGACAGTCGCCACATCTTCTTTCTTTTTATTACCTCTAAATGCGCCAGATCCACCCTGAATCGCTTGTGTGGTGGCTTTTAATGCGAAAAACCTCACTATTTGACCGGTCTTAATTCCGTCCTCTTTCATCTCCCCATTTTGAGGACATCCATAAAAGATTTTCCCATTGTCGGATGTAAATGTTGAAAATAGGTCTCATCCTGTGCCTGAATGAAAACTTCTACCAACTTACTTTCTTTCATTGGAGGCTTTACCCTGGCTGCCTGTTTACGCCACCTTATCGCGTATTCTCTAAAACCTTCAGTGCTCTTTTTCTTTATGTTGACCAAGGATTTTTCGGCTGAAATCAGGTCGATGTTATACTGAAAATGTTGAACAAATTCAGAAGCTAATTCATCCCATCTGTTCCATTTATCGATATCTTGATCGATAAACCATTCTGAGGCCAGATCAGAAAGACTCTCGCCAAAGAAGGCCATGAGCAGCTCTTTCCTTCCTCCTGTAGCCCTCAACTGGTTGCAATAACGTCTCAAGTGTGCCATGGGATCACCTTCTCCTGCATACTTCACGAACTTAGGCATTTTAAAACCGAGGGAAAGGTTGATGTCTGGGAACATGCAAAGTTCTTTATTGGAAACACTCCTATAATCTCCGATTCCTTGCAAATTCCTCATAGCTTGTTCTAAACTTTTCAATTTCTGGGCTATGATATCCTGTTCCTCTGTTGCGACAGGTTTCTCCGTTTCAAATGTAAATGCAGGTGACTGAGTGTACCCATACGGTTCATTCATTTGCAAAGTAGGCTCCGGGGCATAATGCTGACTATCTGAAACCTTCAGTACTGGCTCACTGGCAGACCTAGGAAGCCTCATTGTGGGACGTACAACATATATGGGAGTTTCATGTGGTCGCGGAGCAACGAATACCGGTGTGATCGGTGACGTTGGCTGAATAGCTGGTCTTGATTGGAGAGCTGCCAAGGGCACACCAGAACTGCCAGGATAATAATGTCGCAGAGTGAATCCAGGCGCGTGCTCAGGTGACTCAGTAGGAGCAGAGAATTGCGCCTGAGAGAGCGGTGGGCAGTTAGAGATATTCCCAAGACCTTCAGGGAGAGGAGGAGGAGGTATTCCGTTGGGCCATGCCTGGCGTAAATCTATCAATTGTTGCCTGAGCCTTACTACCTCATCATTATGTGCAGAACTTTCTTCTCTGTGGTCCTGATCCGGGTTAATGAGCGAATTTTCAATCTCCCTGCTAGCCATGGCGAGCTTTGCCTAGTGAAGTATAGGTGACTAGCCAGAGTGCTGCAAACCTACCACTGTTATCTGAAAGAATATGCTCATCAAAGATGACATCCGTTAGTATTGAGGCACACAATAAGCATTGGAATCACATTGGTAAAATTGTCCTAAATTTATGTTCATTTTTACTAGCTTTTGAGGTTAGCAAGGTCATTTTAACATCATCCTAATTTTTGTCTACACTTATTATTATTATTATATTTTATTCTTTTTTTGTGTGTGAAAACGAAAATAAACAAACAAAGGAAAGACGTAACATCATAACATTTTGAATAAAGAAAACAACAAAAACGTACAAAAAGTTTGGGACCACTTTAAAACTAAACAACAAATACGAAACAACATTCTAGACCCCTAAGACAACATAGGTGAAATTACTAATAAAGACCCTAATACCAAAAACAACTTGACTTTGACTTAAAGCAGACACCACCCTATAATGATAGACACATAAAAGACTCAAACTGAATAAAGATAAGCAACGCTCTTTCCGACTGGTGCTATGCGTCATGATCTTGGCTGAGATGGACCTGCCTGTGAAGTTCTCTTTCTCCCATTTAAACTTTGTAGCATATCCTGTAAAGACACCCTGATATTGGGGAAGAAGCTTCGGGCCCGTATTTCTGCCTCATGAGGAGTGCACTTGGAAAGATTATTCTGACACCTTTCTAGTCTTGAACAAATTTGCTAGCTGAACTCTCAGTGTTTCTACTTTGGACCCTACACTTTCATCCTGATGGTCGTCTACTATGCATTCTTCCTATATTCTCCCTCTAAGATGCGCTGGTAAGGGTTGAATGATACCCCGAGGGATAGATTGAAGCCAGACCCCATATCCCTGAGTGTACCTCAGATTATCCAAACTTTCTTTGAATGTGTCCACACCTAGCTTTGTTGCATGCTTCCAAAACTACTCGTACTTGCTCTCACCTAAGGCTTGGTCCTTGAAGTACTCAATATCCTTCAGAAGATCCACTGCTGGCGGTACGTCCTGCAGCCTACCCAACTGGCGCATTACCCTAGAAGGACTGTATGGTCTATTGTAATTGAGCCCTAACATAACTAAAGGGAGCTGCGTCTGACAACCCAACAAGATTATCTTTGGTCGAAGCCACAAATAAGTCCACAAAATGTTATCCCCGGTTCTTGATTCAAGAAATTCAATCCAAGCCTCGACTCCCACGGGTAGCGAGAATTTATCCAAACGCAACCTGGAGTCCATGACTTTCACTCAATTGGGAATACAACGGTCTACCACGCCTGGTCTAACTAAAGAATGCGCATGCAAATGCTCCATATCCATAACTGCAATATTAGGTTACTGCCCTAAAAAAATCTCATCCCCCCCTTCACTTCGGTTAAAGCCTTATATATTTCTATTAAGATCACGGGTATGAGAGTGAACCTGCCCTTTTGATTAATACCCTTATCGTTTTGATCCTTATGAAATAGAGCCATCACTACAGATTGCAAACGTGTATTAATACGCCTTTCTTCTAGTGGAAACACTAAAATGCCTAATAAAGCAAGGGTGAAGATTTCAAGACTCTTTCTCTCCCACTTCTCCTTAGTCACATGAAATTCATCCCAAAAACAATCAAAACCTTTCGAGGGCCCGAATCTAGCAAACAAAAAATCTAATGAAACCCACGAATCACTTAAACAACCCAAACGGATACCCTTACTTTTTAAACCACAAGACTTCAAAAATCTCAAGCCAGTATGATTTCGTGCTCGGATCATATCCTTCTCGATATAGGGCAAATACAACAAACCAGATATTTCTGCCAAAGTAGGAGTCATTTCACATTCCCCAAACCTGAACACCAAACTACTTGGATCCCAAAAGGTCAACAAAGCCTCTATTAAATCTGGACGAGGGGTAATATGCAGAAGTTTCATAAGATCACCTAATATTTTAATCAGTTTTTGCTGATCAACATAGTTAAACATTTCCCACCACTTGATTAACTTTTTGGGCACCTTGACAACCATCAGAACTCTAGACTTGGTAGACAAATCTATTCTGTAATAACACATAAGACGTTATCTCAAAAATTTGACAGGAGTAGAATATTCCCAACCCTTGGGATTTTTGACGCAAGCACATATTGATGGGATAGGCCACATTCATGACTCCAATTTGCCGAACAGAAGTATTGAGCGAAATCAGTCTATTTGGCAAACAACTCTAGATTACGGGGCGAGAGACCTAGACTAATACTAAGACAAAGGCCAATACAAAGAATACCGGACCCACCGAGGGTTGCCTACGTATCCCAGCCCGAGGGAAGGGAATCAGGTATGTGTAGTTCATCCAGATTGGACAATTAACGATTAACTAATAAATTGACCCTAACTTAAGTGACACCACCAAAAACAAACGAAAAAAAAACTTTTGGATTTTCAGCTAGACACTTTAACTAAGACTGACACCACCAATTATGAAGAAAAAATCTTTTTGGTATTTTTGTTTTTGACAAATAATAGAAAAGGCAAACAAAACTTTTTTTTTTTTGAATTTATGGTACTTTGAGAAGACAAATGCAAAACGTAAAAAAATCTTCTTGAGTTTTTGGATCGTGAAGAACAAAAGCCATAAAGAATTCTAAAATAAACTACGACATTCCTTTTGATTCATTCTTTTCGACTCACTTTTTTTTTAATCAGTCCGTCAAATGACTACGTTATCCTTAAAGATGCAACATTTAGCACATAGGGATGCTTTAGAGGTGAGTCTTCTACAAAGGGCCATGTGGGTCCCGCTAGGTCTCCGTATGATGCACATAAGCATGACCTAAAGGCTGACCTACATTGTGGTTCACTAACAAGGTTGTTCGGGGGAACGTATGGTCGATAGTGGCTACTTTTACTTTCCACCTACTCCATTACACCGACGGCTCCCTCCCTAAAATAAGGGTGACTCAACTAGAGGTTGTGTACAACACGTGTACTACGGACTTGTTGCAGAAAGAAGGCCGGGGGGTGGACTCATGATGACAAATATAAAGCGGTAACACATAGGATAAATACTATAAACAAAGAGCACGAAAATGCACAAAAATGAAATAACACAAACAATAATCACAAACAATGTTTATGCACTCATAATGCCAAACAAAGCCAATACGACTCAAAAATAAGCTCGAATTCTCATACTGTTCCCCAGCAGAGTCGCCAAAGCTGTCACACCCCTTTTCTCAACTCCAAAAGATTATGGTTTAAGGTTCGAAAGGGTTTTTATTATTAAGTGACAAAAGAAAACGATTGTTTAGAAAAAGATTCATTAGTTTCAAAACTCAGATTCGCCACTTGGCATAAATCGGGTGTGCCAAGTCACCCATGAATATCCTTTTTCAAAACGATTTTGACTCTATAAAACGGATCTGTGAACAGAGATTCCGGCTAAGGAATTCTATTGACCGAGGGGAAGGTGTTAGGCACCCCTCGATCCCGTGGTGCGACCACGGTCGCTTGGTAGAGCATATCAGCTAATTTGACATTACAAATGTATAAACCACACAAAACACGCAAAAACAATCAAGCAGGCAAACAAAATAAAACAATCCAAAGTTTAACGTCCAGTCCAATTTATTACAAACTCAAAATAAAAATACTGAAATGACCTACACTAGTCCTAAACTATGCTTTACCTGATTCCTCGGGCCTTGATCACGAACATCTTTTGCGTACAAAATTCTTCGGGGCATTCCCCAGTGAGTAAATACAAATGACCTCGAGGCATTCCCCGGCTAAATAAATACACTTTCAAATCTTTAGTGATAAAGTAGAAAGAAACATTGACACGTACATTCAATCATTCAACAAAACACAATCTAAAATTTGCCTTCTTGACTTAGCATTTGCCTACCCTACTCGACTTATTATAATACTATCAAGTTCGATTAACGTTCATTCCAAGTCAAACAATAACTCATGAATTAAACCAACCAAAATTTACCCTTTTTCATCAAGTTTCAATTCCACCCCCAAATTTCTTTTTTATTCTTAACGAGATATCATTTCATTATACAGTTTATAACCAAAAAAAAAAAATCAAAACCAACAACTATTCATCGCCAACAATGATCAACCACAACACACAATATTTCATTTAATGCACCGAAGATCATAAATGATGAAATTAAAAGGGAAAGAGAGTAGAATTGGACCTCAATTTGAAGATTTATTTCAATTAATTGATCTTTCCAAATAGAACTGCGTCCAAACAGAACCTCAATGTTGAACCCCAACCAACAAACCCAAATCAAAAACTTCGATCTCGAATTCCAATTCACTCAGACCCGATGGCGAGCAAGGCTCCACGAAGAATAAACGAAAACAAAAAAAAATATCAAAATCGAGGCTCCGAATGGGAAAAACCAGAAGCCGATATGACTGTTTTCGGATTAGAATCAACTATAGTCAGCCTGAAAATGATCAATTCAAACCAGTGGTGACCAGAATTAAATGTTTTCCGGTGAAAGAATGTTATTTCCAGCCAAGAACGCCAGAACAGTCAACCCTCATCCCTTCTCTCCTCTCTCGCTTAAATACCCATTTCTCTTCTCTGTTTCTTCCTCTCTCCGACCAGTTCTCGCTCCCTATATATGTGCGCAGCAGCAGAAAAAAAAAGAAGAAAAATGAAGTCCTCAACAACCTCTTACCCCAATTTTCCTCTATTCTTGCTACTGATTTTTGTGCATCAACATCAACGTGCGCTTGTTCTTTTCTGTGTGTGTATAGAATTGTGTATGAGAATCTCCTAGATGTTGGTGAAGAGAAGCTGTGAATCGTGAAGAAGAAAGAAGAAAAAAATAGAATCCTGCCCAATGTGTATAAATGGAATATGTATGTGAATATGGTCCCCTCCCGTGTCCATTCCCTGGGTTAAAAAAAAACGTGTAAAAAGGGGTAGGGGGTAGGGTAGGGTAGTGGTGAGGTGGGGGTAGGGTATGGGGTAGGGTGTGATGTGTTTTATTTTGATTGGATAGGTTGTTAGGATAAGATGTAGGGGTTAGGATATGATAGAATTAGTTAGGGAGTTTGTTATTTTTGTATTTTGTAAGGGTATTATAACATGGATGAGGGTATACAGTAGGATAAAATAAAAATGGATAAAAGTGAATAAAAATTGAACTTTAAGAGGACGAAATCACGTGTCTACAAGCACAACTTTTAAAGGATGACATAAATGAGTCATTTCTAATAGTTCAGTGACATATTTGAGTTTTTTCCCTAAATAAATTAGCATTTAAGCATAAACTTGTGTCGTGTTGTTTTGATAATAATTTTTTTTTTGGAAAAGAACACTGTATGGCCTAAGGAAAAAATATATAAAGTAGCATACGTAAGTATTAAATTTCAAAAAATAGCAACACTTTTATCAAATTACATTTTGTAGCATATGTATTTGTATTTTCGTAGCAACAGTTTGCAAAAATACAAAATGCATATCGATCATTAGGGCAGTAAAAATCATATGTATTTGTATTTTTGTAGCAACAGTTTGCAAAAATACAAAAGACAACTTACTATATTATGTAATTATGAAACTGTTGTTATGAAACTCATAATTAAGAGGATAAGCGTGTTATTTCTGAATTTTACCCGCCTAAAAAATAATAGCCCAAGTTTGGGTATTTGGACATATAATGTCCAGTTGGGTAAACAAATATCATTTTATGGCCATTTCCTAATCTTTCTCAATTTGGGTCATCTTGGTCCACATAGTCCATATACAATATGATACATTCTATATACAATACTGATACAATATCCAACTTGGGCAATTCGCCACTTTTAAAAATATTTCAATTTTTTTTTTGCTATAAATTTTTTAATTGATCAAATATTCTGATTTTTATTATTGTTTAGAAATAATAATTAAATTATATAAAAATGATATAATTATTAAATAGAATCTGTATCTATATAAGATATATATAGAAATTGTATAGTTCTATCAAATATGTATATGTACAATATATATATATATAATATATAGAAAGTGTATAAAAATTATATAATCATTGTATAAAACGTGTAAAAAAAAGTACAGTTATTATATAAATTATATATCAAAACTGTATAATTTTCGTATAGAATATTTATATGTATAAGATTTGTATAAAAACTATATAGAAGGTGTATAGAAACAGTATAGAACAAGCCAATCAATTGAAATGACTAGAAAGTAAAATTTAAATTCTATAGTCATTTTCATAGAAATAGTTTAATTTGAAGTATCATTTATGTCATTTTTCCTAATTTTTTTCTACTGTAACATGTCTGGAAAACTTTTATATCTTATATGACTTTGATGATGAACATTGATCTGGGATTTAATAGTTTTCCATAATACTAATCTTATCTCGAAATTACTTAACTCTACAATACTAATCTTAATCACTACATTAACATAGGTGATATTCTTGATTGAAATAAATTCACCAATAATACGTATTACCAATTAATTTTTTTTATTTTTAAGTTAAATTATGTAGCTATTTCTGTTGTGTTATTTTGTTTTTTGTCAATTTGCAATCGATGAAGATATAATACTTCCCGTTTACTTTTACTTGTGCACTTTGCATTTTGCATGTCTCTTAAAAAACAAAATAACGATCGACATGAGTATATTACCGTAATACCTACTATAACTAGAAGCATATTCTACATTATATTTATCACGGAAAAGACTCAAAAATACCCTTGAACTATCCGAAATAGCTCAAAAATACCCTTCGTTAGATTTTAGGCTCAAAAATACCCCTCCGTTAAATATTTGGCTCAAAAATACCCCTTCCTCTAACGGAATTCGGAAAAGGATCAAAAATACCCCTGAACTATCTGAAATGGGTCAAAAATACCCCTCTGTTAAATATTTGGCTCAAAAATACCCCTCCCTTAACGAAATTAAATTATTTTGACTATTTCGTTAATTTATATAAAGTTCATCATTTTGATTTATATTTCGTTAATTTCTTCAAGTGAAAATTTATATTTCGTTAATTTATATTTCGTTAATTTCTTTAAAGATTTAAAAGATGTAAAGTGAAAATACTTTTTTAGACTAAATGTATGTTTATTTTCCAAATCAAATTCAACCAATTTATATTATAATTCAAATACTTTTTTTCATTATCTTATTTTAAAATTTAAAAAATAATTTTATGTAAAAAGTTAAATATTAGGATTAAAAAGTTAAAGTTAGGGTTTAATTCAATCGAAATAATTAAATTTCGTTAACGGAGAGGTATTTTTGAGCCAAATATTTAACAGAGGGGTATTTGACGAAATTAAATTATTTTGATTATTCCGTTAATTTATACAAAGTTCATCATTTAATTTTTATTTTGTTAATTTCTTTAAGCGAAAATGTATATTTCATTAATTTCGTTAATTTCTTTAAAGATTAAAAAGATGTAAAGTGAAAATACCTTTTTAGAATAAATGTATGTTTATTTTTCAAATCAAATCCAACCAATTTATATTATAATTCAAATAATTTTTTTCATTGTCTTATTTTTAAAATTAAAAAAATACTTTTATGTAAAAAAATTAAAGTATTAGGGTTAAAAAGTTAAAGTTAGGGTTTAATTCAATCGAAATAATTTAATTTCATTAAAGGGAGGAGTATTTTTGAGCCAAATATTTAACAGGGGTATTTTTGACCCATTTCAGATAGTTCAGGGTATTTTTGATCCTTTTTTGAATTCCGTTAGAAGGAGCGGTATTTTTGAACCAAATATTTAACGAAGGGGTATTTTTGAGCCAAAAATCTAACGAGGGGCATTTTTGAGCTATTTCAGATAGTTCAGGACTATTTTTGAGCCTTTTCCGCATTTATTATATGCAGAATTCTATCTCGACCTATTTGTTAATCCATTTCAAGTCTTCAACAACAACATGTTAGAGTAAAATTTTATAAGTGGGAAATCTATATTATGCTCCGATATTCTAATTTAATACTCACTCCGTCTCAATTTTGTGTCACTTTTTGAATTTCGAGCTTCAAATAAGTATATCTTTGATAGTTACTTTTTCATATATCTTCTAAATACTTTGAATTGTTAATAATTTTGACTGTATAAATTTTATTTAAAAAAAATTGAAGATTTCGTGCCTAAATTTAAGATCATACTTATACGGTTTGACTGTAAAAAAAAAAATGACGCATTAATTGAGACAAAGAGAGTACTAGAAATTTAGATTTTTTTGCAACAATAATGTTCTATTTAGATTCATTTCATTTCAGAAATAGAAATTAAAAGAAATTTATTTATACAAGGATAAAATTATTAGTATGATTGGAGTCTGAAAAAAGATCGTACTACAAAGATTTTTGTTTCAGTCATACCTTGTGTTGTGCGAAAATTTTGACTTTTTGAGAGTCGCCACTTAATTTTGAAAATGAATTAAGAAACCTTTAGAGAGTTACTTCAAACGATTCAAAACAGAAAAATCGTTTTAAGTTTTGAAGATTCCGAGTAAGTGGTTCCTATTAACGTTTTAGGAAGGTGTTAGGCACCTAAAACGTCCTCTAACTTGCGGTTATCCGGACTGTTTGAAAACATCTTTTGATTAACTTTTGAGAAGATTAATTTGTTGAAATAGTGATTTGTTTTTTTATTTTTTTTTTAAAAAGACTTGTGTAAAATAGATTTAGGCGACTTATTAGGAATTTTAACTAAGTCTAAACAAAACTAATAAACAAATAAACACATAAAAGGGGAAGGAAGGAGAAAGTAAAGGATTTAGGCCATTGGGCCTAAATCAACGAGACCTGTCCTAATCTAGTTGGGCTTCCGACCCATTTCACTTGTCATAAACTATTTTTCGAGTCTTTGGCTTGAGTCTTGCTCCACCTATATTAAATACAACTTTGGCTTTGAAGCCGAAATGAATGAATAAATAAATAACTAAATGAATAAATAAAAAGAAGACAATAATAAAAATTGAAACTTTTAAAGTCTCTTAGTAACCTCATCAATGGGTTTTAACCCATTGTTCTTCTTCGTCTATCTTCTAGCACCCGTACGTCATGTAATGGACCTCAGGTTTAAACTTCAAACTTGACTCGAAGGGGTAGACCTCATTGGCCCATTATAAAATGCAAGAGGAGAAGAATTCATTTGGCCTCGAGACATTTTTTGCATGCAAAGAAAAGATAAAGAAATTAATATACGTTCAAGTCATAAAAGTGATATATTTCAAAGCAAAAAAAAAAATATCAAGAACCAATTTTTGAATGACAATGATAAAAACACTTGCACAAGAATAAGAGTCAACAAATAAAATGCAAAGCAAAGACACCCACTTACATGCTTCATGATTTATGTTTATACAAGAATGAATAAAGGTAAAAGGAAAAAGGTCATATTCAATAAATTAATGCAAGAAACAAACAACGTAAGCTTGCGAAAGTAAAGGGATGAGGCAACAAGGAAAATACTCATGATTTCTAAAATTGAACAAACATAGATGCTAATCCATATAACCAAAAAAAATAAAGGTTAACTTTTCAAGCAAGAGAATCTTTAAATTTCAATTAAGGCGACATTAACGAAAATTCATACATCTAAATTACAATCAAAATTTTATGAAAAAAAAAATGTGTAATGACCTATGGTTTATATTTCTAAGAATCGTTGATTCTCCTTTGATATTATGAATCAATGAGAGACACGAATCAAGTCTTTACACTCACAAAGAGGACATATAACAATCCAAAGGGAGTAAGAAAATTAGAATAAAAGTTAGCATTTCTAAAAGTAAAATATCGTTTCACAATCATACTATGCATGACTCGAAAATATCTAAATAATTCTATTTAGACACAAAAATCTGCGCTTTCTCATCATTTTGATAAATTTAAAAACATGAAAAAAAAAGCAAAAAAAATAAATAAACATCGTGGATGAAAAAATAAAGCTATCACTTCATCTCTTATACGAAGATTTTGGAGATCCCTTAAAATAATTAACAAACAAATGACAAATTCTTGATTTAATCAATTACTCTTTTTATTAAGACGAAACAAACAATAGTAACTATTTTTTCAACATACAAAAAATAACTTTACATGCTAAAACAAATATATCGGCCAACAATAAATTTAAACAAGGCATGAGTTCGCCTTTGAGCAAATATCAAAACTTTATACATGACAATCAAAGAATAAGTCAAAAGGCAAAACAATCAATATTAACCATTCTTTTCAACATAAAGAAAATAACTTTACATGCTAAAAACAAATATATCTACCAATAATTAGTTTAAACAAGACATGGGTATGTCTTTTTAAGTAAAGATCTAAACTTTATCCAAAATAATCAAAACAATAAATATTAACTATTCTTTTCAACATAAAGAAAATAACTTTACATGTTAAAAATAAACATGTTCAACAACAATGAGTTAAAACAAATCATAAATACATCTTTTAAGCAAAGATTGAAACTTTATCCAAAATAATCAAAGAATAAAGTCAAAAAAGGCACATACAACTATTGCTAACTCATTTTTATATCGTGAACAGGAAAATAATTAGAATATCGATATCACAACGTCCTAGGTCCTTCAAGGCCATCTATAACATACAATTCCATCAAACAAAATTATATCTACGAACTACGAAGAAGAAAAAGACGAAGAAAAAAAATGATAATAAAACTAAAATAAAAAAAAAAGAAACAGGTGTGTTTACCTTTTGGGGGGCAGCAAAACGAGACTACGAGCTTCGTCGGAATCAACCACCACCGAAAAACATTGCCGGCAACTCGAAAATTTTGATTAGCCAAACAACTCTATGAAACAAAAATTTTTACTAAATAAAAATAACTATTTTGCTTAAAAGGAGTTTTTCACCTTTCTAACCTCTTTTTTTTTTCTTCCTTTTTTCTACAATAGTAATGATAGTATTTATAGGAGAGAAATGAAGTTTTTTTTCTCTCTTCCACCAATGTGGAGAAAAGTATTTATAGGAAATAATGAAGATTTATTTCTTGTCCTCCACCAATGTGGGAGAAAAAGTAAATAAAGGTGTTTTTGAAATTTTAAAATTAAAGATAAGGTGAGGTGAAAGATAATGTGGGAGAAAATTGTACAATGTAGTACAACTTTTATATTTTAAAATTGGGAAAAGACAAAGTTGGGGGGAAATAGTACAATGTAGTACAATTTGAAATTATTTTTTGTGGAATTAGGTAGAAGTTATGAGAGTTTTTAAAAATTTTGTGTTATTTAAAATATAACCTCAATTGGGATTTGAAATTTAGCCATATTTATTTAATTTTGACCAAATTAGAAATCAATTGACAGATTGCATTACAATTATGGCCAATTTGATTTCAATTATGGCCAAATCTAATAGATTGACTAAGTTAAATTAAAATTCGATGCGAATTAATGCTTCCTTTAATCCCGGGCTTCTTGATTTTATAAATCAAACACATATTTATCCGAATAAATTATTTTTTGAGAGTAAATTATATTTAAATCAAAACTTTAATCATTTGAATCTCTAAGCCTTGATTGAAATCCAATATTTTATAAAATAAATATTTAAGTAACAAAATTATAAAATCTCGTATAATTGAATACGATAAATTATAATCACTACTTAAAATGAAAAAATTACGTAAGAATATATTTAATAAATTTTTATTCGGATGAAATAAATATTTTAATTTTATTAAAAATCAAATAAACTCAGGATTAATTTTAGTCGTGGAGGGCAAAAATTAGGTTTCAACAACTGCCCCCTTCTTTTGTGTAGGGTGGATGGAAGTAACCCTAGGCAAAGGCAGGTTGGCGTTCCTAATTTTTGTCCGACCACAAATTCGAAACTAAAAGAGGTTGACTTTTGCATGAGTCTCATAGAGTCATGGCCGAACTCAGGTCGGGTTTCCTATATATCTCAGGTTACAAGAGAATTCAGGCAACTTGTAGTTCATAAAGCTTGATTTAAGACACGATTTAAAAAAAAATCACCAGCTATCTCAGTTTTTTGGAGTTTTTGACGACTGAAAAGCTAGGAAATGGAGGGATTTGGGGAGGAGGTTGGAATGCAGTCGAGTTTTCTACATAGAACCTAGCCTACATATCCCTGAGACTCAGGGAATCAGACTGCCTGTAGTTCGACTCAATTGGTAGAAAAAATATTCTTTTATTTTGGACTATCTTTGGCTCGGAATGGGTGACAAGTTGATCGAGTTGCAGAAAAGAGGCTTGTAACCTCTTAACCCTGAATGTGGAATCCTTCACATCCATAGGAAAGAACTTACCTGGACATAATTTCTAAAACTGAAAGAAAGAGAATTTCACCCTCGGTATGAGTTTAGAAATAATCGAAGGTGAAGCTGAAACCAAAATATCTCAAACTACCTACATGCCTTCTAATAGGGGTGTGGTTATATGGTGGCGATGATCATCCTTTAGCTCGCGTCCAAAGAGTTTGACGTTCCTCTTTAGACTATGTCCCATTTTACTGCTAAGAAAGAGTTTCACATTGTACTGCATCCTATCTGGAGTTGTCCGCACCTGTGATTTTGATTTGATATTTTCACCCTCCCAGATTCTGTTTGGAAGGAAATAACTTGCAATAATAGACACAACAACTCTCTTGGTCGTTGTATAATTATCTTATTTATCAGTTGAATATGTATTCAAAGTAGGCATCTCTCTTGGACATCGACGACACTTTATGCAGAACGGTCCCTGCAACCGCTTAATCTTGCGTTGATGCGGCAATCCTTTTGAGTCACCTATAGTGCTTGTCGTATGTGGCATGATAACATCTCCGGTTATTGATAATAATTTTTTTCATATGATCTCAGGTAAGTCTTGCGCATCTTTTGTACCGATACGACTTATAGATTTTTCTTAAATTGTCAATATTTGGATAATCTTGTACATTATTTGATGTCGGATACGAGGCGACTTACAGATATCCTTTGAATTGCTAGCTTTTAGGTAATCCTGCACATTATCCGACCTTGGATAAGAGATGGCTTATAGATATCCCTCCAATCGCTAGCTTTTAGGTGTTCCTACACATCATCCGACCTTGGATACAATATGACTTATAGATATTACTCAAATTGCTAGTCCTTGGGTAATCCTGCACATAATCGATGTTGGATATGACGCGGCTTATAGAGAATCCTTGGACTTATTAATTTGATAATCTCGCATATTCTCCGGTAAGGATTTAGTTGCGACTTATGGATAACCTCCAAACTATTAATTTTTGGGCGATCTTGCACACTATCTGGTTAGGATGTTGTTGTGGCTTACGGATGACCTACATGCTATCAACTCATAGGTGATCTTGCACACTATCCTATTTCAAATAATATGACTTATAGATGACCCTTAAATTGTCAATTTCTAGGAAATCTCATACATCATCTGTCTTTAGACACTGACTTAAAGGCGTCCCTTCAAATCATGTGCTCTTGATGCATTCAGATGCTGATTCATAAAATGATGAGATATCCTCGACTCCAGCATTTGTGTCTAGCGTGTCAATAGATATTAAATGTTGATTATATTCTTGACGCTAGCATTTATGTCTTGCGGTCAACAGATATAAAATGCTGATGATATCCTCGACCCACAGCGTTTATGTCTTGCGTGTCAACAGATATGAAATGCTGATGATATCCCCGACGCCAGCGTTTATGTCTTGCGTGTCAATAGATATTGAATGGTGATGAAATCCTCGATGCTAGCGTTTATGTCTTGCGTGTCAATAGATATGAAATGTTGATGATATCTTCGACGTCAATGTTTATGTCTTGCGTGTCAACAAATATTGAATGCTGATGATATCCTCGACGCCAGCGTTTATGTCTTGCGTGTCAACAAATATTGAATGGTAATGATATCCTCGACAACAGTATTTATGTCTTCTGTGTCAATAGATATAAAATACTGATGATATCCTCGACGCCAGCATTTATGTCTTGCGTGTCAACAGATATTGAATGGCCCTCTTGGCAATAATATGCAATGGCCCTCTCGGCGATGATATGAATGACCCTCTCGGCGATGATATGAATGGACCTCTTGGCAATGCTATGAAATGGCCTTCTTGGCAATGATATGAATAGCCCTCTTGCCAATGATGTGAATGACCCTCTCGGCGATGATATGAATGACCTTCTTGGCAATGCTATGAAATGGACCTCTTGGCAATGATATGAATGACCCTCTTGGCAATGATGTGAATGGCCCTCTCGGCAAAGATATGAAATGGCCCTCTCGGCGATGCTATGAAATGACCCTCTTGGCAATGATTTGAATGTCCCTCTTGGCAATTTGAAAACAGTTTCACCTGAGTTTGTTTGTCTGCTTCTTGCTTTCTACATGTACCTGTACTCAAGGTAGATGATTAGTAGACATAAAGTCACTTTTGCTAGCGACCATTTTTTAGAAAAATTCTAAATACAGTATTTGTAAAGTAGACAAGACACTTTTGTTTGTCCTCCATGATCTCAAGAAATGAGATGGACAATTCAAAAGGTCGTCAATAAATGGGTATTCGACCCATTTTTAAGGCTACCCAAAAAGTACCATTATTATTATATGCTCTGTTATGGCTCCCGACTTGCTTGAAAATTTTTTGAAAGGAACGCTCATTTTTGTGTATCGATCCCTGCATCCACAGAAAAGTGATTAGTTTGAATGAAACTACTTCGTGTTGACCTTCTTCGATTCTCCGTTTGCTCTACGCCATCTTTTGGGTACTCTATTGTGTTGGGACTTCCACCCTTGACTCCCCGTCCTAATCGATGTCTAGGCAATCACTGAGTAAAAGATTTATATAGATTTTTAAAAGTAGTCTTAGTTTTTAGAAAATTTCTGCCAGTCATGTCATGTAATAGCTCAACGACCAACTTTCTCTTGATTCTTACAATGTCCGACGTTTGACGGAGGTTTGCTTAGGGATTCAGTATTGTCGAGGCCCTCTACCAGAAGTTTTATCAAAGACGGAGATTCAATCTTCCCAGACTTTATCACAGGTGGTGATTCTCAAATCTCAACTTCGACCTCTAGTGCTGGGGAATTTGAAATATATTTCAATATTTGGTGGAAATTTTGAGGCCTTCCTCAAAATTTCTGCCTTAGTTTAAAGTAGCCTGAGATGATATCATCTCGAGTGGATCTGAAGTCTTTGCTGATCTTCATTCTCTTTGTTGGATGTTGATCTTCTCTTTTGAATTTTCGAGATTCCTTCTCGAAAATTCTGCCCCAATTAATGAATAGAATAATAGGGTAAATAACCTTCTAATACGTGCATACAAATAAGTCCTAGGCCCCAAAATATAACGCGAGGGCTTCGCCCCCGCACCCCCATCGGGATCACAAACATAGATTGCACCGTGAAACTTTTTGAGCTGAATCAACAAATTCCGGGTCACAACTCTAACAAAAACTACAATTAATAACAATTTTTTCTTTGTTTAGATCCAATAAATATCCGTCATAAAATCCTAGCCGTCCAATCTTTAACCATAACACAATCACAACCGTCCAGTACTCCTTATATATTCAAACTTCCCTTCCCCGCCAAAATAAACTTTCTTTCTTACAAGCTCTGTTTCAATGGCTACCGTACCCGAAACCGCTAAAAGGCTCTTTGAACCCGACCCGTACTCGCTTATCAGCCTTCTATATCTCCTCCGTAACGACAATGATAATCTCCGTAAACCTGCAAAGAATCTCCTCGATTACACCATCAAAAACTACCCAAATTCATTGGTTCATAAACTTTCTGAGATAATTCAACTTGAATCTTCGATTACGCGTGTTCTATGTTATGATCTTTTACGCGATATTCTACAACCCCTTTGGACTAAACTTACGTTCACTACGCGAAATGCGGTAAAGATTTGTTTGAATTACAAGATTTGGCTTGAAAAAGATTATGGAACACTCAAGGCTTGCTTTTCTTGTGTATCGCGTTTAGCGTGTTTGATTTTACCGAAAAAGGAATGGGATATTTTGTTGTACTTTATGTTGAGGAACTTGGGTTCGAGATCTTGGAATAGAAAAATGGCTGCTCTGTTCTTATGGGATGCATTGATAGCGAGCTGTCCTGACGCTTTCATGTTGTATGTTGATCGTTTGATCGTGGGGTTTAAGGATGTTATGGTTGCTGCATCGGATGATCATCGATTTGGGGTTTTTGCTTCTAAGGCCTCGGTGAAGTTGATCATGTGTTTTGCAACCCCCGCGAGTTACTGTAAGTTTTATGATCTTTTCGCGTATGTGATGATGGTTTTGGTTGAGGGAGTTCATGATCTTTTCGCGCATGAGATAATGGCTTCGTATGAGGGAGTTAGCGAGGAGGAGGAGTTAGTTTGTAGTCTTCTTGAGGATTTGATTGTTTTAGCTGGTGTAGAGACCACGTTTTTTGAAGTTAAAATTGGTGTTGTGATTGAGTGTATGGTGAGGATAGCTGAGGATATGAGGTTAAGGGAGAAGTTAAGGCAACTTGCTATAGAGTTTGTCGTTACTGTTGCTGAAGATAGGGAGTGTGGATGTAGGATGATGCAGATGGTTCCGAACGAAGAAGTTACTAAGTTGGTTGGTGTGTTGATTGTGATGTTGGCTTATATTGAAGATGACCCTAGTTGGGGAAATGCAAATAGTGATGATGGAAATGAAGGGGTGTTGAGTATGTGTAGTTATGCTATGGTGAGTTTGAATAGGTTGGCTGTGGCATTAGGGGGAAGTGTAATTGTGCCTTGTTGCCATTCTTGCTTGTCTACCTTCTTGGGAAGTCAAGAGTGGAGGGGTCGTCACGCTGCTGTTACTGCAATCGGCCTGATATCAGAAGGTTGCTCGAAGGTAATGCTCGGAAACAGCCTCTCTACCTCCCGAGGTAGGGGTAAGGTCTGCGTTTACTCTACCCTCCGGCCGGGGAAATATGGGGTAATTTTTTGTGTCTGGAAATTCCTTTCCAGGCATTGTTACTGGAGATGGAGAAACTTGTAGAGACTATAGTGAACCTAATCCATGATGAGCACCCTCGAGTGCGATGGGCGACAATACATGCAATTGGTCAGCTATCAAAGTATATGAGTCCACATTTTCAAGAGCGATATCATCAGCAGCTACTTCCAGCTTTGATACAAGTACTGGATGATTTCGACAATCCTAGGTTGCAGGTACTTAAAATATGCAGAAAGCTAGGCTATTGAACTCTACCATTGACCGATAGTCATTTGGCTAATGTATCGACGCTTTGTTCTCTGAATTCTTAACTTGCAAGTACATACTGACACATACTAATATCATCTCTTTTAATAGACACAAGCAACCTCAGCACTTCTGTTGTTCAGCCACAATTGCAGTTCAGATGTCTTGAAACTTTACCTGCACAAGATAGTGAATAAGTTAGTCGTGTTTCTACAGGTATGTCACATTTACAGATCTACGACATATTACACAAGCTTCTAATAAGTAACTTGCTGCATTCCAGAGAGGAATGCCTATGACGAAAGAAGCAGCTTTGGCAACTTTAGCCACATTAGCTATATCATCACAGGTACTCTATTTTGAGGCAATAGGATTGTTCTTTTCTATCAGCGTTCGGTATTCTAAACCTTGTGTGCGTGGGACACACTGCAGGACTCTGCAAGCATATACAATTCTGTAACGCCTTTTCTGAAAGTTATCATGGTAACCACTAAAAAAGATACAAGCCACATGCTCCTTGCCAAAACCTTGGAATGCAGTACTATGATTACAATGGCTGTTGGAAATCTTGGAATTCTTGATTATGTTGAAAAGGTGTGCACATTGTAACTGAGATAATTCAACTTCAATTTATTCCAACAGCACACATTATGAACCAAGAACATACTTATATCATTCTAAAACTTAACCTGTGCGAAATCATGTTATATCGTTAACTTCCAAAACTGCATTTACCAAACAGTGTGTCATTTTAGGTCATTGCAGCGCTCATTTCACTGCAAGAAACTCAAACGGAGGTAGAAGATCCAACGAGGAGCCTGTTGTTACAAGTATGTCGACACATTTAGAATCTTGTGCTACTATTTTTTTTCTTTGTTTTGCAGGTAATTTACATCTGATTCTGTTGCAGGCATGGGGTAGACTATGCAAGGGCTTGGGAGCGGATTTCCTTCCTTATCTGAATATTGTCATGCCCTTTGTGCTAAAATCTGTTCGGATAACGAGCGATTTGGGTGTTTCTAATAGTTCAGATACAGATGATTCTGATGATGAAAGGTTGGCTTTTCATATAGCTCTTAAATGCATGTGTCGTGTATTAGTACTGAGAATGTCTTCAATCTTCTGTAGCAAGTTGGGAATAAGAAGTGCAGTTCTCGAAGAAAAAGCACTGGCTTGTCATATGCTATGCTGCTTTGCAGCCGAGTTGAAGGAAGGACTACATTTCTGGGTTAATGAGGTCGGTCTAGATGATTAAATATCACAACGAATCTTTTTCTAAGACTTAACAGAGGGACATGACGATTTCTATCGTGATTCATGCAGGTTATTAGTGTTTTGGTTCCAATGCTTACCTCTAAATTCAGCGGAGGAGTGAGAACAGCTGCCATTTCTGGTAAATATATAAGAAACGAGGATGCGTCAAATCATTCCTTTCAGGCATTCCGGAGCTTTATCTGATGTTCTCTAAATTGCATTTTTTCCCCTTCTGTAGCAATGCCATTATTGTTGCAATCAGCGGCATCTGCTATGAAGAAACGGCTTCCTGTAACAGGTTGTAGCAAGCCCCCACTTCAAAATCTGTTTGACACCATAATCAAGGATTTGCTTGAGGCGTTAAAGACGGTAATTAACCTAGAGCTGCGGCAAAAACTTTTATAAATATCATAATGATACGAGCGATCAGTTAAGCAGTGTTACATTCTTCAGGAGTCTAAGATACAAATTCAGGCAACTCTATTGGAGGCACTGAACGGATGCATTCAGGTAAGTCATTTAGAAAACCAGAGGGTGTCGCGAATTGTGAACTGTGAGAAGTCAGTTTAGGAATGCATCGCCTTATCTGATGCATTTATATATGGAGTCAAAAGTTCTCTTTAATTAGACTGATTCTCAATTTTCAAGAAATGTTTGAATATTTATGTACACCGAATACAAGCATTCAAAGCTCAAGAAAGAAAGAGGCTCACCATCATGTAAAGCGCACATAGGAAAAGATATGGACAATTGGTCTCCTTATATGGAACTGGACACTACTCACCCTATGAGCTGGCTTATGGGGTTGGATTAGGCCCATGTGTCATATCTTTACGGGGTAGCAGAGCCAGGCCCATCTCAACTCTTTGTTCACCGATGTCGGGCCCCATATTATATTGTCCACATTCTATTTAACGAGGTTTGGGCGTGCGGGGGAGTGCAACTCAACCAAAATTTCACTTGCAAAAGCTCTAACCCTAGCCTTTTTCCAAGATCTTTCCTTTGTTTATCGTCTGGGAGAGGGAATTCTTTGAAAAACCTGTCAAATGATAAAACATGTGACAGTTCTTATATATGGAATTCATAACAAAGTTGAGACTACACTTATATAAGTGTTACGGTACTATCAGCGTATGATAAAACATGTGACAGTTCTTATATATGGAATTCATAACAAAGTTGAGACTACACTTATATAAGTGTTACGGTACTATCAGCGTATGTAAGTTAAAATTTGTTTTTCTTCTGATTCCATCTCTCGGATTTGATTCTGCGCGTGGCGGTGCAAGCGCTTCTTCTTAGTTGGACGCTGATCCGGATCAGCTTGATCATCACCAGAATTTTGGGCTTCCATTACATCAGTGCCAGATATGCTCTCGAGTTCTTCACCTTGAATAAAGTCCCATCTCATTTTCTTGTGTTTTATGGGCTGTGGACGACATATCAAGCAAATTGAATCGGTGTGGAGCATTTGTATTTGATTAAGATTTGATTCCACAGCGGTCCCATTTGCTTGAAATATAGTCCCCGCCCAAAAACACTAGAAAATGAGTTGGACTTTGTTCAAGATGAAGAATTCGATAGCGGATATGGTACCGATATCATGGAAGCCCAAATTCTGGAGATGATCAAAAGCTGATCCGAATCAGCGCCCAAATAAGAAGTAGCAAAACCACTGCCACACTCGGAATCAAATCCAAGAAAAATAACTTTCTTACACTTGCTGATAGTACTGTACTCTCAATTTTGTAGAAGGTAAATTAATTCCATGTATACGAATTGTCTCAAGTTCTATCATTCGACAGTTTTTTCAAAGAACGCCCTCGCCTCGATGATAAGCAAAGAAAGAGTTGGGAAAAAGGCTAGGGTTAGAGCCTTTACAAGTGAATTTTGGTTCCAAAACAAGCGCATTCAAACGATGGGATACGCCCTATATTACTGATTGTTTTTTCTCCGTCTCTTATATGCTATGTTCTATTCTCCATGTTTGTTCCCCTGTGCCTATTTGATGACTCTGCACTAAAAAGTACTACTCACAGATTCCCAGCTCACGTCTAAGTGAACAACAAGCGACAGACTTTGTCGATGGCATATTAGAGGTTCTCTCAACTTGCTCATACTACAAAACAGCAAGAGAGGAAGCTGAGGAACACTTAACTATATGTCGAAACGTTAGTGTTTTGTCCTAAAGCCTCTAATATACTTTTCAACAGGTTCTTATATTTACCATCATCTATTCAATTATTTCCTGAACTCAGGTTGGCATTTGCCTCGGGACTATGGTGATAAAGTATAAGGCAGATTTTTTGCCCCTTTTCGACAAGTTTTTGCCTTACGCATCACTTATGTGGGTAAGCTACTCTCCGTCTCTATGATATACTATATATAGATAATTCATGAACCTTCTAGAAGTGACACAGTTGATATAAGTTGCTACGTATACCGTCTTTTTAAAGAATCCTACGGTGATACTGTAACAATTTCCTCGACCTTATACATCACCTTTTCCCTCAAATCCTCTGAGACTTCCCCATTACTCTCTACGTATTTCTGTGTAGAGTAACGACAGAACTGCAGAAGGAAGAAGAATTGTAGTGCACATTTTTCGTAATGTCGCTGAGCAGTGCCGAGAAGAAGCATTCAGGCAAGCCTTATGTGATCCTCAATGTCTTACTAGTCATGATAACCGTGCTTTGCTTTATCTGAACTTCATTTTGTATTTAAAAGCAGATACTACGAAGAGTGGATACCTCTACTGCTTAAAGTTTACGATCATAAGAATCCAGATGTTCAAGAGGTCCTTCTTTTCTTACTTCTATAGTTGTTTCCGTAAGAAATCTGTCGTATATTCTCCAAATACGATTTTTTTTTTTTTTTTTTAATTCTCAGCTAGTAGCAACTGCAATCGGTATTTGTGCTGAATTTGGTGGAGATTTCCTAAAGCCTCATACTGCAGGTAGCTTTACGCGTTAAATATGTGTATGATGTTTATTTTTCTCCCTAGCCTCACTGACTTAGCTTTCTACTCTTTGATGTAGTAATATTCAGTTATTTCAAATCTGTAATGGAGCATCCTGATGCAAAACTCCCCGAAAACATCACAGCATATGAGGCGGCTGTTTCTGCATGTGGGAAGTTATGCCAGTTTGTCTCCGAGGGCATCTACACCTATGAGGTTATTATTATTGTTGCTGTCAATTTAGACTAGTTTGTTCGTCTCTGAGGTGTTCAGGCTTAGCTTGCACCGTTGCACACACATCTTACCTCACGCTAGCACATGCGATAAATCACCTAGCGTTTTCTTCTTGTCTCTACTGGGATTTGAATCCTAATCACCCATAGATCTTCACCCATAGATCTTCACTCACTTCAATGGCCACTAGACCACACTCCTGGGTGTGAAAAGTCCATTCTTTGGCTTAACTAGCTGTGTCGTAGTTTCATCTATAACAACACATACCCAGAGTGTAATGCCAGAAGGTGGGGTCTGGGAGGGTAGAATGTACGTAGACCTTATCCCTATCTCGTGGAGGTAGAGAGATGATTTCTAAAAGACCCTCAGCTCAAGCGCGGCAAGTCAAAGCTGTTATGAAAAACGAAACACGGCAGTCTGTCGTATGCTTCATCTGCCTCATCTACAAAAACTTCATCTGTCATCTGAGTCTGATAAGCAACACATTCAATTTGCACTTCATATATCAGAACACAGACAACACTGATCACAAATTTACTACTCTTCGTTGCAGATGAGTTATTTTGGAGAACTATTTTGATAAATTTGTGGGTCATTGACATGGTATATACTTTCTTGTCTTTCTTAATTTGACAAAACAAATTTACATTGCAGTTTATCCACCTCTGGCTTTACAACTTACCCATAATGTGTAATCTGGATGAGGCTAAGATCAATCACGAACAGCTTTGTTCAATGACAGAAACGTAAGTAATTCCTACAGCAATAAGCTATTGGTGATTACAAATCTTCATCATCTCTTATTCATTCCTTGCACTGTGCCTTCACTTTTTCAGGTCAGCAGACAAAGTTACTGGCCCTCAAGGACTATATATACCGCAAATAATAACAATTTTCGCTGAGGTACTTTTTCCGTGACCTATACCTAGTCGATGTTGGTTGTTTCAGTTTAATCTATACCGGAAATTTGTCCAGTGTCATATATCCATTACGATAATCTCCATTTCAAAGTTCTCTATTTTTTTTCCTCTAGGTCCTATGGGCAGGGAACAATATAGCCACTCAAGAAACTACCGAGCGAATGATCAAACTATTGAAGAAGTTTCAAAGGGAACTGCAGCCTTCCATGTTCTCCGACATTTGTGGAATATTGCCTTTGCCACAGCAAAGCATGTTGCGCGCTGTTTTCTCATCTTAACTCCAACAAGTTTTTTTTCATTCTTTTGAGTATATATACATACACAGACGATTTCTTGAATTTACCGGAAGAGTAACAAATAGAAAGATTACTCTATAGAGTGTGATTGTATATAGTTAAACGGAACAAAGGATGAAGTCTCCGCTTGTAAAGAAGTTTTTCGTGTTTGAAAGGAAGCTGCCACATTTTGTGAAACTGAGATCTAAACCTGGATAGAATGTTCGTACAATTGTTTACGCTAGACCTTGCGCTAGTTTTTTTTACCTGTTGCAGAATCCCCACCACCCAACCTCACACACAAAGATCATGTCGATTATAATTTATTATATGCAAGAGATATCTGAAGATAGTAGTGATGAGTTAACTGAGCTTCTGTTTTCGTCTCCCAATCGTCAATTCAGTGTGAAATACATAGAAAAGTCATAGTAGAAAGCAAAGCATAAGCTTCCCAACAAACATAAACAGTAACAAGGAAAGGTTTCGTATGGAACAAACGAATGGTATAGATAGAAATAGCCATCAGATCATCATTATATTAAAATAACAAGAATTTGTAATACTAATACTAGACGTAAAATTTATGAAGCTACTAACTTGGACAACATCATCAGGAGAAGTTTTAGAGGCAAACTTCCAAGTTCTGGTTCCAATTCACGAATCTCCAGTTCGCTCCCTTAGTCATCTTCTTCAGCACGAATATCACTCAGATCGATATCAGCAAGTAATTCATCCAAAGGAATTGAAGGAACATCTTCTCCATCAGCAACAGAAGTAGTTTCTGATCGTTGATATTCTTTATCACGATACAATGATACGTTGAACCTCAGATCAGGATTCTCCTCCAAATCTCTCAAGAATTCTTCATACTCCGAGTTCATCTTTTGTTCTTGATCTCTTCCCTTTCCAGAGTTATCGACTTCCATATTGAGTGACTTAAGCTTCCAAGACCGACGCTTCCCATGTTTCTTTTGGCGTTTCTCTTCGTAGCTTTTCTTAATCAATATCACCTCCGGAAGGACAAGACCTTTGTATTTTTCAAGCTCGCTATCGTTACTATTGGTTCCATATAAATCATAACCGAGGGCATAGTCTCCAGATTCAAGCAGATGGCCTAGATGCGTTCTTACGGAGAATATTATGTCATTTTTCCCGAAATCAGATACACGAGCAACTTGGATATCAGCTAAAACATACTTTGATCCCCCAATACTAACTTCTTCAGAAACCACATCAACGTCTAAAACCACATACTCGACGAGCTGTCTACTTGACAGTAGAGGCTTAAACGATGCCCTCCAGTACTGATCAGCATCCAGGTAACAATGCCTCAGCGTAAACGGATCTAATAGAGCGATACTGTTGCTTACTTTCGTGCAGATCACTAGAGGACCAATATTTCCTAAACTTGCTGCCACCTTTGGAGGAAGACATATCAGATCCTCACGACAAACCGGACTGATTTCTACAGAGAACGTGTACTTATAACTGACGGTATTGCTCTTATGATCATGAGACACAAGTTGCTTGTCGTTTCGAGTCCTAACGAGTACCACCCTACTGACAAAGTCCACAAACTTCAACGCATGACTTCTATGGCCAAAGAAGAAATCAATTCCCTGATCCAACTGTTGAATCTTTATAGCGCGATTAGCGGCATCGTGCTTTAGTATCAGCTGCTCCAAATAGAAGAACGTTCTTCGGTGAGAAACATGCTGTCTAAGTTGCACTGCAGCCACCCATTGATCAGGGTTAACTTGCAACTTCGAACACAACTCACACATTTGATCTTGAACAACATACTCAACGATGTACGATTGTTCAAGAACCGCTCCATTTAGTACCTCTTTTTGGACTTTAAGCCTAACTTTGATCCTTTTCGAATGAGGTTCGGTCCAAATAAACTCGGCATGCACCAACTTAACTTTGTTCAAATTCTTCAACCTCTTGATACAGAAAGTGAGTAACTCCTTCGATTCGAGCTGTGCTTTGATCCAACTCTTCGGAGGCTGCAAATAGCTATCACATTCGGGGCAGTGAACAATCACTACGTGTTTCTGTAAACCTTCTGTTATATCAACTTCGGATCGCAAACATTTAGCACACATATTCGCAGCATTTGGCTGCATTGAAATTCCACATTTGCAGCACAACACACTTCCTATCGTTTGTTGCACTGTAAACATCCCGGATACTTCCGCCATACCTATACACGAAACAAGGGGGGAAAAAAAAGATATGCATAAGCAAAAACTCCACAAATGAAGCAATAAGTTGCATAGATTTTCATTTGTGTTTTGATCTAAGTTGCTCGAACGATCCAAGAATGTTGCTGCACACGTGTCGGATCCTCCGAAAATGCGCTACTTTTGAAGGATCCGACACACACCCAATGACATTTTCGAAGAGTCCGAGCAACATAGGTTTTGATAACCACGGAGTCCGGTCCACCTTACACGGAACTCAACTAATATTACACACTAAAAAGGACAGCCCGGTGCACTAAAGCTCCCGCTATGCGCGTTCAAGGAAGACCCGACTACGCAGTCTCACCTTATATTTTTGCTACAGGCAGTTTCAAATGTTTAAACCCGTAATCTTTCGATCACATGAGGTAAAGCGGTTACTTAAGATTTTCATTTTTCAATTACCATTTGTTAGTATTAAACATGAAACAAAATGGAACTGAAGAATTTCTTCAAAATAGCAAGTAATCCCTCTATCTAATTAACAATCTTTTGATCATCATTTACTATCTTATTTTCTTTTTTAGTCTTTTAAAATAAAAAAGTCACTTTTTATATTTCGCAACTATTTAAATCAAACATCTAACATGTTAGATTCAACATCACAATTCACAGCATTCAAAAATCTCAATTACTTTCTTAAATTCCGAATCAAATCAAACTACTACACATAATAAAATAAATAAAGGAGAGTAACGCAAATGTCATTTCTATTTATGTAAATACTTATACTTTAACACAAAAAATTAAGAGATTGATATCCAATTAACATTAACAATTAAATAAGATGAGGAACTAAATAACATCAATAAAATTTGATTAAACCTGAGAATTTTTAAATTAAAACACAAATCAGAGACACCCTTTTCTTCTTGGAACCAATTGAATTAACAATTAATAATTTTGAATATTACAAAACAATTTTTTTAAAAAAAGAAAACTAATTATTGTTTTATTGAGTTTAACATAGTTTGAGAAATTAATATTACCTGATGTTTGAGCTGAAATTGTTTGATATGAGAATTATTTTTTTTTCTGGGAATATGCTGTTTATTTTGGACCTTATATTTATTATACAAATAAACGAACCTAACCGACTTTTAGGAAAGAGCCGTGCCATCACTGCTTACCACTTTTCTCCTAAGTTATATATTGGTGCTCAATTTTAACATGTGTAAAGCTAAGTACTTGGAGATCAAGTATTTTTTTTTTTTTTTTTATTGAGTGGAGATCAAGTATTATTTTTTTATCCTAAATAAAATACTCCTCCATCTTATTTTATTTTATGTGTCGCCATTTGATCGGATACAGAATTTAAAAAATAAGGAAAGACTTGGTAATGTTTACCAAATTATCCTTTATTAAAAAATGTGCTAGTGTTTTTTTAAAAAAAAATTTAGTGGACTAATAAGGGTAAAGGTGAAATTTTATCTTTAAATAGTTACTAAATAAGGAAAGATGATATTTTTTTTTGGGACAGACTAAAAAGGAAATGATGACACATAAAATGGAATGGAGGGAGTATTATGTATGTGTTAATTTTGTATTACACCTCTTCACTATTATTGTGGAAATAGTTTCTTAGGATAATGCGTAACACGATTCAAGTATTTTATATATTATTTAAAATATTGTATTATTATTATTGTTGTTATTATTGTAACATGTTGATACTAGTATATTAGAAATATTATTACTGTTGTAATTTATTTATATTGAATTTCACAATTGATATTGAAATTTGCTATTGTTTTCCATCAATTATGTATCTTTACAAAGGAAAAAATGTATCTTCGTTGAATGCATTATGTATTTCGACGGATCTAAAATAAAAAAAATGTATCGGGAGCTAATTATGTATTTTTACAAAGGAAAAAATATATCTTTGATGGATGTATTGGAAGCTAATTAAGTATTTTGAGAGATTCAAAATTAAGATTTTCAGTAATTACGTAAAATATCAATTTTTTTTCTAATTAAGCTTTAAATTGTGAGGATTTATATTGTTTGCTCCATCTAAATTGTGATATGTTTGTTATAGTGGGCCAATTATGGAGTCCAGTTTTATGGGTTTCCTCTTCTTGGGCTTATATGGACTTAGAAGCCCAAGTTCATCTTGGGTGACCAATGAGTATGGAAAGCCCAAAATATATCAAACCATTGGTAACTTGAAAAATAAATTGTCAAAAGTCAAAACTATAAATAATTGGGTGTTTCCGATTTTTTTTTTTTTTTAAACTAATATTCCACTAGACAGAGTGTCTAGCGGCTAATTTTTAAATAAGGGTGCTTGTAATTTGGTGGCGAATATTGAAATGCTCTAAAAACTGATGGAATGCTTTCAAAATCAATTCACTTGAGTGAGGCTCTATAGTCGATAAGTACATTATAGGAATTCAATAAAAATAAAATATAAGAAAATTTATATAATATTATTTTTCTTATATTCACATATGTAAATATGTCAAAGCCCAAAATTGTGTGGAATGAAAAAAAAAAAAACATTTTGTCTTGGTGTTTTACTAAAATGCCCTCATTCTGAATTGTCAAATCCTATATTGTCTGTTTGTTTGGACCATTAATACCATGATGTGACAAGGCCCATTTTGGTCAAACAAGATTTCAAGAATAATGACAAGAAATAAACCAAAGTATTGAAAGTGATTGAGATATATATATACACATCTAGAATTTTTATTAGGATCTAGTCATTTCTAATGTGCTTAATTTTCTAGAATAAAATTAAAATCAAATCACAGTTGTTGAAAGAATTTTTGAATTTTTCTTTAGGGTTGAATTTGGAATTTGGGATTGAAACATAGTTGATTGAAAAACTAGCAAGAGATGATTAGGTTTTCGTTGGATCGACAAGTTGACATTGAAAATATAAAATAATGATGAGTTTTCGAGTTTCTTCTTTACTTTCGAAAAAAATTTCACGACCGCTAACATGCAAGTCGAGTGGTGATCGTGATGGAACAATCATTCGGAAAGTCCGCTAAGTCAAACTTTGCATCGAATGAAAAGGACGATCCTAATTCTGTGTTGATTGTGTTCAGTTGGAAGCAATAAATTCAGTGAAATTGCAGACTTATCGTGTTGCATGCAGACACTATTGAAAAATCACGTGAATTTCTGACTTACATCCACATTGGACTAAAGGTACCAAAGCAGAGACCTCAAATATTAGCTTGTTGTTAAAAGAATTTCTAGTAGAAAGTTCGTTAGAAATTCCAAAAGCCCGCTCAAGTCAAACTTTGCATGGAGCGAAAAGGAAAATCCTAATCCTATGCTGATTATGCTCAGTCGAAAGCAATAAATTCAGTAGAATTGCAGGTTTATCGTGTTGCATGCAGACTTTCTTAAAAGATCACGTAAATTTCTGACTTACGTCCATATTAAACTAAAGGTACCAACACAGACGCCTCAAAATTAGCTTATTGTTAAAGAATTTCTGATAGAAAGTCCGTTAGAAACGTTTTCAATTGAGTCAATTCCATTAGAAATTTTCCTTTGTTTTTAATAGTAGTGAAAAAGGCCCAATATGCCCCTAAACGTTGCCAAAATGTCCAGATATACCCTCCGTTTCAAGTTTAGCTCACCAATACTCTTAACGTCCAAATTTTGGCCCATATATACCCCTGTCGCCATTAATTGATACCCCAAATTTAAAAGAAAAAAAGTTGTAGTGTGTGTTTGGGGGGGGGGGGGGGGGGGGGGCATATGGTCAACTTGTTGGGCTAATCTGACAATTCAAAGTCCAAGAAGGGACTCCTAGAATTTGGGCTTTTTGCAAAAACCAAAGCCGAACAAATACATAAAATGAACAAAGTTTGAACCCAAAAGGAATGTTGGAAATGTTCTCAATTTAGCAACTCATACTGTAGCCTACTGTACTAAAAAAATAAAACCTATAATTAGAAAACAAAGATATAATTCAAATTACTAATTTATTTATTTTTTCAAAAAAGTTTTAGAAAAATGTTTACATATATAAAAAAAGTCAATAGTAAAAATTCAAAAAGGCTACAAATTAAATAAGATTTCTTTGCTTCTAAAAATATACTTTCCTGATTTTTCCCAAACATCCCCTACTTACTATGTGACATAAATATAGGCCATTGACAGATGCCAAATTTGAATTTTTGGGTCCACTTTTTAAGGACTCACGGACTACAAAATCAAAAAATAGAAATGGTTAAAAAAACACACACACAAAAAAAGAAAAAAATATTAATTAAAATATAAAAAGATGGAATTTTTTTTCTTTTTTAAAAAGGGTCAAATTTGTTTGCATATGGTTCGAAATTGAGCAATTTTATCATTCGTTATACTCTCAATTATCTAATTTTAATTTACTTCGCAGTTAGATAAAAGTTTCGTATTTGTTCCTCGAATAGTTATGAAACGAGTATAACGTATGATGTATCGTTAACCACAAAAAAGTAGAAGAGTAAATTTAGACCTCTTTTTGTTGATGGTAACGTAAAAATACGAGATTATTTGCTAACGAAAAGAGTATGAATGGATCTAACTATATATAACATATGTAAAATTGATTTTTTTTTGAATAGTACATATATCATATATGTATTAGAAAAGGGATTTAATTATTTTTGTAGTACAATTGACTCTTCACATGACAGATGATTGATGACTGATCAAGGTAGATTTGTATTGAATATTGGACAAACAGTACTATATATATTACTACAAAAATATTAAAGATGAAATGGTACAAAGAAATATATATTTGTATTAGGATTCGACTATATTCGTTTCTTGGGCACCGCTCTCAGCAAAAGATTTTCCATTCTTAGGGGCTCGAACCTTTCGTTTTTGCACTTGAGCTAAGAGTCTGCCTTTTGAAAACAACTTCTCCAGCTTCATGAGATAAAGGTAAGGTCTACGTACATATATTCTATCCTAACTAGCTCCTCATACCCCATTTATAGATTTTTATACTGAGTATGATTTTATCGTAAAAACTCGAACTCAGGGACGGACCCAAGGACAATTTTGGGGCCCGTTAGTTCTGACGCAGATTAAGTGTAATTATATAGAAATGTATAAAAATTGGTATAAGAATTAGAAAAACACCCAGTAAACTAAAAAGATAGATGAGCTCTTCATATTCTAGGTAGAACCTAAAGCTTTGAGCGTCAACAATGACGGAACCAAAATTTTTATTGAGAGGGTTCAGAAGTATATATTCGAACTAGTCAAAGGGGGTTCAACATCTACTATATATGCATAAAAAATATTTTTAATCAGATAAAAACAGTATAATTTTTCATCGAATTAAAGAGGTTTGGATGAACCCCTTGAGCAAAGGTGGCTTTGCCACTGAGCGTCAATAATATGTGTGCTCAAACCTCCCGAACAGCCACAATTCCTAAATTCAAAATCCATCACTGTTCGAACTTGAGATCCCAACCGTCCCACCACGACCCATGTTGGTTGGTATAAACACTTAAAAAAAGGGTACAAAGAAGGAAAGAGAAAAAACAGTATTACAACAATAGAATGTGACAGTGCATGGGATTGGCATTATATAAAGTATAGTAATATCAGCAAAATACTCGCTTTGAATGCGGGACTGACATATAATATTATAATGTCAGTCTCTTTCTCACTCTCCCTGCAGTAAAAATTTATTCACACTCGATATTTTATGCACAACTAATGAATACAAGATGTGTGTCTGTTCACCAACATGGGTTGTGGTGCAGTGGATGGGGCTACTCCACCCTTAACCAGAGGTCGAGGGTTCGATCTTGGGTATGGAGAAAACTTTGTTGGGAGCGCTGTCACTTTAATGCGCCCTGCAATATCCGATCTGGATTAATCGGAGATCCAATGTGGGCACCGAACACCGAATGAGAAACCAAAAACCAAAAAAAAGATTCATTTTTAACTTGTAATTCCTCCCCCCGCCACCCTCAAGAATGAGCAGTGGTAGTTTGACAGAGTCGGAATTTTCACTAATATTGCTAAAACTGTTTTCATCCTGAACTATACACGAAATTGCTAAAATACACCTGGACTTTAGGAGGGTCCTATTATTCCCGAACTAATTAAAATCATATTTTTGGCAACCTTAGTGCCTAGTTTAGGGTGAAAATAGTGCAATTTCTCCTTAAGAAAAGAACTAGAATTGTTTAGGAACTTCATTTTCAATCTATTGTTAAATTATTCAAAACTAATAAAATTCTTTAATAATCTGTCATTTTATAATGACATTCTAATTAAAGTTATATAATGACATTCTAATTAAAGTGTTTTAAGAATATTTTTTGGTGTATTTTGTAGAGGATAATTAGCAAGTAATTTGGTGTCAAATATATGATAAGATAGCTAACACTCAACATTAGATCTACATGTCATTTTTATTTCCTTTCAACATTGAAAAGTTAGAAGAAAGGGTATATATATATTATAAACCTAATAAGAACATTAACAAAGTATAATTATTCTATCATAAATAAATAAATAAAAAAGATTCTTTGTCAATGGAGGCAAAGTGAATTTTAGTACATTGGATAACTACATTAAATACATAATATTAGGGATATACTTTTTTTAAAAATTTTCTTAAGTCACAATCAAGTTATAAGGGGACCAATATAGGGGCAGTAGATTGTCAATAAATTCAACTGCAGAGAAACCACAATTCTATATTCTCCTCATATTGCCATCATAGCTTTGTGATAAACACCCCCCACCCCACCCCCAACACCCCCACACCCCCAACCCCAAAAAAATCTTTTTGTCATAGAAAAAAGTAAAGTAGTGATAAGAAGGAAAAGTTTAGTAAAGCCTTTTTCTCTCTTTTATTTTCTTTTACTTTTTCTATTCCTTACTTTAATTATAAGAATAAGTTTCTACCTTCACGAGATAGCAGTAAGATTTGTGATTCTGCTTTTACTTTATTCTCTCCAGACGTACTTATGAGATTTCACTGGGTATGTTATTGTTGCTGTCCTTTAGTAAGAGTGAGAGAATTAATGTAGTAATCTATAACAAAAATAATAATTAATTACCACAATTTATTACTAATCTGTCACTAAATACTACTACCTTATAGCTAATAACAAAATTAGAAACGAATTTTTATCAATCACCAATCAAAAATTCTACGTTACTAATTCCTATTTTTTAAGAAAAGTGATAAAAATATTTTTTGAAATTTTATGTTTAAATCAAATCAATAATCTAATCATCTAGTTAACCGAAAGAAAATACATATTACTTAACCGTGTGGTAAATGTACACTAGCTAGTATAAAATTTTGAATTTTCAATGTACGTCTCCGTCTCCGTCTCCATCTACATCTACGTCTGAAAGGTTCATCAGAAATAGCTAGTTACGACAAGTATAACTCCAATTAATTTTCAATGGAAACGTTCAATATATCGAAAACTCAATTTCTATCAATAGTATATGAAAGTAATATTTATCGAGTGCAGATAAATTTTTACCGAGCGATAATATACTACTAGTAAAACATCTTTTTTTATTTTCTTTGTACTAAATAGTAAATGTCACATTTACTTTATTTTATTTAATATTTTTCTCTCTCTCTCTACCCTAGCATCAGTACTGTGCAGTAGGAGTAAATATTTTACTGTATTTATTTTATATTTATTTAATTATATTTTCTCTCTCATCATAGATATAATAATAATAACTTTAGTTCACTTCAATGATAAAGCAATCGATTACAAAATGATTTTACTACTACTTTCTCTCACATCAATATTATCATCCTTTCTGCTCTCTGTCCAAAAAAAGTCTCTGTACTCTTTTGCATTTATTACCCTTTCTCTTGTCCTCTTACTTAACATCAATTTTATTCAATTCTATTCAACCCCTCTTCTTTCTTTTCTTTTTTTGAAGAATGGGCCATCTAGGGTTAGACATCCTCATTTACCCCACCCCACCCCACCCCCCTAATCTTTTCTCATATGTCAACTTCTAGGTGGTACAATTTTGTTAGGTAGGTATACGACACAATTTATGTGATATAGTTTCAATCTACACATAACAGATCGATAGTAATAAGGTTTGATAAGGTATACGTCACAATTTATGTGATGTAGTTTGAATTCGCACAGATCGAGAGTAAGGTTTGACAAGGTATACATAATAAGTTATGTGATGTAGTTTGAATTCGCATAGATTGATATTAAGGTTTGACAAGGTATACATCATAATTTATGTGATGTAGTTTGAATTTGCACAAATCGAGAGTAAGGTTTGGCAAGGTATACATCATAATTTATGTGTTGTAGTTTGGATTTACAAGAACAGATAGATAATAAGGTTTGGCAAGGTATACGTCACAAATTATGTGATGTAATTTGAATTCACACTGATAGATAGTAAGGTTTGGCAAGGTATACGTCACAATTTATGTAATGTAGTTTGAATTTGCATGGATCGATTTGGCAAGGTATACGTCACAATTTATGTGATTTCGTTTGAATTCACACAGATTGATAGTAAGGTTTGGCAAGGTATACGTCACAATTTATGTGATGTAGTTTGAATTCAGACAGATAGATAGTAAGGTTTGGCAAGGTATACGTCACAATTTATGTGATGTAGTTTGAATTAGCATAGATTGATAGTAAGGTTTGACAAGGTACACGCCACAATTTATACGATGTAGTTTGAATTCGCACAGATTAACAGCAAAGTTTGACAAGATATACGTCATAATTTATGTGATCAATGGTGGAGCCAGGATATTCACGAAGGGGTTCATAAGTGAACATACGAACTAACTGAAAGGGGGTTCAACATCTAATATATATACATAAAAAATAATTTTAAGCATGCATATATAACATAATTTTTCACCGAAGGGGTTCGGATGAACCCCCTCGGCAAAGGGTAGATCCGCCACTGTATGTGATATAGTTTAAATTCGCATAGATTGATAGTAAGGTTTGACAAAGTATACATCACAATTTATGTGATGTAGTTTGAATTCGCACAGATCGATAGTAAGACTTGGCTAGGTATAAATCATAATTTATGTGATGTGGTTTGAATTTACACAGAACAAATCGATAGTAAGGTTTGACAAGGTATACGTCATACTTTATGTGATATAGTTTGAATTCGCACAGATTGATAGTAAGGGTTGACAAGGTATACGTCATAATTTATGTAATGTAGTTTGAATTCGCATGGATAGATAGTAAGGTTTGGCAAGGTATACGTCACAATTTATGTAATGTAGTTGGAATTCGCACAGATCGATTTGGCAAGGTATACGTCACAATTTATGTGATGTAGTTTGAATCCGCACAGATTAATACTAAGTTTGGCAAGTTATACGTCATAATTTATGTGATGTAGTTTGAATTTACACAGAACAGATCGATAGTAAGGTTTGACAAGGTATACGTCACAATTTATGTGATTTAGTTTAAACTCGCACAGATTGATAGTAAGGTTTGGCAAGGTATACACCACAATTTATGTGATGTAGTTTGAATTTACACAGAACAGACTGATAGTAAGGTTTGATGAGGTATACATCTCAATTTATGTGATTTAGTTTAAATTCGCACAGATTGATAGTAAGGTTTGGCAAGGTATACGCCACAATTTATGTGATGTTGTTTGAATTTACATAGAAAAGATCGATAGTAAGGTTTGTCAAGGTATACGTCACAAATATGGTGTAATTTGAATTCGCACAGATTGACAGTAAGGTTTGGCAAGGTATACGTTACAATTTATGTGATGTAGTTTGAATTCGCACAGGTTGACAGTAAGGTTTGACAAGGTATATGCCACAATTTATGTGATGTAGTTTGAATTCGCACAAATTGATGGTAAAGTTTGACAAGGTATACGCCACAATTTATGTGATGTAGTTTGAAACTTTGAATTCGTACTGATCGATAGTAGTAGGGTTTGACAAGGTTAATGAGGAATTAGGATAGACAAGATTTGAAATTTGTGGATTCGAAATTGCACCTAATCTTCTCTTATATGTCAACTTCTAGGTGGTATAATTTTGTTTGGTATGTATACGTTACTATTTATGTGAGATAGTTTGAATTCGTACACATCGATAGTAAGGTTTGGCAAGGGTTAATAAGGAATTAAGGATAGGGAGAATTTGAAATTCAACTTATTTTAAATTACTAGATTCTGAGTGGATGTTTGAATATACAATTGTGGAATTTAGAAGAAAAAAATATGAATGATATTTGAAAATTGAAGTTGTTTTCGGAACTTCGGATATGAATATAAAGTATAAACTATAAACTGAAGTTGTTTTAAAATTTTGTAAGTGATTTGAAGTGAAAATAGTGAAAATTAACTTTTTCAAACTTTCAAAGCTGCGGAAAACTACAATGGTTCGATGTCCAAATTATATTTCCGTCTTAAAATAATTGGCATGTTTAGGTTTTACTCAACTCTTAATAAAAAATCAATTAAAATGTAATTTGACTAATATATATCATATTAATTCTCGAATCTTCATCTATTTATATGCCTTTTAATTCTAGAATAATTAATGATAAAGGTAGAGTTGAAAAAATGTTTAATTATCTCTTAATTTTTTAATTAACTATTTTGAGATAAAAAATTTTTAGATGGAGGGACTACTGTACATGTTCAATTCGTAAGATAAATATTAGATTTAGATCAAAAATAATTGTTTCCGGTTGAATTCATAATTCGTACTGTGGCTTTTCCCCTGTCGAATACATTAAAGTTTAAAATGATATAAAATTTAAATAAAGATAAGAAATTTTTTGAAACTTATGGAAACGTGATGACAAGTTTATTTGATTATTAAGCTTCTTAGTTCTCACTAAGAATTAATAAAATGAAGAGAATGTTATTCTATTAAAATAGATTCAAAAAATTATCATTGAAACGATGAAAATAAATAATTAGTATAAATAAATACCATGTGTGTTTTAATATTTGATAGAAAAAAAACATATATGATTTTTATATTTATTGATTTTGTCCATTGGATTCATAAAAAGGTCATTGAATTGCATATGTCGACCGGTTTTAAACATTTCCCATTGAAGGGTTACATCATATTAATTAAAAACATTATATTATATAAATATATAGTATTTTATATTGAGTTTATATTTTGTATACTGATTTACGAGTTAACACTCCTTTCATTTTTTAAAGTATGAAGATATTCCTCACTCCCCCTCGAATTATTTATCGTTATTTTCTTTATAAATATTTGTCTCCAATTATTGTCATTTTAAAAATTCAAAGACAAAACTATTTATTTTTTTCCTATTTCACTTCCTCTGTTCCTAAATATTTGTCATTCTTACTAAAAATAAATACAGTATTTTATAATAATAGTCATTTTAGTAAATCAAGACGTAATTAGATTTTTTCTTTTCTTTTTTACCCCTTAGTGATTAATATGGGGAGATATTTATATGATTCGAAAGAGAGAAATACTATTAAATATAGATAAGTCAAATCAGCCTCTAGTTAATATTTTTCTTAAGAGACGTGTAAATATGTGACATGTATTTAGAAACGAACGAAGTATTTTTTAAAGAATGTGTGAAAGAGAATAACGGCAGATAATTTGAGACGGAGTAGTAAATAAACGAATATTTTGTACAACAATCAAATGTGGTATTCTTTCAACCTCAATATATTCTCTTGTCAAAAGGGATTTTGAAAAAATATACTCTTATTTCAATTCCTTTCCCTATTAACCCTACACTGTCCTAATATGTCTCCCACTACCCCTATACCCCACCCACCCCCACTACCCCACCCCTACTACCCCACCCCTACGCCCACCCCACCCACCAGTAGCAGAGCCACATTGAATTCAGGGATTCATTCGAACCCCCTTCGTCGGAAAATTATAGTATTCTTACACGGTCAAAAATATTTTTATGTATATATAGTAGATGTTAAACCCCCTTCAATTAGTCAGTGTATTTACTTCTGAACCCCACAATGAAAATTCTGGCTTCGCCACTGCTCCCACCCCCACCAACATAGTCAAAAATATTTTTATGTATATATAGTAGATGTTGAATCCCCTTCGACTAGTCCGTATATTTACTTCTAAACCCCCTCAATGAAAATTCTGACTCCGCCAACTGCGGCACCCACCCACCAAAACAAAAGAAAAATTAATAGCCTTTTCAAAGTTGAAAGAGTAGTCACAGTCTTATAAAGGAGTGGACTCTTATTACCAAATTCCCATCTCGAGGCTATTTTTTAAATAGTGGAAGTAAATAAATAAAAGTGCATTTATGAAACAACCAACTTTTTCTACTAACTTGTAGATGTGTTTAATGAAGCATATAATACAAGTGTGTATGTACCTAACAAATAGTACTACTACTATATACTATAACCCTAAACATATAGAATAGCTCTAGGTCTTATTCATTTTTCTTTGACCTAAAAAAAAGAATTTTATTTAATATCCACTTCAATGATTTGTTTATTTTTTTCAACAAAACAACATTCACTTCTTGCAAAATTCAAAGTCATAGCCTTATAGGCTTAGCCAAAATTCCACTTTCATAAGAGTTTTATATGTGAAATTTGAAGGTGAAATTCTTAGATAGTCACTATTTTATATATATATATATATATATATATATATATATATATATATATATATATATATATATAAAATAATGTTTGAAAAGTGGTTAGAAGAAATTGCATGATTTATCCTTCATATGACTAATATTTAATTTTGTCCTTCAAATGAATTGATCTTTAAGTTTCGCTCTTCGCACTAATGTCTAAAGGGACATAAATTCTTTAAACGTGCGAGACATCTATGTTCAGTATTAGCTTCAGAGCCTGACTAATTTGAATTCACACTTCATACATCGCTTCATGCCAAGATATTTTTCATGCCAAAAGTTCGAACTCGAAAACTTTGATAATAGGTTAGATATTTTCTTTTTTTTTATTTTAAATATGATATCAAATGATTTTCCTTTTCGCCCCTTCTAGCCTTCTGTCCAAATCTTTTGGGCCATATTTGAGAATTGAGATCTTTTAAGCTTCCTTTTACATTATTTTCACCTAATTTTATATCTCTACAATTAAAGAAAGAATATTTTATTTTTCAAAAAAATATTATTCAATATTATTATAATTAGTTAAAAAATAATTATCCATATTTGAAAATCATAGAAAATATTATTTAAAAAGTGGGGAAATATCTCCTAGTAGTCTAGATTTGTCTCTATTTTATTTTCCTGAGACAACAAACATACCTAACTGTAGTGATTGGAGCTTGATATAATATTGGTCTATTTGTCTGCATATAAAAATAAAAAATTGTAAGAAAGAAATAATCTGAAATTTTCTGATTATTAATAAACAAAGGAGAAAAAATACAAGAAAAATTCACGTGAAATTCTGAATTATTGTCTGAGGATTTGAAACATCCTCTGCCTTAAAACTGTGGCTAGTTTTGTAAATCAGTATTTTTTTTTTTTTTTTGGTTTTCTATATGTGTTCGATATTCATATTGGCGTTCTAACTAGTTCGCATCGCATATTGTAGGACATATTCTGGAGAGAGCGCTCCAAAAAGATTATCTCTACATCGAAGATTCGAAGTCGAGATCTCTGATTAAGAGTCGAACAGTTCCACTACTGCACCACGACCTCATTGGTAATCAATTTTTTTCTCCCCTTACACTATGAAAGCAAACAACCCTTCCCCTTAAAAGCCCCACATTACATGAAGTTAATCAAATATATAAATAGAAAAATATTTACATAAATAACTCCCTTAAAATTTCATATTCATTGATTTATATATTTTTGGAATGGAAATACTATATTGATTTGATGTTGAAGTAGTGATAGTCACCAACATGGGTTGTGGTGCAGCGGATGAGGCTGCTCCACCCTTAACCAGAGGTCGATGGTTCGACCCTGGACATGAGGAAAACTCTGTTGGGTGCACTACCCTCCGAATGGGGCCCTACCTGACGTGAACCAGGATTAGTCGGGCTCCTTACCTGGCGTGAATCTGTATAAGTCGGACTCCAATGCGAATATCGAACACCGGATGAGAAACCGAAAAGAAAAGTAGTAGTAATAGTCAAATAGCATAAGTGTTTGTGCAAAAAATGTAATTTTTTTTTATTTGGTATCCAATACATATATTTAAGTCTGGCTAATTTAAATTTGCGTATTGTATGGCTAGTTTTTTATTTTTTGGTCAATGATCAATTAATATTAGATACTATATATGTTTTAATGGCAATAGTATATTATAGCTAGCATAGTGTATAAGTAATTTGCAGAAAATGAGGAAAAAGATGAATGAACTATTACTAGTCTACTACTACCATTTTGTCAAGCCACCTATTTAATGTTGTAATAAAAGTCCTAATTAATTACTTTTCATTGGTTAGTTTTGTTTTTTCTTTAAAAAATACGAAAATAAGAATACACAAAATAACCATAGCTAATTTCAATAAAATAATACCATAAACAAGAAACTATCTAAAGAACTTACTGGGGATATTCGATATTTACATCAAATCAATTGTATTAACACACTTTTGTTTATTTAAATAAAAAGAATTGATTAAATCTGGTGTATCAACCATTAATAATTTTTTTAGTTATTAGATAATTTATTTGAAAGTTTTTTCTTTTCTTGTTTCTTAAAATAGGTTATATGAATTAGGTTAACTGAAATAGGGTAATTTTGTAAATACAATTGCCAATTATTTTTCTAAAAAATGATTGTAGTAAGATAAGTTTAATGTATTCGAAGTTAAGATATGATCATGATGATGATTAATGTATTCTTTTTTAAAATAAATAAAAAAATGATACACCAACGAGCAGTGACGAATCTAGGACTTAAGACTCGTGAATATCCCGGAGGTTCGAAACACATATTGATGCCCCATGCCTTAACGGTTCCGTCTGTAAATTAAAGCATCAAACTATCTTGAGTTGAGAGTCCATCGAAAATAACCTCTCTACCTTCACAAGGTAAGGATAAGGTTCCATACGTAGACACCACCTCGCAAAATTCCACTTGTGAAATTACACTACACATAAATATATAGACATAATCATAGAGTGCAATGATTTTATCTTTGATATATAGGTCATCTGTTGCAACATGATAAGACACCATTAATAATAAATTCTCATTACAATTTATTTAAAGAGTAATGTACTTATGTTATATACTATATCTAGTATGAGTCTAATTAGCAAGAAAAGACAGATATAAAAAATATTCCTCCATGCAAAAAGCAAAAAGGAAAGAAAAGAAAGAAAGGTAGCAAAGTAAAGATAGAAAGAAAACTAGAAAAGTAATGAATAATATGAGTTTTTTCTTCGATCACTTTATAGAAAGTGAATATAAACTTTGCTTTATAAGAGTCACAATTATATTATATAGTTAGAAAAAAAATTCTTTTTTGTGGTCACCTTTAATGAAAACGAAAGCATTCTATGTTATTGTTACCAAAGGGAGAGGAACATGGACCTTCCAAAAAGTACCTCTTGGATTTTGGGAATCACTAAAGTTGATTTGATTATTTCATCTACTTACCCCCCCCCCCCCCCTTTAAACTACCCCACCCCAAAACCATGGAGAAATTTGATAAAAGGGCATATCGATGCACTAAAGTGTCCGTTATATGCGGAGTTCAGATATTGATGGATTCAGGATTCAGGAGTCGTGAGTATTTGGGAGGTATATATATATATATCGACATCCAAAGCTTTAAGGTTCTGCATGAAAATCAAAGCACCAGACTATCTTCTTGGTTTTATACGGGTGCTTTTTTTTTTTTTTTTATCTTATACAAATTTTATACATTTCTTATATAATTATATCTATTATGCATTGGATTTAACGGGTTGCCGGAGCACCACAATTTTAAACCTAGGTCCGCCCCCTGGGGTCAGAGAAGGCCACACCCATAAAGGTTTATTGTATACAGTCTTAGTTGGTATTTCTGTCAAAGACTGTTTCGATGTTTTGAACCTATAACCTCCTGGTCACATGAAGATAATTTTACTGCAATTTTTTTTTTCGATATAGAAAAAATGATATTTATATCATACCAATTGATGTAAGATACATATTTGGGAGACATTCAATCGATATTTATATCAAATCAATGGATGCAAGAATATCAACATATAGATACATCAAGAGAGATATTCTATCATATTTACATTGAATAAATAGATGCAAGACTTTTCAATAGATAGACACATCGAGAGAGATATTCGATCGACGTTCACATTAAATCAATAAATGAAAAACTTGTATATTTCACATATACATTTAGATATGTATTCATATTTATTCTTATCTAATTTGACTCAATTTATGTAGCTATAAATCATTCATCTGACAGTTCAAACCTCAAAGAGATCATCGAACATAAGCTTATATAGTTATTACAAATGGTCTAGTACTTTTCGAAATTTGCTCACATCTTAGTGATATTAGTTATTTTAATTTATAAAATATCGAGTGCGAATAAATATTTATGACGAATATAGTAGAAAGAAAGAGGGGAACAGCTGGTAAATATTGGTTTGGGTCCCATTGAGAATGTTGCAAATATATGAGAGTCAAAAGATGTGGCACAAGGCTAAATAATAATAGGAGACTTTCATTCTCCAATATATTCTTTTTACTTTTATATAATGTATTTTTCGAAAACATATCAAATATTATATTCCATCATTCGATTTTATGTAATGTTGTTTGACTGAATATGAAATTTAAGAAAAAAAAAAACCTTTTAAAGTTTGTTATCTTTAAGATAAATAATACCTACTTGCGATTGTAAAAAAGAACTTGCAGTTAAGTCATCATTTGTATAGAAAGTTATCATTCTTTTTGGAATAGGCGACTATGAAGAAAATTATATATTACATAAATTGAGACGTTGAAAATATGAATAAAGGGAATGTTTTAGTATCCCGATCTTCGTTGTTCAGATATTTTGAAAATGTCGTAACATCTGTGTTAACTCTTCTGGAAAGCTAATTTTTTAGGGTTCGATGACATTCTTAGAGTTCAATCAACATAGATTTAGATCATATATGCGTACAATACATTCTTTGTGGTGGGTCCTTCCACCGGACTTTCCTTTACACAATTTTATTCATATTTTCTGAACACCGTGCATGACGATAGTTTTAGTGCACCTGCTGCCGTCATGCATGTAGTTGAATGCAATGACTCTTTATAATGAGGCATATTAATATACATATTATATTTCCTATCCAACCATAAAACAAAAAAGAAAGATTAGAACAACCTAAGAGGAAACTATATTGTTGATTGTTCCCAACTTTCCTTTCATACTATGAACACCATCATTGCACCAATAATTGAAATAAAGTTTTCATTTTAATAAAATGAAAATTGGGGAGCTATGAAGATATTAATATAAGCACTAGGCTTCTTTTACAATAGGCTTTTTGCCTTTAGCCAATATCTCCCTTTTTAGTTTTTACAACTATTTTCTACTATAGTACAATTGATTCATGAATATATGAATGCCTTTTTCTTGGTAATTATGAGAGTTTTGATATGCTTTTTATTATTTTATTTATTTTATATAGGCCGGTTCAAAATGGTGAAAACAGTCTCTTGCAGAAATGTGGGATAACGGGGTTGGAACCCATGTCTGCGGCAAAAGAGAGGCCTTAACAGTGGTCCATCTACGATTGGGCCAAGCAACATTGTTTGTCAATGGGTTCGCACTATATAAATATATACATATATTCAAAATTTATTAGTATAAATATAGGGTCTACGTAAAGTTACTGGATTCGTCCGAACCCCCTTAAAGTACTGTAGCTCCGCCCTTGCACATAACGAGAACTTTAGTGCATTGGACTGCTATTTTTTTTAATGATTTGATGTATATATTTAACTAAAAGAAATCAAAATCTTACTTTTTCAATTGTGTCAAATGTGCTTTTGCTACATTGACTTATATTGTGTGCCTCATAAGAGGAGACCAATCTATTGTACAAAACGGTTCACCTTTTAATTTTGTAAACATGTGAAAGGTTAACTTAGATTGCATGCTCTACACAAAAATAGAAATAATGTTTGATTATATACATATACTAATTGTTACAAAATGAAAATGTGACCCTTCCTAAAATAGTGAATGTGAATACACTTATTATATGTGTATTTGTTTCCAACCACAATGATTAAGAAAGGTGAAAAAATTAGCTTCTTAAAAGAACAATAATATAAAAAGATTGTTAGTTTGACCCAAAAATAATACAAAATCCTCATAAGTCTTCATTTAACCGTACATGTGTGGAAAATGATTGAACAAATAAAAAATAAAGAGGAAACAGTTGACTGTCATGGAGTTTCAAAACTTCAAGATATTATGAGGGAGTTTTACATGTGAAATTTGAGTGGCACCGATGTTGGGGGTATTTTCACCTCGCAACTATATATCCGGGATCTTGGGGGCCCACATTAGACCGTAAGCCAGAGCTCGGGGTTCTCGTCATTCACCAATCTGTGATTCATTCCATTCATTAGTTTTGAATTTGCGTTTGTCATGTGGTGCTTGCTTTAGAGTTTAGACCCCACTAATCTTGTTTCTTGGCGGAAAGTTTCGCTTCGACAAGTAAAGTGCTCCCAAAGGCGATTTCATTTCAAAACTCAAAATCAAATATGAAAGATCTCAAACCTCATTTGTGTTTGATCCATATTTATATTCGAGTTCGATAAATATTTATAATTTTAATATATTCTACTCTAAATCCATATTATTACGGAAAAGCGAAAAGAGTTTATTGCTTTGTTCAATGATTGAAACTTTCTCTTCGTATGTCTACACAGACACAGAGTTAGGTTGTTTCGGGTAGGTCTTTTGCTGAGGTTTCTGATCATGCTCAGGTTATGGAGGAGATGCATCGCGAGGCCTAAGGGGGCGGCGATAAAAGGCCACGTTATTAGGTAGTTTCAGTGGGAGTCGTAGTGGCTCATGGTTCAGGGTTCTCAGGGTAGGTACCCTTCGTGTAAGTCGTATCAACATCAAGGTCAATCTAGTAGGTTCGTTCAGACCGCACTTCAGATTACCGATGGAGGCCAGTCTAGCTTTGATGATCGTCCATTCGTCCTGGCCAGAATATTGGTCAGACTTCCATCAAGATCGCTGATTAAGAATGAAAAAATATTTGGTGGTACTTGTTGTGCCTTGACATGACAAATTCTTATTGAATATTATTGTGGGGTTTAAAATAAAGTTTCAAAACAAAACATTTTTGGGAAAAGTGGTGCATGTTTAATTGGAGTAAATCAAAGTGACAAGATGAAGTTAATTGTGACCTAGGTACCTATATAAAAATAGCCAAATAAGAACAAATTAAATTAAATTTTTGTCCAACCAAACATGATGGAATGGCAATTTCTGTTCATCACCAGGATTATTTCTGTGAACATGTCTTCTCTATAGTTTCATAATTGTACTTGTTAGAATATTGTAGATTGAGATGGTAATAATTGACTAATTATTTCAGAAGATACCAATATGATCATCTTATTATGAAAAAGAAAAGGAAAGGGGAGTATCTGTAAAGTTGTTGTGACGTGATCAGGAGGTTACAGACTGCGTATGATAATTTCATGTGGGTCGATCAGGGAAATTTAACGAAAATTAGGTATAATTATATAAAAAGTATAAAAATTGGTATAAGCTTTAAAAAAGCAACAAGGAAATCAAGAAGATAACGGAGTGTTTTGGTTTTCAGGCAGAACCTGAATGATTTGAGCGTCAATATGTGTGTTCGAACCTCACGGGCACCCACAGACCCTAAATCCTGGATTTGCCGCTGAGCTTGATTCTTCACCAAACCCAATACATAACGGGAGTTTTATGCACAGAGTTGCCTTTTTGTTTTTTCAATCAAGGAGTAGGAAAGTAAAAATATCCAAAAAATATAATAAATTCAAAACAAAAAGCGCCCATTATATTGTTTAATGGATACGACAGAGGTCTTCTAAGCCTTACGTATATCAACATATATACGTTTAAATCCTATTTGACGTCGCAATTTATTTTCCTAAATTGTTGTAGATTTCGATATCAAAAAAGACTTTTTGACTATCAAAAAATATTTCTTTAATTACATGTCCAATGTTTTCAAAAATTTAATATAAGGTGATCACCTTATTAAATTATTTGGCTCTCATTGGTCATTTTTATTTGGGAAAATTTCAGAAATAGCAATTATAGAGTCTTAATTGCAACTTTTATAGCAACAGTTTCATAATTACGAAAAATAACAAATTGTATTTTGTATATAAATATTTGAAATTAGCTATAAATATTGTCGCTTAATAGCTCATAGCTATATTTTTGGATAATTCGTCATTAATCTGTCGCTAAATGGGATTATCTACAAATTTTTGCTATTTAGCTATAGAACTTTATTCGTTGCTAATTCTTGTTATTTTACTATTGAAATATATGGAGTAAAGCATCTAGTACCTCTTGAACTATGATCAAATTTGTTACGACACAGTTCAATTTTACGAGGTCCTATTATCCCCTTAACTAAATTTTAGTGTATTTTTGTCATTCTTTTTAGCTGATGTCGCACCTTTAATGTGGACCCTATTTTATGTAGTAAAGATTTCACGTCAGCATAAAAGGATGACAAGGATATGCTAAAATTGAGTTCGTGAGAGGCAATAGGACCCCTGTAAAGTTGGAGTATGCTGTAGCAACTTTGACCATAGTTCAGAGGTGTACTGAATGCTTATCTCAAATATATAAATAAAAAAAAGGCTTAGTATATTTGGTCTATTCTAATTTTCAATTGTGACATAATTTTCAATTTCACACAACATTATTTGATGTAATGTAATATAATTGACTTTAAGGAAAAGCAAAAAAGGGGTTTTCTACTAACTTTATTTGATTTCAAGTCCCTTTCACATTTTTTTATTTTGTTGATGATCCACAATTTTTATTTAATTTTCACATTTTAGATCAATGTATGTTTTCATATAATTCAGAATTGTCCTTTCTGAAGCATTTTGACAATTTTCAATCTTGATATTTCACCATCATTTAACAGGAATATCACATGAGGAAATAATACAAATCTCCATATTAATGGGGCCCTAAGGTGGGGATTAGTAACCTTGTTACACCAACAATTTTTTTTTTTGGAGGGGTAGGGGTGGGTGAAAAGCTGATACAATTTTAATATTTTTAGTTAATCGGCAAAGTTTTTCTTCTTTTACCCGTCTTATCATAATAGTTTGTAGTTATTATTGATAGATATTCAGTTTATAATAAATATATGTACGACACAAAGTAGGAGTAAGATCTCCTAACCTTATTTTCAAGATTACACTAAATATATGATGTTAAGCATTGATACTTATAATATTTGACTAAGAATATCTCAGAATATTAACATAAAAAAATACCAAATTATTTATAACAATAGCTAATGTCATTTTCCTTTAGATTTCATTTTCATTTTCATTTTTCTTATTCCAAGCATAAATCAAAAGAATTTCAAATTCTTCAAACTCTTCCAAACACAAGTAACCATCAACTTTTGTTATAAAAGAAATATCTTATCATCATCCCCTCCCAAAGTTAAAACCTTTTTCAAGCTACATATAATATAATGCTTACAATATAAGATAGGAAAAATTGAAATACATTTTTTTTCGTTTTTCATTCGGTATTCGATATTCATATTAAGGATCTTAGCTGATCAGGATTCGCACAACGTAAGACCTATAGAGGAAAAGCTCTCCCTAATACAATTTTTTTTCTACATTTGAGTTCGAACCTAAAACTTCTAGTTAAGAAGTACTAGCTTACCTAAGGAGATAGAAAAGATTGAAATATACATATATATATATATCCGAATAAAAAAAATAAAAGAAAGTTTTGTTATTGTGGTATACCAACCACCTATTTTGAAACTTCCAGTTCCAATCGAAGCATATAGATCTGTAAATAGATTTGTATGTATAGCCACTTCAGTCGTGCTCGTCCTTTCTTGAAAGTATCTTTTTTCTGGGAACATGGACAACCAAAAATTATTATGTTCGCGATTCTTCATCCACCGATGGATAAAATGCTCCAGTTTTCCATTCTCATATGAGGTCGGAAATTGGATTGGCAACAGGTCGGCACGAAGTGATTCATTATGCTAAAACATGAGTCGATCGCTCGTTAGGAACAATTTATAGATCATCAAATTCCCACAAATGGAATGAAAAGTGGGTCCATGTAAATGATCAAGACCTCGCAAATAACAATGCTCCTTCCCCATATGGAGTTTGGAACCCAAAGACAATCGTTGAGGGAACTCTATCTTTTTTGTGTTAGTTAACCTAAGTCGCACCCTTACTGCTGGGGCGGGGCTCGGCTTCCAAACCGTACGTGGGATGAGTATTTGCCTCATACAGCTCAGGCAGAAGACCAGAGAAAGTTTATATATATATTGGTTTCTCATTCGGTATTCGGTATCCGGATTGAGGCTGCAACTAATTATAATTCACGCAACATAAGGTCTATTTAAGGAGAAAACTCTTTCTACCATAACTTTTTTATATTTAGGCTCGAACCCAAAACTTCTGATCAACGATGAAGATATCTTGTCAATCTCACCACAATCCTCAATGGCAAATTAACATAAAAATGTTGAAAAAGTAGTAGTCCATTAAGGCACTAATTAATTCTCTTTTGAGGACATTATTAGTTTAAATTATACACATCATCAGACGTAAGAGGAATTTCAACACCATCAAATCGTCTTTACTTCTTATATCGAACAATCTATTTTATTTTCAAGATTATAAATGTAACGATCTTAAAAGCTTCAAAGTATAAAACTTAAACTCTTACCATATTATAAAATAATTTATTTCCTGATAGAGGAGTTCAAACAAGGGATTTGGTCACTCAACAATAAAGCTCTAAAAGGCAAAGTGGTTATGTATGAATATGGTGATATCTTTCCCTATACCATTTTAAAGTTTGATGGACTTTCAAAATCACCATTTATATGATGGAATATAAATGTGTAAATTGTATTGACTACTCAATGTTTAAAAATAAAAAAGTTCAACCATAATTTTTTTTGGTTCTCATCGGTGTCCGATGCCCGCATGGAAGCGTTGACTAATTCTAATCGCGCATTGCAGGACCCATTATGGAGGTAACACTCCCAACATGATTTTCTCCATACCCAAGGCTCGATATATATATATATATATATATATATATATATATATATATATATATATATATATATATATATATATATATATATATATATATATATATATATATATATATAAAGAGTGTTTAGTTGAATATCTTTCGTTATATTACGTCATATATTATAGTTTATACATATATATATTCAAGGATAAATCCAACCTAACACAATTAATAATATCAATACAATTATTCTTTTGTTTAATTAACGACTAATATAGTACTAGTATATTATTAACTTATCATCAGCTAATAGTAACACATCCCAATTTGGGATCAAAATATTAATATAAAAAAACACTAATGGGTGTTAACCGGTGATCAATAAAGTGGGTTGAGAATTACGAGATCTCGACTTTAAATTCTAGCAAAAGCGAAAATATTAAATGATTTCTGTCCAACCGTCATGTCCTAACCTACGTGAATAAAATTACCTGATATATATTATTGATAGAAGGTAAACTATATCCTGTAAATTAAACGAGACATATTAGCTAATTAGGTAAGTTGTTAATCTACCAATAGCTCAAATTTCACCTATCCTGCCAAAAACACATGTCAATTACGAACCCAATAATTAGATTATATTACTTCTTTTTTTTATTTTTTTTTCCTATGTGATCTAAGTAAGACACATGAAAAATACCCAATTAGTGAAAAAGAAATTTAAGAACTTTATTTATTATGGACCCCAAAGTTGAATAAATTGCACAGCAAAATCCAGCTTCATGTTAGTATGATCTTAGTCATTAAATACTTTTTTTTTCTTTTTTGTTATAATGTTCCTACCATCCCTTGCTCTTGTCTGGAGAAAATAATATAAAGATATGGGCATAAAATAATAATAATAAAAAATTATGGTTTATTCACCAAAAAAAAAACCCCTTTTTTAAAATTTATTTAGAACATTGATATCAGAACAGGACGATAGTTGCTTGAAGTCATGACTCGGACGAGTAGTAGTCCGAACCCAAGAGAGATATCAGTCATGAAAAAACTGAATCCATCTACGACCAACAAAGTTGTTGGTCGTCAAGCGCGCGTTAACCATCAGTCTTACGAGATGCGAATGTCAGCTAATTGAAACCTCATTATTAAATACTAAATATCTATTGAGAAATTTTTAAAATACAACTTATTAATCAATGGAGAAATGTAGCATCTTTGACTCAAATTATAAATCCACATTAATTGGAAAATTTAATTAAATATAATTTTCTTCAAACTATTTTTTCTTGCCCCATGAAAATTATGGTAGATAGGAGATAATTATTAGTATTATTATTATCATCTATTGGTCTTCCTTTTTTCTCCTTCATTTCCAAAAGTTTTAATTAAATGGGACCCAATATATAATTATCAAATGGTTGTGATTGATTGGGAATGAGCATATTTTTGTATGGTATATATAGAATTATAATATGAAATAATATTTAAAACTATGGAAGTGCCAAACCAAATCCATTTAATTGCATCCACGTGGTTCAATATTCACTCTCAATATATACAATCTTTTTTGGCTTAAAAAAAAAAGTAGAAGAAAATTGTCCAAAAAATAAAAGGATATGAAAATTATTATTATTATTATTATAAATGGTACACATTGTTTTTTACTATATGAATATGGTGATATTAATATGAATTTGTCCGAGTCTAATGCATAAGTAACAAATGATCCACCTGTTTTAATTTTACGTGACATAATATTAGTCAAAACGATATATATAAAATAAATAAAAAATTGAAATTTATAATCTTAAATGTATCATAATATGATATTTGTATGATCATAAAATTTTTTGACTCGAACATATACGATAAACATTACCTTCATTTAAGAACGAACTACTTTTTTTTAATGTTTAACAGAGATTCATTCAAGACAAGTTCGATCTTATTATTATACGTATGTATATGATTGTTTTTTTTTTTAATTTATAATCTTAAATGTATCATAATATGATATTTGTATGATCATAAAATTTTTTGACTCGAACATATACGATACACATTACCTTCATTTAAGAATGAACTACTTTTTTTTAATGTTTAACAAAGATTCATTCAAGACAAGTTCAACCTTATTATTATACGTATGTATGATTGTTTTTTTTTTTTTCCTTCAAAAATTCGTATATAGTTCGAGCTGAAAGTAATTTATTTTGTTAAACTCGTAGAACTTGCATTGCCTTAGACCTACCTCGTTTAAGTATACATGTCATTATATATCAGTCTATTTATTAGCTAAAACTTTATAGTAATTTTTCTTCAACATTATCGATATATAGAGTAATTTTTCCCTAATGATGTAAAAAGCAATAAAATTTAATATTGGAAACCTAAAAATGTAAATAATAAAACAATATAAGACCAAAAATTAACCATATCTGTATTATAGCATTTAATGCTCCAGCCAAACACCACCTATGGACTTGTGTCATTTAGTGTGGGCATTGGAGAAGGTGTCAATAAAAAAAATTAAAATGAATTTTATAAAAATGACACAAAGATGTTTGCAATTTCTAGATCAAAGTTTTGTTTATCTCTAGTAAAAGCATTAAAAGTGCTAGAGAAGTTACTTCCCAATATGCTTTCAAATATTGGAGTAATAAATTAAATGAATAAATAAATAAATAAATAAAGTAGTAGTATAATAAATTAATTTAAAGTTTAAACCCTTTGATTTAGCCTTGGTTTTTGAAAATATTAACACTTGAGGGTAGGGCTTTTTTCTATAGTTCATAGAGTCAGAATTTGAAGTTTATGAAATTTGAACTTGTAATAAATCCATAATCGAATAGTTATAATATTTAAAGGATTTCATAATACAGATATAAGATATAAGTAAAAATTGTTATTCGTCAGAATTAACCCATATATAATACTCTAGCTCCAACTTGAAGACAGTGTCCATTGATGGAACGAACTGGATTTATCTCAAGCCCTTAATAAACGGTCTCAAATAATATTGACGAAGCCAGATTTTTTCACCTAAGAGTTCATCGTCTTCTATTAACTTACTAGAAGCAAATTAACTTTATATATACACAGTATGAACACCATTTCACCCCTCTGACTTCGTCTCTAATCTCGATTCAAGTTCAAAAATTGAAAAAATTCCTATAGAAAGCACTTCGCTCAGTAGTGGACTCTATCGAGTGCAAATTCAAATAGTTGAATCAGTAAGTATCGAATATCAGATATGTAATACTCCAGCTCCACCTTGGAGATTGTATCCATTGATGAAATGAATTTAATTTATCTAGAGCTCTTAATAAGAGGTCTCAAATAGTGGCAAAGCCAAATTTTTTCACCTAGAAGTTCATCGTCTTCTATATACTTAAAAACAAATTTTAACTTTATACATAGAGTGTGAACCCCCTTTCACCCTTCTAACGTAACTTCGTCTCTAATATCGATTCAAACTCAAAAAATGAAAAAGTTCCTATAGAAAACACTTCACTCAGTAGTTGAATTGGCTTTATCGAGTGTAAATTCAATTAATTGAATCAGTAAGTATCGAATATCGGATTATATAATACTCTAGCTCCACCTTGGAGACAATGTCCATCGATGGAATAAATCAGATTTATCTAGAGCCGTTAATAAGAGGTCTCAAATAATGACAAAGACAGATTTTTTCACCTAACAATTCATCATCTTCTATATACTTAAAAAACAAATTAACTTTATATAACAATATGAAACCCGCTTTCATCCCTCTAACTTCGTCTCTAATCTCAATTCAAGTTCAAAAAACCAAAAAATTTCCTATAGAAAGTACTTCACTCATTAGTATGCTCTACTGAGTGTAAATTCAATTAGTTGAATTAATAAGTATCGAATATCAGATATATAATACTCTATCTCCACCTTAATAAGCGGTCTCAAATAGTGATGATGTTAGATTATTTCACCTAGGGATTCATCGTCTTCTATTTACTTAAAAACAAATTTAACTTTATACATACTGTATGAACCCCCTTTCACCCCCTAACTCCGTCTCTAATCTCGATTCAAGTTGAAAAAACAAAAAAAAATTCCTATAGAAAGCACTTCACTCAGTAGTGAGCTCTATCAAATGTAAATATCAGTTAGCTGAATCAGTAAATATCGAATATCAGATAGTTATAGAAAAAGAGTAGGGGAGGGGGGGGGGGGGGGGGGGGAGGTCAAGGTTCATCCAAATTTCCTTCGACGAAAAATTATATTATTTTTATACTATTTTTACATGATTAAATTTTTTTTTTATGCATATATAGTAGATATTGAACTCCTTTCGACTAGTTCGTATATGCACTTCTGAACTTCTTCAATGAAAATCCTGACTCCTCCACTGAGTGGGGGTGAGGGGTGGGGGGAGTGGATATTATTCATATTTTTGATGGTCATTGGCGGAGCCACCTTTGCTTCAGGGGTTCACCCGAACTCCTTTCTACGAAAATTATAATTTTTTTATATTATTTTTACATGGTTAAAATATTTTTTATTCATATATAATAGATGTTGAACCCCCTTCAACTAGCTCGCATATATATTTCTGAATCTACAACAACAACAACAAACCCAATGTATTCCACAAAGTGGGATTTGGGGAGGGTAGAATGTACGCAGTCCATACCGCTACCTCCAAAGAAGTAGAGAGGCTGTTTCCGATAGACCCCCGGCAATATAAATTTCTGAATCTTCTCAATGAAAATTCTGGCTCCGCCAATGGATGAGGTGAGGGTGGGAGTGGATGGGTGGGGGGAATGGATATTATTCATTTTTTTGAAGGTCCATGCATGTGTGTGTGTATCATCAATCATGTGAAGGAAAGACATAATAAAATGGAAGATGCCAGACAAAGTTGTTGAAAGATTAGAAAGGAATATTTGGGAGTATGAAAGGGAATTAGAAGGTAATGTGTGTGTTTTTTTATTTTTATTTATTTAGGTTTATGCACATTTATGCCTACTACCAAACAAACACCCCTTTTTTCCTCTCTTAAGTCAAATGCCTCTTTTGTACTTTTATGTTCATAAAAACATATGTATTCCTCTACATATAAATACTTCATTATATATATACATATATACATTGATTATGTAATATACTATAATCATAATGTGCATTGTCAGTATAAAAAAAATTAAATTTATAATATAAACATAAGATAAGCAAGTGTATATGACCTCGACTAGTGACGGAGCCAAGATTTTCATTGAGGGGATTCAGAAGTAAATATACGAACTAGTCGAAAGAGGTTCAACATCTAATATATATGCATAACAAATATTTTTAACCATATAAAAATAGAATAAAAACAATATAATGAACCCCCTTGAGCAAAGGTAGCTCCGGCCCTGACCTCAACCCCTCTACTCTCACCTCATTTCAAGTAGAGACGAGTCTAAAACAGAGAGAATCAGAATTTAAACTTCATGAGTTCTAACTTTCAGAATAGCTATATCAATTCTTCGTAATTTGATTGTGAATTTAATTTTCGTACATATTTAGTGAATCTCTTAATACAAATACAAAATTTGGATTAAAACTACCGAGGTTAAGCAAGTGTATATGATCTCGACCCTCTACTCCCACCTCGTTTCTAGTAGAGAAGAGACTAAAGCAGAGACAATTAGAATTTGAACTTCACGAGTTCAAAATTTTAGCTATATCAATTGTTCGTAATTAGATTGTGAATTTAATTTTTCTACATATTTAATGAATCTCTTAATACAAATGCAAAATTTGGATTAAAGCTACTGAGGTTAAGCAAGTGTATATGACCTCGACCCTCTACTCCTGCCTCGTTTCTAGTAGAGACGAGATTAAAGCAGAGACAATTAGAATTTGAACTTCACGAGTTCTAAATTTTAGCTATATCAATTGTTCGTAATTAAATTATGAATTTAATTTTTATACATATTTAATGAATCTCTTTATACAAATAAAAAATTTGGACTAAAGCTACCGAAGTTCAGCTACAATCATACATAACTTTCTAGCTCCGTCCTAATCTTTGATTTGAACTTTATATGTTTCTATAACGACTTCAAATTAATATATAATAATAATGAAATTTACAGTTAAATATTCACGTCCACCTCAATTTCAAGAATCAAGTGTTGGAAGTGGGTAAAAAAAAATATTACAAAAAAATCTGAGTAGATAGAAAGCTCTAGATTACATTTATCTTGAATACATTTGTCTTTACATGTTAATATAAAAATAGTACTATTATAATTAAATTACTGATCAGCAAAAAATAATTAAATATACAAAAAAATATAATTTAAGAAAATATAAAATTTGGAGAGAGAATAAAAAGAGAAAAGACAAGAAGTAGAAGCGTAGAGAGTGGGGGAAAAAGAATCACCAGGGGATTTTAAATCAGTTATATCTGTTTGTGAAAGAAAATCAATCAATAAAGTCATTATTTATCACATTGTGTTTGGTTACTTGTATTGGGATCTGATTAAATTTGAATTTGTATCGAGAAGTCTCACATTTGAGAGTAAAACGTGACCTAACAATTAACACGACTCTGTATTCGGAAGAACTTGAATTTGAAAGTATTGATTAAATATGAAGGAGTACTACTTACTACACAATCTTTGTTGATGGCATATTTCTTTATAGATATAAGTAATGTATACTCGCGATCAGTAGCGGAGTCAGAATTTTCATTGAGGGGGGTTTGAAAATAAAAATACGGACTAGTTAAAGGGGTTCAACATCTACTATATATATATGAAAATATTTTTGATTATGTAAAAATAGTATAATTTTCTGACGAAGGGGTTTCGGATGAACCCCTGAATTCAGTGTGGCTCCGCCACTGCTCGCGATGTATCAAATTTTATACTGTAAATCTAATTGGACGTGTATAAAATTATTACTGAGTTATTATATCTAACTAGATACGAATTCAAGTCGTATTATTTATTGTTGTACGTCAAGTTTTATCGATATGTATTGACTTTATATAAACACGGAATGTGGATAATTTTTTTCTTTTACCTCTATATTGCAATCGTTAGATTAGATGATACTCCTTTAATTTCAACTTAAGTTTGTCTTACATTTAATTTTATTTAAAAAAAATTCACTTTCTATATTTGATAACTTTTTAATTAATATTAACATACACGTAACAGTTTAAAATCACAAAATTTCGCGACATTTTAGTACATTAATAGATATATATGTATATATATTTAATCTAAGATCATAAAATTCAAAAAAAAAAAAAAACTTTTTTCTTAAATGCCATGAGTAGTCAAATTCTTCTTTTGAACCAGCAACTTCTTAAAAACAGTCTCTCTACCTCACAAAAATAATAAGGTCAACGTACATTCTACGATTTTCAGATCCCACTAATAAAATTATACTGTATGTATTCTATTATTATCGTTATTATGTCTGGTAAAACTAATACAGTTAAATTAAAACAGAAGGAGTAAATCTTTAGAATGTCAATGTACATACTACATTATTGATAATCTACACTTATTTTCTTGGTCATTTATACTTAGCATCTTCTTTCTTTTTTTGTTTGTATATTTATGAAATTTATGTACTTTTGTTTTTTCTTTTGACTATACAATGAGAGAGAGAAAATTAAGAAAATAGCCTCACCTTGTTCTAGTGTCATTTTCCAAGATATACTCCCAAGGAATTTAACACACAATAACCCCAAAATTCTTCTCTTCTTCTTCTTTTTCTTTTCCATTTCATCCATTGCCTTTCTTGAATTCTTTTTTTTTTTAATTATTTTTAAAAATATATTTATAATATTCCCTTCTTCTTCTTCTTCTTCTTCTTCTTCATACTAACATATCCACTATTAAAAGAAGATAAAAGAACTTCTTTTTCCTCTCACTTTTTTTTTCCTTAGCTCCCAAAATCAAACTTGAAGTTTGTACTTCTTTTTTGTTTCTTCCTTTTTGTACATCTCTTGTTTGTGTTTTTGTTCAACTTTTTGCTAGGGATATTATTATTATCATAAATTTGGGGTTTTGGTGTTAAAGTTAAAGCTCACTCAAAGCAAAAACAACAAGAAGAAAAAGAAAAGTTGTTACTATTTTAGAAAAATATTAAAGGAAAACATTCTTGAAAATCTTGTAAAGATGCCCTTAGAAGGGGCTTTCATTGAAACCCCATCATCTACAAAGCCAATTCCTGATCTTTCTCTCAACATTAGTCCACCAAATAGTTTAGACCACCACCACAACCACCAGAGTGGTGGTGGTGGTCGTTGTTGTGTCAGTGAAGTGGGTGAAAATCATGAGAGATTAGTAACGGAGTTCAGTAAGACAACTGGCAGTAGTAATTGCCTTACTGAACTCTCGTTAGCTCATCCCACTAACACTACTACTACCACCATTACCACAACCGTCACCAACGCCATCACCAATGATGACATGACAACAACAACAAGAAGGGGTACTTTTTTAGACCACCTACCAAGAAACCCTTATTACAACAACCACCAGCACCAATACCAAAATTATAGTCATATGGTTCAACCAATGAACCAAATAAATCATGGGGTATCGTCGTTAGATGTATCAGACGGTTTACGCCCTATCAAGGGTATCCCAGTGTACAATCACAACCGTTCATTTCCTTTCTTGGCTTCAACTTTAGACAAAGAGAAAGATCCGAAGATGTGTTTTTACCCATCACCGTCATCATCATCATCATCTTCTTCTTGTTCGCCTTCGCCTTATTTCAATAGTAGGTTTAATGGGATATCATCATCGGCGTATCACATGCCACATCATCATCATCATCATCATCCGCTTCCATATCATCATCATAGTCAATATGCTCATGTAGGAGGATTAGGTCATTCTCATCATGATAACATTGCAAATTCTCATAGTTTGATGAGATCAAGATTCTTACCAAAACTTCCAACTAAAAGAAGTATGAGAGCACCAAGAATGAGATGGACTAGTACTCTTCATGCAAGATTTGTTCATGCTGTTGAGCTTCTTGGTGGACATGAAAGTAAGTCGGATCCAGAATTTAATCATAATTAGTATTTGTTGAAATTTTAGTGATTTTTTTTTGTGTCAAGAGGCTACATTCGCCTCTATAATTGAGTTTACCGTTTGTTGAAAATACTGAATTCAGTTGAATCTGTAAGTTGTCATTTCAATTTTTTTGAGATTTGGGGTTTGTCATAGCATTATATTTGACATGGGAAATGATGAAAAATGTCTAATCTTGATTTTTTTTTTTTTTAGGGGCAACACCAAAATCAGTGTTGGAGCTAATGGATGTGAAAGATCTTACTTTAGCTCATGTCAAAAGCCATTTACAGGTACTTATAATTAGCCAAATCAAAATTAAAATTTAGAATAAATATTAATTAGACAACAAAAAGAATTTTTTTATTTTTATTTTCCAAATACTTTTATTTTTCTCTGTCAAAAGTCCCTAACTAAGGATGAATTCCTCCGGCACAGTAGCCAATAAAATTACAGTGAATGACTGAGTGAATGAATTAAAGAAACAAGTCTGATTTTTCTGATACTCTCAGACATTAAAAATAAAAATTTTAAAATAAATATAAAAAATATACATAGGGTTAAAAATATGGGGTTTGGGGGTTTGGGGGGGGGGGGTGTTGTTGTCTAGGGGTTTTGTGTAACAGACAAAAGTAAGTCATCATTACTCAATAATACAAAAAAAATGCCTCGTGATTAATGGAACAATTCCAAGAAAGAAGCATTTGACTTGGAGTGTTGGATTCCGAGCAACAATATAAAGTTATCTTCATGTAACTTATAAGTCATGAGTTAAACAGCGAAAGTCGCTAAACTGTCTATATAACATCCTATGAGTTGTGGTCCTAGTCAGAGGCAGACCTAGATTGAAAATATTGATACTCAGACATCTGTTAAACTTGACGCAGAATAGATATAATTATATAAAAAATTGCATAAAAAGTGGTGTAAGATGGAGAAAAAACACTCGTGAAACCCAAAGTTGCGGAATCTTAAAACTTTGGGTGTCAGTATATGTGTTTGAACTTTCCGAACACCCACGACTCTTAAATTCTGGATCGGCCACTGGTCTTAGCTACTTCGATTGAAAATGAACATTAATATTATTTCACAATTTAAGTGTAAAGGGTACTTAATTTTTTTATTTTCTTGAGATATTTTTGTGTTAAACATTTGAAAAAAAGAAAATTATTCCTTTCCCAATGCAGATGTATCGCACTGTTAAAACAACTGACAAACCTGCAGTTTCCTCTGGTAAGTTGTCTTGCTTTAACTCTTTTACTTTTCTTCCCTTTTTTACTTTCGTTGACAATAATATTCAGTTTTATTAAACGTATTTTGTACCCCAAGATGTCTATAACAATGTTTGATTTTCATAAATTTCGTATACATGCATTAGAATTTAGATGTTGCTCGGACTTTTCAGAAAATTGTGAACAGATGAGTATCGAATCCTTAAAAAAATAATATACTTTTGAAGGACCCGACATAGGTGCGGCAACATTTTTCAAGAGTCCGAACAAGCTGGTGTGCATTATATGTGTAGGGGCGGACCTACGTATACTTTTGGGGTGCTCCGGCACCCAGTAAACTCGTCGCGGAATATGTATAATTATATAGAAAATATACTAAAATAGGTATAAAATATATAAAAACATCCACTAAAATAAAAGTTGGTTGGGTGCACTGACATTTAAGTTGATCTTTCCCTACTCCACTGAAGGGACTTCCTGTGATTTTTATTTTTTTCAATTTTTTAATTTTTTAAACACCCAAAATCCTTAAATCCTAGGTCCATAATATAGGGATAATACATAAATACTTCTTTTAACTTGGTCTCAGTTGATGACATCTATGTCCTCTGACTTTATGTTTATGCGCACAAGTAGGCATGAAAATTTGTATAAAGTTGAACAAGTAGACATACACACATCCTACGTGGCATAATACACATTGGATATCCACGTAGGATGCGAATTGATAGTTTGATACGTAGGATGCATGTAACTACTTGTTCAACTTTGTACAAGTTTAAATATCTATTTGTGCACACCTAAAGTTGAAGGGTATGTCGGTTGAGCCCAAGTTAAACGATGCGTATATGTATTATGCCTATAATATACTAAGAAGTACAACTTTTATAATAATAGGCGTAAAGGCATGATTAGTTTCGCAAAACATAAGATAACATATGTTTGCATTTTACCTTATATACTAGGAACAATTATTACTATGTCTATGATAGGCATAAATGCATGATTAGTTTCATAAATATCATTATACAATGTGCATTGATCACCATATAATAAAACTTTTTTTTATTTGTTATTTTCTTTTAGGGCAATCAGATGGATCAGGAGAAGATGATCTCTCAACAATAGGGTCCACGGGAGGCGGCGACCGGGCGGGTCTATGCCGGTTTATGGATCAGAGAGGAGGATCAGATGGATCTTTACAACCCGAACCAGATTATCCGTCTACTGCAACCCATACTCTTTGGAGTAACTCTTCAAGGTACATTCATATAAATAAAATTGTTGTCATTACTTTTAGTATATAGAGGATAGAGCTATTAATGTTTATTTCATAATATTTATTCAAAATATAATTGCTTTCGTCCTTATTTAGAGGTTTTGAATTATAGCTGAAAATGAAGTCCTTTTGACTGAGAGTTCTAGACCACCTTGATTTTCCCATCATAGGTTTTCTTATAGACTAGTGGGTTCTCTCTCTAGTGAGCTTTTTAGGACGTGAATCTAGTGTAGTTAGACAATTGAATTCTGGTTACTACTAAAATTATCCGAACATTCGATGGATATCAGGTCAGAAATTTGTTTTGTCGATAAGGGATTTATAACGAAAAGTCCGTCAAAATAATTTTTTTGGGCTTGTGCTTAAATTTTAAAAAGATACATCACACTGATAATGTAAAATTATTTTTTATATTCGAGTTATAAAATGCAGGTTTCGCATGTAGGTAGGTGCTATATACAGAGTTACTTTTGTTGAGAAGCATTTTATCTCCTAATAAAATATTTTTTGAATAAATTTAAATTTAATCGAGCTTTTCTACTAATATCGAAAATCAGAAAGAGTACATAGGGCTTGACTTTTTAACTTTTGAAGTAATGATGGAGTAATGAGTTTTACATAAATAAAGGGTGATAAATAGATATGTAGGTTTCTTTTTCTTTTGCATGAATCTTATAAATATGCAAACCCACGTCCATCATATTTTTTTCTAAAGAATAAAAGACTTCTTGTGGCAGCTTTTGCTTTTGTTATGTTTCATTTTCCACTTTCATTTATATTCCAATTTTAATTACACATCTTGTACTATTTTCTACCCTTTTTTTCCTATTCTTGTTTCAAAGATTTTACTTATATATACTCCAGAACAATAATCTACTCAGTAAAATCTCATAAATGAGACATAAAGAGGATAAAATATACATAAACCTTAATAATACCTCGTGGAGTATAGAGTCTGTTTCCTAAAGACCCTCAACTTAGGTGCAACAAACTCAGTACAAAGACTGTTTACTTTTATACAGGATCGTTTGGTGTGAGGTATAAGGAATAAGTAGTCCTGTGATAAAATGAAAGATTATTTTATTCCATGTTTGGTTGGAGGTATTAGTTAATAACGGGATAACTTATCCCACCATTTACACCATAGTGATGGGATAACTTATCAAATATGAATGGTGGGATAAATTATTATTTTCCAATCAAACGACCCCTCACATTATTAAATAAATTTTTACATTATCAGATTTTCACGTAATATTATAAAACTATGTAGATAAAAATGATCTGATAGTGAGTGGAAGTGAAGTTAGGATTTTGAGTTATGAGTCCTAGATTCTAAAAAAGATAGCTTATAGAATTTTATATTGCATTTATAAATATTATGTTGATTTCTTGATTAATACAAATACAAATAGAGTCGGAACCAAAATTTCAATTCTACATATTTTTATAGAAATTTCAAGTTAATAATAATTGGATTCATATTTAATATTTATAAGCATTTAGTAGATTTTTTAAAACATATATAAGGTATGAGTAAAAGTTACTTCATTCACGTGAACGTATAATCAGATTCCTGGAGTCACACTTGAATATAGAATTTGGTCTAAAGTTATAGAGTTCTATCGAATCCGTAAAATTATAGCTCCATCACTTAATTTTTTATTTTACACTGTTGACGCATATAAAGTTTTTTTTTTTTTTTTTTAAATTAGAGTACTCAAATGGTAATTTAATTAGGATTTTGATAAGAAAGTAAAGATTATTGCTGCACTTTTTTCTTTTTTTTTTTTCTTTATTCTTTCCCTTTTGTGAATTTTTAGAATTGTTTTATTAAAGAGAGTAATAAACTTTTCTTTTCTTTTTCTTTCTTTTTTTGGTTTGCTTTTTAGCAAATAAGTCCAAGAAAAAAAAACAGTATCTTGACTTAAGTGCTTTGCTTTTCTCAAAGTAATATTTATTTAATTTTGTGGACGTGTGTTTGTCTTTTTTCATTTGTTTAATTAATTTTCATCTACATAAAGTAGGAAAAAACAATCAAATCTTGATATGATCTAGTTACTATGTATACATATTAGGATATATAGTCAGCTTTTATAAATTGTATTTTTCCTTAATTAAATTCTTAATTCTTAAAAAAATGTTATATTATCTTGTATTTCTGTAAGAGGCTATTTTCAAAAATTTTAATTTTATGTTCTTAAATTATATTTAATCACTACAAAAACATGAAATTACTATGAATTTTATCGTTAATTTATTCGAGACTAACAAAATTTTATGATAATCAATTGCTCTTTGTTGCTAAATAAAATTAGCAATGAATTTTACTATTTAGCTATAAAATTTATCAATTGCTAATTTCATATTTTTTTTTAGTAGGGAATTAACTTAGGGGTATATAAAACTCCAACAAATAAACATAGGATACCAAAATCTGCAGATTTTTAAAAAGATGATTTTGTACATTTTTTTTACTTGAGTAGTTGAAAGAAGGACTTTTATTATTTGTCCTATTGTACGTTGAAAAGTTTTACTTTGACCAGTCTGAAATTATTTTATAAAAAACTAAAGTTGAATTAACTGACAAGTACTGTCAAATTTCAAATGTTGTGTTCATTGTTAGGATTAAAAATTACATAAAATAAAAATATTGTAATTAATAATGTGTATTATTTGTGTTTTGCTATAGCTTCTTAAGAGGAATATTAGTAACATAGATACTATTGCTTCATTTATAGAGGCGGATCTAGGATTATACTTTATCTGGTTGAATTTGAAATTCTATCACAATCTATTTGATTTACGGTTTAGAGAAATGTTAATTCTATATATCTAGTGAGCTTTTTGGTATATATATATATATATATTACGTATGAGATAAAATAACTTAATTTAGATGAACCTGCAATTTGTACACTAAAATTCGTCTCTATTTTAAAATATGCACATCAACAACAATAACGGCACAACAACATATCCAATATATTCATAAGATCTGAAAAAGAAAAAATGTACGTAAACCATACTCTTAAAGAAGTTACACAAAATGATCGAAAAATTCATGTTTTGCTCATGTTTTAGCTAATATATATATCTGCCACTTGATTTTGTTCTCGAAAGCTATGTTGGGCCTCGGGGTTCCCAACCTGGGCCTCAACGACCAACAATACATGTTATCAGAGTCAGTCAGATCAATACGTGTTGTTGTATTTTCCAAGGGTTGGATGCTTGTATTATTTTATCCACGCTCCAATAATGTGAGGGAAATTGTGTCACAACATTGGTAGAAAAATAAATCATTTTCTTCTCATATAATCATGAACAATTAATTCTTACCTTATTATAAGATGGACTAAAAAAACACATATTTTACTTTGAAATTTTTGCAGTAGTAGAGAAGGATGGTTACAAGCTAACTCAAATGATGCAAATGTCCTTATGAGATCACATAGTTTTCCATCTCAACAAAGATTAAGCCACCAAATAGAGGTATTTTGCACTCAAACTTTTCTATTACTTTTAATCGACAAACGTTTTGTCGGTCATATTATCTGTCTTTTAAGATTTTTAAAAATAGTATAACATTCTTTCTAATAGTCCTAACTATAAGAGTTATTGTCTATGCCACAACTATATGTTATCTCTCATAAACGTCTCACTTAATTACTACTTCACTGATTGGAATAATATCAAGGCTGAATTTGAAAGGACAAAATTAAAGTAATGTATATGCTTCTTGATTTTCTAAAATGTCACATAGGTTAAATTTAAAACAACATATAATATGTACTATAAGTAGTATATATTTAGCTTATATCTAATTATTCGATTCATGTTATCTATCTTCTAAGATTTTTGGATACTCTTAAGAAATACATTCGATTAGTCCTACATATACGGGTAATTGTTTATACCATTACTATCTGTTAGACTATTACCTCTCATAAACATCTCACTTAATCGATGTTATCTGTCTTTTAAGATTTTTGTATAAGGTTAAGAAAGACATTCTAAATTTCTAATAGAAAGTCCTACCTATTAGAGTAATCGTCTATACCTTTACTATCTGTTATCTCGTATAAATATCTCACTTAATCTATGTTGTATCTGTCTTTTAAGATTTTTGGACACAGTTAAAAAAGACAGTCTAATAATCTTAACTATATGAGTAATAATCTATACCTCTACCACTTGTTATCCCTCGTGCATAAATATCTCACTTTATCTATATTATCTGTCTTTTAAGATTTTTGCACACGGCTAAGAAAAACATTCTAATATATAGTTTTACATATTAGAGTAATCGTTTATACCATTACTATCTGGTATCTCATATAAACATCTCACGTAATCTATATTATATCTGTCTTTTAAGATTTGTATACGATTAAGAACGACATTCTAATATATAGTCCTACATATTGGAGTAATCGTCTTTACCATTACTATTTGTTATCTCTCATAAATATCTCACTTAATCTATATTATCTATCTTTTAAGATTTTTCGGATACTCCTAAGAAACAACATGTAATATGGACTAGAAGTAGTATATATTTTAACTTATATCTAATTATTCGATTTATGTTATCTGTTTTCTAAGATTTTTCGGATACTCCTAAGAAATACATTTGATTAGTCCTATGTAAACGAGTAATCATCTATACCATTACTATTTGTTAGACTGTTATCTCTCTTAAACATCTCTCCTAATCTATGTTATCTGTCTTTTAAGATTTTTGGACACGGTTAAGAAAAATATTCGAATATATAGTCCTTCATATTAGAGTAATCGTCTATACCATTATTATCTGTTATCTCATATAAACATCTCATGCAATCTATGTTATATGTCTGTTAAGATTTTTGTATACGATTAAGAAAGACATTCTAATATATAGTCCTACATTTTGGAGTAATCGTCTTTATCATTACTATTTATTATTTCTTATAAACATCTCACTTAATCTATATTATCTGTCTTTTAAGATTTTTGTATACAGTTAAAAAAGACATTCTAATATATAGTCCTACATATTAAAGTAATTAATCAGCTATACCATTACTATTTGTTATCTCTCATAAACATCTCACTTAATCTATGTTATATATCTTTTACGAGACATTCTAATATATTATCCTACATATTAGAGTAATCGTCTATACCATTACTATTTATTATGTCATATAAACATCTCACAAAATCTATGTTATATCGGTCTTTTAAGATTTTTGTATACAGTTAAGAAAGACGTTCTAATATACAGTCTGAGTGTTCATCTATACCATTAGTATATGTTATCTGTCTTTTAAGATTTCTGTACACGGTTAAGAAAGACATTCTAATTAATATATATTCCTACATGTTAGAGTAATCGTCTATACCATTACTATCTATTATCTCATATAAATATCTCACGCAATCTATATTATCTGTATTTTAAAGATTTTTGAACACGGTTAAGAAAAACAGTCTAATGTATAATCCGACATATTAAAGTAATCGTCTATACAATTACTATCTGTTATCTCATATAAACATCTCACCGCAATCTATATTATCTCTCTTACTATCTATTGCAGGAATGTAATTCATCAAGGCCAAAAAGCTACAATATAAGTTCCAATTTGGATCATCAAAAAAATCCATGTTTGGAATTTACATTAGGAAGACCAGATTGGATTGAAAAGGAGCAAGATTGAAAATATAAAAATCGTATTGTTCGAATCAAAGCATGAGCATCTGCTATTAAGATGAAATTATATATCATTCTAATTTGATCTTGATTAATTAGTTGATCATTAATTTTTGTGTATCTTCTCATTTTCTGTAATTTTGAAATAGAAGAGAAGGTATTATGAATATGAAAATATTAAGAGATTATATATATAAAAGAAAGCAAAAAAGAAAAAGAAAGTGGAGATGTCTTATTTATTACCTTAGGTAACATAGCTAATTTAATTTTATTGAATTTTTTTTTTTTAGGTTTTCGATTTCATATTTTACCCTAAGTGGTTAACGTTTTTTTTTTTCTTTTTATATCTTGATGGTAATTTTTTTTTATATTATCAGTGTAATTTTAACGTATATTATGACGTATCATTGCGATGTTTATATGAAGTTACACATAAATTAAGCAATTTTTGCTTATCGTTAAACTTTTTGTTAATTTCTTCGATCTTAGATTATCATAATTAAAAGTTGAAAGATAAATTTAGACTTTTTTTTTTTCTAGTCGAGATGTGCAGTTCACTTATTTCACGCTAGAGCTATTTAATGACAATGACAAATACAAGACGATTTGTTGACGGCAAGAATATTAAGGGATTAAAATTGTACTAATACTATAAATAAGAACATTAAGTAATTTTGTTTGGATAATATAAGTATTTAATAATAAATAAAGAAATTTAATGTGGCAACCGGCAACATAGATAGCAACAATAACATCTACTCCCTCCTAGGGGAGTTCATGGTTTGATTTTTAACCAAATTGAACCGCGATAGAAATCAAACCGATTAAAAAAGTCGATATTTGGTTAGGTTTGGTTTGATTTGGTTTTGAATTTTAAAAAACCGATACTAATTTGGTTGGGTTTATAACCGATAAAATAACAAACCGAACATATATATATATATATATATATATATATATATATATATATATATATATATATATATATATATATATATATATATTTTATATTATAATTATTTATGTATTATTCATAAATATAATATAAATATTTGTTACATTTTATATTTTAATCATGATTTAACTTTAGTCGTAACACATTAAGTCATTTCTTCATCTAGTTGATAGTACCTTATGAGATTCCAAGTGAATTTCGCACTTTCAATGACAAATGATACTAATTGTGAAAATAATATATCTTGTTGTATATTGAAATTTATAGCTGAGATTCATTTGACTATAGACAATCATTAATTTTAACTTTCTTTTTGAACCTTGTTAAGCAAGAAGTTTATGTGTTCACCTTTTGGAGATTTATCATATCATTCTGTTAAATGTAGTTTTAAAATATTTTTTTAGAAGCATTCATATGGTGTTGTTCATAGTTTTGCCGAAGTATAACACTCAGTTGACATCTTAGTTTCAAGGTTGAGATACAACACTCGGTTAACATCTCACATGTTAGATTGGATTTATTTTTTTTAATTTTCAACTTTGATCATTAGCTAAAGTTATAATCCAAAAAAAACGAACCAAACCAAACTAAACCGACAAGAACCAAACCGACGATTATTTTTTTGTTTGGTTTGGTTTGATTTTAGAAATTTAAAAACCGACTAAGTTGGTTTGGTTATGATTTTGACCAATAGTCGACCCAAACCGACCCATGAACACCCCTACTTCCTCCGTCCCAAATTGAGATGACACATTGATTAAGAAAAATAATTAATAACATGGCTAGTTTATCATAGTGCCCCTATTAAATGATGTTTACATTTTAATTTGAAGAAAAAAGTAATTAATGCAGAGGGTAAAACATGAAAAAAAAAATTGTCTCTTCTTGATTAATAAAAAATGACAAGTAAAATGGAAAATCAAATTAGAAAATTTGGGACGGAGAGAGTACAATGTAATTCTACGAGTGAGATTGTTGAAAGGCAGGCTACTACATATACTCATATATGTTAGAGCTTGAGGTTGTTTTCGTAAAATTCTCGACTCAAGTAACGCGATCGAAATAGTATGAAAAGGAACATACAAAAGTATAAAAGACAACAAATAATTGCAAATAGCATTAAAAAAAGATTATAATAGTAAGTCAGGAACTAAAACAAAATAATATCATAACCAAACAACAAGAAACAACAGATAGTAACAGTAAATGAGGGATGAAAAACTACGAAGATACTGCTAATATTATACTACTACCAAACTTATCTTGTCGAAAAGCGAGGCAACACTCCATTACAGCCCAATAATTTTTTTGTGGTTTCCCAAAGTATCCCCATAGCCGGCAGCCGTGAGACTAATCCTCCGTTCCTCTGTCATCGCACTAAGCGGTAAAGAACTGATCACAGAGTTTGCTCCATTCGCCAGAGGCGGGGATCGACCCTCCGACCTCTTGCTTAAGGGACATAGCGCTGAACCATGCCAAATCTAGTGGTTTAGTGCCCAATAATTTTACCCATGGTAAAATAATTTTGTTATATCAAAAACAGTCCTTTCTTTCTTTTCCCCTTCAGTTAATATCAGGACCACATTGAAAAAGAAGAACTCTTTTTTCAAGAAAAATTGTTATTTTTGGTCCTAGATATGTACGAAATATGAACTATTTGAATTTGAAACAAGGTTCATACACAATTTTAGTATCCTAAGTGGCTAAAATTGAAAACCTTATTGACCATTTTGGTCAAATGGGACCACATTTTGACACCTAAAATGTCAAACATTGTCCTTTAATTTATAACCCTTTGGCCTTCTGCCCTTCTCTGTACTTTTAAGTTTTAAAAAAGTGCCAAAAGATAAATGAAAAATAAAATAGAAGGTTGAACTATATATATAATAAATTTTAAAAGGGAACTTAAGTGTATCATTGGACATCGAGGTATACAGTATCGATACACTTTCGGGTGTATGTATATGTATGTATAGCATGTATATTTAGATATGTATAATACATGTACATTTTGTATACACACACTCTATCGATATACATATATACATATCTATTTATATATGCTATATATACATATACATACATCTATACACTACATAAACACCTGAAAGTGTATCAAAAAAGTGTGTGTGTGTGTGTGTATAACAAAGTTTAAAAGGGAACTTAACTAAATGTATCATTGGACATCGAAGTATATTCTATCGATATACTTTCAGGTGTATATATAGTGTATAGTTGTATGTATATGTACATCTAGTGTGTATATATATATGTATAGTATATGTATATTTGGTATAAAATATATACTATTTATACCAACCATTTGAGATGGCCCAACATTTCACCAAATTAATGGGCCCACTTGTGTTATAAGCCCACGCTATTGAGCTCGATGATGTTCGAATGGTATTCGACTATAATTTTGGACAAAAAACATAAATTCCGACAGTTTGAAACTTAATTAAAGAAAATATCGATTTTGGATCTATCGAAATACATAATTAGCTCCTGATATATCCAATGAAGTTACATTTTTCTTTTGTACAAATACATAATTAGCTCCCGATATATTTTTTTTCGATTTTGGGTATGTCGAGATACATAATTAGCTCTCGATACTCCAACGCAGATATATTTTTCCTTTGTAAGGATACATAATTAGCTCCCCATACATTATTTTCGATTTTGGGTCTGTCGAGATACATAGATTAGTTCATGATGCATCCAACGAAGATACATAATTAATTGACATTTTTGTAATTATTTTCTAAGGGAGGAGATTTGTGTTAATATAGTAAATTAAGATGTTATGTTAGTTTTCTTTATAATTTTTCCATTTCAAAATACGTACTCCACATGACGGCTTTCATTTTAATTTCCTAATCAGTCATTCAATATAATATTCGAAAGTCCATTTAATTTGAATTCGCGTCAAGATAAAAGTGACAATCTTTGATCGTCAAGACATGAACTTCACTATAAATACCACATTCTACTCGACTCGTCTAGAATTTAAAGACAATGGCTTTATCTTTTAACGGCTATATGATGCTCATGATAGAAGGCGAGGCAGTAAAGGTAGACCGAAGAGAAGACTTCTAAGTTGGTCAGTTCTTGAAAATGGAAAGTATGTTGACCTTAAACGAACTCCAATACAGGCCTAGATCGTATGACAGGAGACGAGGCAATAAAGGAAGACTGAAGGGAAGACTTCTAAGTTGGTAAGTTTTTGAAAACGGGAGGTATGTTGCACCTTAAACGAACTCCAATACAGACCTAGCTCGTATGACAGAAGGCAAGGCAATAAAGACAGACCGAAGAGAAGACTTCTAAGTTGGTAAGTTTTTGAAAACGGGAGGTATGTTGCACGTTAAACGAACTCCAATATAGACCTAGCTCGTATGACAGAAGGCAAAGCAATAAAGACAGACCGAAGAGAAGACTTCTAAGTTGGTAAGTTTCTGGAAACGGGAGGTATGTTGCACATTAAACGAACTCCAATACAGGCCTAGATCGTTTGTAAGATGGTCGTATATTGCCTTGCCAATCCAAGGAAAACTCCAATATAGGCCTAGATCGTTCGTACAGACTTTTTGAATGCTAAGATTCAAACTCGAGAGGGAAACAACCCAAATCGTATGCTAAGATCCCTAAGCAATCACTTGGTGGAAAAAGAAGTGATCGAACCATGACAACCAATAAACTACATAAAAATAACCATCCACATAAAGTGAGATTAAAGGACAGCCCGGTGCACTGCGGTGTCCGGGGAAGTGCCCCACCACAAGGGAGTATTGCACACAGCCTTACCTTGCATTTCTGCCAGAGGCTATTTCCAAGGCTTGAACCCGAACCCGTGACCTCCTGATCACAAGGAAACAACTTTACCTGTCACATGGCATCCATATAAAAGATAATATAAAGTGAGATTAGTAAACTAAAAATATTACTTGCATTCAAAATGTAATATGATGTCAAATATCATGACTCAAATTCAACAAACACAATAACTTACATTCTCTTTCAACATTTTCTAGTGTTCAAAACATATACTAATACTTGCTAACTGATTTCTCAAGAACAATTTACAAGCCAGTTTCCAACCATAACAAAAGGCCCCATGAAATCTTGCTGCACATGCATTTACTATTAAAATATACATAGACCTTAACGCATGACGAGCTACAAATATCATCGATATGTATATCATCGCGAAGGCGTTAAGGCACTGAAATGTAAATACATATGGTAGTAGGTATCACCATTCAAGACTCTTATTCGTAGAAGTTGGGGCCTTCTTTCTTGATTGTAAGCATGGTTCATCATGCATCATGGTTGTGTCGAACCTGTCTGGAGGAAGAATAAGCGGATAGTGCTGATCCTGTCGCGTTCAATGAGCGCTTGGCAAGACTTGCGCTTTTCTTTGTAGCCAGCCATATTGTCCAGAAGAATCCGATCCAACCTGAGGCACAAGTAACATGAGATAAGTCATTCAGAGACGTAATGGTGCAGAGAAAGCGACACGCTCAGTGTTCTTGAAGCTTCACTAGACAACACATTTCACAGGAAGCATAATGAAAAGGACAGTTCAATATAAGGAAATACGAAATCAAAGGATCACGCAAAGCGGGGATAAGTACATAGGAAAACTAAGAACACATCAAGTTTCCACTAGTTCGCGCGACAAAAGAAGTCTACTTTTGAAGAGGAAAGGGAGAAAAGGAGCCGTCCTCGAATGACTTGGCCGAACCCAGTACTAATTGGCATCCAGAAAAACCAAAGTTTTCCAGAACTTCGTTCTTACATTTAGTCAATTAACCGCCAAATGAACCTATAAGTTTAAAGTAAAGAAGTAAAAAACACACCTGAAGTATCACGTTTTAGCACGTTTCCTACCTCAACAATGCTGATATTTCAAGTAGGAAAGAGAAACAACTGGTAATTAAGGTGTGTTCTGATAAATAATTGGTGCTAGTAATAGTTCGGCTAGAAACTCGTAAAAAACGTGATACTTCACTTGTGTTCTTGACCATCGACTCTAAAGAATATATGGCCTTAGAGAATTTAAAATTTCTGAACCTCTCATTTCGTTATCCTTTGCCCACTGTGAGAGGTATGGGTTCGGAACAGGGGTGTAAATGACTCGCGCAAAAGTAAGATATATACGCAACTCGCCGAAGACAGACAAGATGGATCTTTACTTGAATGTGCAGGCATCAACTCTCAAGTCTCATCATGGTGTTGTCTAGCTCTATCTCAATTGTAAAATATCACGGTTACACCTTGCATGCACGGCTTGTATTTACGATGCATAATATGTCTAGGAAATCCATGGAGGAATGCAGAATCATGACAATATTATCATCAATCAACGGTGATAGGCAACACGGTAATCAATCGTTATACTACAGGAAACATATATTTTGAGAATAACTTCTTTGCTAAGACTGAGAATCTACGGGAAACATACTTTTAATGACGAAACCAGCTCCTACTCAGAATACCAACGTCACGAAAGACAAAATATCAGTTTCATGACTCGATAGTGTTTAGAGTGAAATTTCGTTTAAACTGAAATGCAACATGGATGGTTATTTCAGCTCTTGTTATCTCGGTTAATCATTTATTTGACACGGTGAGAATAGGACGAACCGCACTTGGGATGGTAAAAGACTAACTGACAATTAAAACTGCGGGTAAAATAACATAATGTGAAAGCTAAAACGTGCGAAAAATAACATAACGTGCTCAAACTGAAGGCAGAAAACAAACTCCCTTCTGTATACCTGTAGCCACAATCATAGCAAAAATTGCTATGGTTGTAGTAGTGGAAATGACAAATACAGCAACCAATAGAGCGCCAATATAAATAGCCGTTAGGGAGGCAAAGAAAAGAGCCAAGAATCCGCCTGCAGCCGCTAATGACATGAGAAGAGAGATCACAATGGCGTTGACAGTTGCTGCGACAAAGAAAACCATAAAGACTAGCAATCCTGTCAAAGCAAGGAGAGCAATCGTCCCCACCTACATAAATTTTTAGCAGTCGAAAAAACAAGTTAGTATCACAAACTAAGGAGTTTCAGAAGAAAAATAACCTGGATCAATGTTCATGATTAAAAAGCTACCATATGGGGTTGAGCAGAGAAAGTCTGAATGTTCGACTCCATAGTTTCAAGACAAAGACATCAATTTCTTCAAACAGCAGCTTTAACACGCGGGAATGATTGAAAACTTGCTAGTTAAGAACGTTAAAAGAAACGACTTCAAAATTATTCTGGTAATGGCACTAGAATCTACACACTTGCCCCACACAATTTTATTGTTTTGAATGAAGTCACACTTACTCCACACAATCAGAACAAGGATTCTCGCATTCTTGCACTCAGTTCGTAACGGTTGAGTGATGACTGATGACTGATGATGATATTCCTTTTTTTGAAAATTCAAAAAAAGGCAAAAAAGAATATAATCACCACTCATGTGAAAAGTATGTGCCTATCGAGGACTATTGGCAAACAGAGATTCTTGATTTCTTGGTAAACACTCCCTTTTCGTTCTCCTAACTTTCGTCTTTCATAGAATGTGAAACATTCATCAAAGGTAGAAAAAGTAGACGGACCACTTGCTTTATCGCAATACTTCTTCATGTGAAGACGCAGAATTGATGAAATGCACTATTCTACAAGTCCTCGGTTCAAAGTGACTGCTGATGCATATGTTGAATACGGGGAGATAAAGCAATCTAGAATAGCCAGAAGACCGAGAAGGATTTTCTATTGTGAAGTGTGGATGGTAGGAAACTGTTCATGAAGTCTGTGGTCCCTATAGGGTCAGCATGAGAGCACTATGTTTAGAATGAAAAAGGGATGAAAGCGGCGTAGATAAAGTTCCACTATTATTAGTTTTGTCAGCCACTTCATAGAGCAAGCCTTGTCTTAACATCGTTTCTTTTTCGGGTGTAAAATTGAGGTCTCTACGCAAATATAATAAGAGTCATTGACATTTGATTGCAGCATTTCTGAAAATAAGCACGCTGCACGTTATACTAGTGGTATAGTTAATACTTCGCAACCAAAAAAATGATCATTTCTAATTAAGCAGCTCTACCTCACAGGAAACGGACTAACATCTAATATGCAAGTCAAGACACGAAACCTTAATAGATTTTTTGTCAGAAAAAGGGAAGCCTGGTGCACTAAGCTCCCGTTATGCATGGGGTCTTGGGAAGGGTCAGACCACAAGGATCTATACTCGGCCTTATCCCACATTTCTGCATGAGGCTGTTTCCACCTATGTTGCTCAGACTCTTCAAAAATGTCATTGGGTACATGTCGGATCCTTTAAAAGTAGTGAATTTTTGAAGGATCTGACACGGGTGCAGCCACATTTTTGGAGAGTCCGAGCAACTTAGGTTTCCACAGCTCCTGGTCACATGGTAGCAACTGTACCAGTTACAGAGGTCATTGTGCCTATACCTTTTCCAGGAACAGTCAATAGTCCCTAAGTTATTCGAGTAATTCAATTGGAGTTGGATCAAAGGGAATGCATGTCAAATCAGCTACTTCAAGAATACGATTATAAATATAATACCTTTTGTTGAAAAACAATCTCCAGCCGAACAGTCTCCTATGAAATTTCTACCTTCTTTGTTTCCCTACTCGAATTATAGTTCGAGGACTAGAAAACTAATTCCCAGGCAACAACTACATTTCTCATCCAAAGATACGTTCAGATTAAATAAACTGTCCAATTCAATTACTGAGAAGCTGCTCAAGCACCAAACTCGTGCTCATAGCAAACAAGCGATATTCTTTCTCAATAAAGTAAAACACAGCACAATAAATATAAATTTACGAACTACTTCAAAAACTAGAAAAATAAGCCAATCAAAAGAACCCCATATAAAATTAACTCCCAAAAACTAAAGCTCTGATATAATGAACTAAACCTTTTACATATTCATTACCCTATCTGAAGTCGATTATCAAAAGCTATAACCACACGATAACAAACTGAAATTAACTTACAAAAACAACAAGGGCAAGGAGAAGGCTTCCTCAGCAGGTCAAATTAAAAACTACAAGTAACATACCCAGTATAATCCCACAAAGCAAGACTGACAAACAACAAACTATGAGATGATAATTTAAAATCCACAATCAACATGAAAAACTGGTAGAATAAGTCAATCCGAGGAAATCCAATTCAAATTAACTCCCAATATTTGAACCTTTCACATGATCATCACAAAAGTAAATGGTATTAAATCACAGAAACAACCATGACACTTGCAAGTAGTCTTACCCCTACCTTGCGAAGGTTAGAGGCTATTCGGGGGTTGCTCAAGTAAAGCTAGTAAAGCCTTCGCTTTAGGCCTCCAAAATTTTGAGGTCACAAAATTTTTAATAGCAAACCCTATAATTTCAATTTCACTTGAAATAATAATGAAAATTGTGAAATACATTTTAAAAAAATATCAAAAAATTAATAATAATAAAAAAGAAAATAAATTATTTCATTTTTACAAGAAATATTTTAGAACTTTGAACCAAACAACTCAAACTTTATATTAATAAATAAAGTTTTAACAACACATCCAAGTTAATGCATTGCTAACAAATGACTAACATCTTATTAACTAGAATTAATTCTTACTTTCATTAATATTTATATTAATATGTAAAGTTAAAGGTTACGTGTCTTTTAAACATATCAAAAATAACTACCAAGCAAGAACAAATAAGACGAATCAAAATTATTAAAGTAGTATTTTTATATGTATGTTTATATATATGTAAAACCTCTTATTAAAATTTGGCTTTAGGCCACTAATTTTATTGAAATTAAATAGTAGAAACAAAAAGTAGTGCATGCAAAGTGCTCTGTCAGTTTCAGACCAATCACAAAACTTGGATACAATAACTTGAAATGCATAGACAACTCGAAAAACAAGCTAAATAAGCCCATCAGATCAAATCCCAGATCAAATTAACTCTAAAAAAGATAAATCAACTGAATCATTTCGATAAATCATAACAAACTAGAATCAACTTAAAGAAACAACAAACAGGAGTACAAAGATAAATTCGATAAATCATAACAAACTAGAATCAAAAACAACAAACAGGAGTACAAAGGAGATAAAGCCAATCAGAGCGAATCCCAGATCAAATAGGACATGCAAAGGAAAATAAGCCAATCAGAGCAACCTGATCAAATTATGCCAAAAATTGAATATTTAACATATTATCTCAAAACAAATCGAAGATACTGCACCCAATGGCGTGACCCAGTTTTCAATAAAGTGAACTTAGAACCTGATGTCTCAGTTCAAATACCGGCAAAAACACTAAGGCAAAAACACTAAGTGACTCTTCCCATCTATCCTAATTTGTGTGACAGAGTTACCTAGAATTTGTTGCTGATGGAAGTGGCATGTATCTCGTGACTCTTCCCATCTATCCTAATCTGTCTGAGCCTTGGTGACAGAGTTACCTAGAATTTGTTGCTGATGGAAGTGGCATGTATCTCGTGGATTTAGTCGATATGCGCGAAAACTGACCCGGACACCACGGTTATCAGAAAAAATAACAAAATTAGAAAAATAAACCAATCAGACCAAACCTGAAATCAAACAAAAACTGAATCAAACTAAATGGACAACATTAATACAATAAGCTAGTCAAAGCAAACCCCAGATTAAAAATTGAATCTTTAATACAATTATCTCAAAACAAAATGGAAATATTAGCAAAATAAGCCGACCAAAGCAAACCCATCAAATTAAAGACCCACAGCTCCTACTATGCACGGGGTCGGGGAAGAGTTGGGAATGGCCAGACCATAAGGGTCTATTGTGTATATTGTACACAGCCTTACTGTGCTTTTCTACCTGTTTCCACAGTTTGAAACCATAACCTCCTGGTCACGTGGCAACAACTTTTTCTACCAGAGGCTGTTTCCACAGTTTGAAGCAACTTTTCTAGTTCCTTCCGGTTCCCCTTCAAACCCCAGGTCAAATTAACACTCAAAAATTGAATCTTTAACATAATTATCTCAAAACTAACTGCAAAAACCAGCAAAATAAACCAATCAAATTAACAAACAAAAATCAAATCTTTAATACAAATAATTTCAAAAAACATAAATTTTCACTCACAGAAACAACAAGAACGACATGCAGAGGCTTCCATCAGCTAATTTTTTTTTTTTTTTTAATCATCCAACAACAAAACTAGCAAACTAAGCAGCAAACCCCAAATCATATTAACACTCGAAAATCAAATCTTTAATATAATTATCTCAAAACAAAATAGAAATACACCAAATTAATACAAATAATCTCAAAAAGCTCATAAATTTTCACTTACAGAAACAACAAGAAGGGCACGAAAAGAGCTTCCTTTACGAGTCCAAGCATAAACATTATGAGCAGTATTCTTTGAAGCTTGTTGAATCAAAGGAACATTTTCAGAAATTGAACCTTTAATCCTCTCAATTAATTTACCATCATCATTATTATAATTAAAAATTGCTGATATAAAATTATTAAAAATATCAAAAAGTGTAACCCCTATATCTTCTTGATTTATCCCTTTTGATTGTTTCTTGAAATTTGTTGAATCCGTTGTTTCATTGTAAACTTCTCCATTAGATTTTTCTGTAGTGTTTGCCATATCTGCTTAATTGTTGAAAAATCAAATCTCACTTGCTTATTATATACATATATAAAAGGTATAATTATATGGGAAAATAACATAACTATAGGTTTTACCTTATAATATTTACATAAATTTTTCTCTTACAAAAACAATTATAAAAATTTTAATTAATTATGTATCTATTTCGATAATTTAAAATTTAAAATAAATAAATTAAGAGCTAATTATATATTTTTATGAAGGAGAAAATATATCTGTGAATGTATTTAAAGCTTTTAATTATGTATCCAACAGATTCATAATCGATAAAAATATATCAAGAGATAATTATGTATCTTTACAATAAAAAAATACGTCTTTGTTGAAATTTTAATTACCGATTTTTTTTAATTAAATTCTAAAATATTGAAATTTATTTTGTTTTCTCCAATTATATACTAGGATCTTGATTGAAGGTACAATTTTTGTCTGAATTTTGACGGTTAAGAAAGAAGTTGGATTTTAAGAAATTGTGTTTATTTTATTTTATCTTATTTTATTTATATGCACATGATGGTAGGTATTTGAAGAGGTAAGAATTTGAGATGATAGTTAAATTATTATATTGATTAATAATAAAATAATGAAAATAATTATTGAAATATATTTGTTTGATAGTGATAAAGTTTTAAAAGAAAAAAATTAATAAAATATATTATCCTCCGTCGAAACTCTTGCTATTTTGCTTTACAACCTCAAAATGTAAATAAAAGTCATTTACTAACAATCTTTTTGTCGTTTTTGCTTAATATTCAATATTTATAGCGACGTTCAAATTAAATTTAATTTCAAAAGAAAAAAATGAATAAAATATATTATCCTCCCTAGAAGCTCTTATTATTGAAAAATAATTTTAACCATATATAAATAGTAAAATTTTAAATATATATATATATGGTAAGAATTATTTTTTATATATATATAACTGATATCGAACTCCCTTCTGTTAGTTCGTATGCCTATATTTTTCGATTTTGAACCCCCTAATGAAATTTCTGGTCCCGCCATTGTTATTGAGGCCTAGTATTTTTAATTTTTTCTTTTGGTTTCTCATCCGATACCCGCATTGGAGCCTGATTAATCCGGATTCGCGCTGGGTAGGGCCCCATTCGGGGGTAGCGCTCCCAACAAAGTGTTTTTCATGCCCAGGATCAAACTCTCGACCTATAATTAAGGATGGAACGATTCCATCAATTGTACTACAACCCATGTTGGTTTTTTAAAATCTACATAATTACACATTGATTGTTATATATATTCACATTTACATAATTTATATCATCATATTTCGTTATTAATAAAGTTTGGCCACCTATTGTTGGTAGGGGTGTTCATGGATTAGTTTAGATCGGTTATTGGTCAAAATCATAACCAAACTAACTTAGTCGATTTTTAAATTTCTAAATCTGAACCAAATCAACACAAAAAAAAAAATAACCGTCGGTTTAATTCTTGTCGGTTTAGTTCAGTTCGGTTCAATTTTTTTCGGTTTATAACTTTAGTTAATTATAAAAGTTGAATTTTTTTCTTTAAAAAATCTAATCTTACATATTAGATGTCAATCGAGTGTTGTTACTCAACCTTAAAATTAAGATGTCAATTTAGTGTTATACTTAGGCAAAGCCACAAACAACACTATATGAATGCTTCTATAAAAGTATTTAGAAGCTACATATAAGAGAATTATATGATAAAACCATACAAAAGGTAAACACATAATTTTTTTGCTCAATAGGGACCAAAAAGAAAGTTCAAAACTAGTGATTATCTATAGTTTAATGAAACTCACCTATAAATTCCATTGACAACCAGATAATTTTCACAATTAGTATCATTTGTCATTTAAAGTACGAAAATCATATAGAATCTCATAACATACCATCAACTAGATGAAGAAATATGACTAAAAGTGTTACGGTTAAAGTTAAATTCATGATTAAAATTTATAATGTTTAAAAAATATTTATATTTTATTTATGAATAATATATAAATAATTTATATATGTATATGTGTGTATGTGTGTGTATATATATATATAATTTATATCGGCTCGATTTGATTGTTTTGTCGATTATTTTAGAGTAAAACCAAAATCAAATCATGTAAGTATCGATTTTAAAAATTTAAAATCAAATCAAACCAAATCAAACTTAACCAAATGTCTGATTTTTAATCAAACCATGAACACCCCTATTGGAGGGTTTATTATAAGTTGTTTCTTGTTATTAATTTATTAAGAATAGGAGTTATTATGCATGACGAATAACCAAAGGGACAAGTGGACGGAAAAATTTGCTTGCTGTAGATTGATAAAATTCATCGTCACAACAAGTGAAAGTATCAATCAATTGGCCCACAGTTTTTGATTTCAAATTCTATGTTCTATATTAGTCATTTTAAAATTGGGACTTGTGAGTACTATGATTTACAAGTGGAGAGTATATATAATATTATAAGAATTTAAATTTTTTACATTGTTAGTATATAAAATATTTTATAGTATCAGTAAACTTGATTTGCTGAGTGTAGATTTTATTGGAAATATTAAACTACAGTGGCCTATACAATTGCATGCATTAACTTTTTCTTTTTTGGGTCACTTTGTGTTGGGCAAAATAGATAAATATTTATTTGTATCGAGTGTTTATATTTAGTTAAATGATTTACTTTAGGGAGTGTAGTTGGGTGCGAAGGAAAAAGTATTTTACAAAAAAATTGTTGGAAAAATAAGTGAATTTCTTATTTAATTTTTTGATGTTTATGCGAATAATATTACTTAGATATCTTTTGTATAATTTAGATAAATATTATAGAATAATCTAGATAAATATTATAGAGGAGAGGTGGGGTAGAGGTGGGAACGGATTTCGAAGGAAACTTCAAGGGTGGGTCAACAACGACTTATAGAATTGGTCTTGTTGATTTGGAGGGGAGGACAAAGGTTTTTTCTAAAGGCATATAAGTAAAATATCAGAGATCGAAGATTTCTTGAAATTTTTCGTGGGTATTAGCCTATGGATTAAGACTGTCTAACGGGCCGGGGCGGGTCAACCCGGAACCGGCCCCCTCTCTCTAACCGGGTTACGGGCCGGTTACGGGCCGGTTTTGGCCTTAACCGGGCCGGGCCGGGCCGCATAGTAAAAAAAATAAAACCCACCCGGAACCGCCCACTTAACCCAATCCGGTCAAACCCGCTAAAAACCGGTCAAACCCGGTCAAACCCGGATAAAAACCGGTCAAATATACACTATATATACGCTATATACACAATCTATACATTAAATATACACTTCTATAGAAGATATATACACCTGTATACATTAAATATACACTTCTATAGAAGATATATACACATGTATACATTAAATATACACTTCTATAGAAGATATATATAATGTATACATTAAATATACACTTCTATAGAAGATATATACACGTGTGTACATTAAATATACACTTCTATAGAAGATATATACACGTGTATACATTAAATATACACTTCTATATAAGATATATAAACATATACACATGTATACATTAAATATACAGTTGTATAGAAGATATTAAAACTTTAAATTGATAAATAAAAAAAAATAAAAAACAACGACTAAGGAGTGAATGAATTTGTGGAATTTTATTGATTGCAAAATGATCCAAAATTTATAATTTACATGAATGAAAAATCTATAAATTATGCATCATTTTTTCCTACTCATTCATGTTAATATTAATTGGAATTTGCATAGGATAGTCGAAGTCAACGGGGGCAAACCCATGCATTGGACTTGATTCTGTTGAGTTCTCCCGTGAATTCATAATTTCTTCAAGTTTGAGGTCGTCGCTTGGCTCTGGTTCCATTCCTTGGTTTCTTCTTTCTGCTCTAATCCAATCTCTAAGGCAAACTAAAACATTCATTGCGCTGCTTCCCAATGAGTGTCGGTTGTCTCCAAGCTCCTGTCGTCCCTGACTGAAGGCGCTCTCTGATGCAACGGTTGACATTGGAACATTCAAGATATCTCTGGCTAATCTTGAAAGTACAGGATATTGTGATTCATTATTCCTCCACCAATCCAGCGAGTTGATCCGTCGTCTGCGATCCTCTGGTGGCGTCCGCAGATAATATTTCAGCTATTCCCGATAAGTTGATGTGTAAGCTCTCTCATCCACACTGTTCCAACAAGTTAAATCATAAAACAAATCAGGAAAACCACTATGTGCCGGCCTTTTAGAAGATGATGGCTCCTCGGGAGGATGAGGAGCGACAGTTGGACTGATATTTGTAGGTACGGCTGAATCAAATAAATCAGCATAGTGATTATATAATTTTTCTATATAATCTTTTGCATCAGCCGTAGCCGTCCACAAATCAGGCTGCTCTTGTTCAGACTCACGGTTAGTATTTATTTCTAAGTTAGCATAAATAAGAGTACTAAAGTGACACATATGATTAAATTTCATGCACGGATTTAACATAGCACCAACCAAGTAAATAGGGGGAATCGGGAAGAAATATTTTTTAAATTTCGTAAACATAGCGCCAACAGCTTCTTTCGGCTATATATGCCAAAATATTACAAACAGTAGGATAGTATGCACCGGAAAATTCAACCGTAGCTACATAAAATTTTTCTAAAAACTTAACAAGATCATTAATTATAACCCAATCAGAATTATGTAACATGCAATCAGCAGAATCAGCAAAAGAACCACAGTGTTGGTTAAAAGTTAGTGTAATAGGAATTTTATATTTATAACAAGTTTTTAAAAATTCATACGTAGAATTCCATCTAATATCAATTTCCTCAGGCATTAAAATCGGTGTAAGTCCATTTTCTTGACATTTAACTTTAAATTCTTTAATTCTCGCTCTACGATTATTTCCTTGAATGAAACCTACGGCAAGACGAATTTTTTCAATATAAACCTCAAAAAAGTCAAGACCATCTTTTACAATTAAATTATAGATATGACATGCACACTTAATATGGAAAATTTCAGGAAAGGGTGGAGATAACGTAGATTTTGTTTTTGTTATAGCATTCTTGTTGTTAGAAGCATTATCAAAAGCAATACATAAAATTTTATTTTCTATACCATAATATCCGGCAATTTTAATAATAGAATCAGCAATAAATTGTCCAGTATGTTTGCGATCTTCATCATATAAAAAAGCAAGAATACGTTTTTGCATTATGAAATTACTATCCATCCAATGACAAGTAACGGTTAAATAATCATTTTTATTAACAGCACGACCAAGATCAGAAGTTAGGGACAATCTACATTGAATATTTTTTAAGAATGTTGATAAATAAAAACAATATTGTGAATGGAGTTTAAAAATATCAGACCGACAAGTAGTTCTAGGAATACCATTAAACATAGGATTATAAATTGCTTGTATATAACGGATAAAAGCATCAGAAGAAGGAAAAGTAAAAGGCAAACAACCCACAGCTACCATTTTAGCTATTTCTTCCCGGTCCCTCAATTTATTATACTTTTTCGCTACTTGACCGGTTGTTGGGTCCATTCTAGTTTGCGTTGACCCACCAACATCCCCACCACCTTTTGCAATATTTAACTCTCTTTTGTGATCTTCAGCTATATGTCTCATTAACGTACCCGTACCCCCTTGCTTACCGCCACTTCTATGCTTATATATTTGTTGACAAATATTGCACTGCACCTCAATATCTGATATACGTTCAAAAAATTGCCATGCAATACTAGTTCTTTTACGGGGTTTTGGGGCACTGGGAGGACGGGAAGGGAGATTAACTGATTCAGATCTAACGTTAGCATCTCCTACTGCGGGTGTTTCAGCAATATTTTCATCATCTCCGTCTACATTAACTGCATCTACTTCATTTTCTTCTTCTATACCGTAATTTTCTTGAAATTCTACATAATCCATATCGTGAGCACCTACACCTATTTCTTCCTCAAAAGGTGTACCAAGCGGTACCGGAGGCGAAGTCACACGGGTATATCTATTACTTGAACTACCTCTACCGCTAATAATTCGCTTTTTACTACCACTACCGCTTCCGGGACAAAAATTTTTAACACCTTTAGCAGCGAGGTTTTTTAATTTATCCATAATATAAATTAAATTAAACTAAAAATATTCAAAATACACAAATATAATAAAATTAAATATTAAACAATTAATACAATAAATAAAAATTAAACGTAAGAGATGGAACGACAATACCAAATTTTGGAAGTATCCGAAGATTGCGACTTTAGAAACTTCCGCTCTTACTTTGTAAACGAAAAATTAAAAAATTAAAGTGAACACTTTAAGAAATTAAATATATTGAATATTTGAGAATTGAGAATTGAGATTTGAGAGAGAATGAGATTTGAGAGAGTGAAAAATTGTGTGAGAAATGATTTGAAGTTGTAGGGTATTTATAGATTTATTTTGAGGATTAAAAAATATTTTATATATATATATTTTTTTTAATCAAATGGGCCCAAACTAGCCGTTTGGACCCAAAAACGGTAATATTACCGTCGGGCCAACGGCTAGTTTGGCCCAAGACATTAAAAATAATTTTTTTTTTTTTTTAAATTTTTTGGGTTACCGGGCCGGGTTAACCGGGCCCAATTTAAAAAAAGAAACGGACCGGGACCCGGTACCCTAAAGCCCTAGGGCTTTCCGGGCCGGGTCAAACCGGTCCGGTTTGGTGTTTTGGGCCGGTTCGGGCCAGTTCGGGCCGGGTCAGCCGGGTCGGGCCGAGTCAGCCCGGCCCGTTTGACACCTTTGCTATGGATCGGTCAATGTACAGTCTCCGAAATGTGATATAGGATAAACTTCTTGGTCGGGCTCCTGACGAACTATTAAATGGAGTTCGGAGGGGTGGACGAAGTTTTTTCTTAAGGAATATGAGCGAAATATAAAAAAATTGAGGATTTTTTGATTTTCCAAAGGTGTTAGCCTATGGATTTGTGGGTGGATTCGGTCTTTGATATGGAATTTGAGCAAAACTTCTTGGGTGGATCCATGACGATCTATTAAATGAGACGTGTTGGTTTGGAGGGACCGACAGAGGTTTTTCTTAATGCATATGAGCGAGCTACTAAAAACTGAGGATTTTTGCGATTTTTCGTGGGTGTTAGCTTATGGATCGATGGGTGAATGCGATCTCCGCGATGAAACTTGGGCGAAACTTATTGGATGGCCCGTCACAACTTATAAAATAGAACGTGTTAGTTTTGAGGGGTGGGCAAAGGTTTTTCTTAAGGCATATGAGCAAAATACTAAAAATTGAGGATTTTATGCGATTCTCTGTGAGTGTTATATAGTTCGATGGGTGGATGCAGTCTCCTGAATGAAATTTGCGCAAAACTTCATAGGCGGGCCCATAATGACCTATAAATTGGGACGTGTTGGCTTAGATGGGCAGTTGAAGTTTTTTCTTAAGGCACATGAGCAAAATATCAAAACTGAGAAGTTTTTGCGATTTTTCATGTGTGTTAGCCTATGAATCGATTGGGTGGGTGTGATCACCGAAATAATATTTGGCTGAAACTTCTTAGGCGGGACCATGACAATCAATAAAGTTAGACTTGTTGGTTTGGAAGGACGGACAAAGGTTTTTCTTAAGTCACATGAGTGAAATATTAAAACTTACGATTTTTTTTTTTGTGATTTTTCGTAGGTGTTAGCCTATGGATCGGTGTACGGGTGCGGTCTTCGAAATGAAATTTGGACGAAATCTTTTGGGCAGGCCTGTGACGACATATTAAATGAGATGTGTTGGTTTGGAGGAATGAGTGGATGTTTTTCTTAAGACATATGAGCGAAATATCAAAAATTGAGGATTCTTTGCGATTTTCTGTGAGGGTTAGCCTATGGATTGGTAGGTGGGTGCGGTCTCTTGAATGGGAGTTGCGCAAAACTTCTTAGGCTGACCCACAATGACCTATTAAATGAGATGTGTCGGTTTAGAAGGGGCGTACAGAGGTTTTTCTTATGACATATGAGCGGAATATCAAAAACAAAAAATTATTTGTGATTTCATTGGTGTTAGTCTATGGATCGGTGGATGGGTACAATTTTCAAAATAAAATTTAGGCAAAAATTCTTGGACGGGCTCGTAACGACCTATAAAATGGGATGTGTTGGTTTGGAGAGGCGGGTGGATGGTTTTCTTAAGACATATGGACGAAATATTAAAACTGAGGATTTTTTTTTTATGGGTGTTAGCCTATGAATCGGTGGGTGGGTGCGATCTCGAAATGAGATTTTGGCGAAACTTTTTGGACAGGTCATCACGACCTATTAAATGGGACGTGTTGGTTTTGAGGGGCGGTCGAAGGTTTTTCTTAATGCATATGAGTGAAATATCAATAACTGAGGAGTTTTTGCGATTTTTTATGGGTATTAGCCTATGAATCGGTCGGTAGGTGAGGTCTCTGGAATGAAATTTGGACGAAATTTCTCGGGCGGGTTCGTGACGAGCTTTAAAATGGGACATGTTTGTTTGAAAGAGCAGGCGGAGGTTTTTCTTAAGGAATATGAGAGAATATCAATATTTATACCAATATTCAAATTAAATCTGAATTCAAAGTCTATTTTTGAAGCCTAGTTTTTTTTTTTTTTTTTAAATCTACATAATTACACATTGATGGTAATATATATTCACATTTACATCATTAATTTATATCATCATATATATATTTCGTTATCAATAAAGTTTGGCCACCTATTATTGGAGTGTAATATTATAACTTTCTGTCTTGTTATTAGTTTATTAATTTATTAAGAATTGGAGTTATTAATTATTATGCATGACAAATAACCAAATGGACACGTGGACAATGCGTGGACAAATCTATTTGTTGCAAATTGATGAAAATGGTTGTGCCAAAAAATGAAATTATCAATCCAATTGTTCTATTATTATGAACTTAAAAAAACGGCAATTGGCCCACAGTTTTAATATCACATTCTATGTTCTATAGTCATTTTAAAACTGTGAGTACTATGATTCACAAGTGGAGAGTATATAATATTATAATCTAATAAAGGTTGGTTACGTGTAGAAATCTGCTGAGTGCAGATTTTCTTGGAAATATTAAACTACAATGGCCTATACAATTGAATGCACTAATTTCTTTTTGTCACTTTGTGTTGGGCAAAATAGACAAGTACTTTATTTGTATGGGTGTTCATATTTAACTAAGTGTGTAGTTTGGTCCGAAGAAAAAAGTATTTCACAGTTATTATTATTTTTTTTTTTGGAGAAAATAAGTGAGTTTTTATTTAATTTTTTGATGTTTGTGCGAATAATATTATTCAGATATCTTTTGTATAATTTAGTTAAATACTATAGAAAAGAGATAGAGAAGAGCCCGGGGTAGAGTAGGGATGAAATTTGGGAGAAACTTTGTAGGTAAGCTCGTGACGATCTACAAAATTGGACGTGTTGGTTTGAACGGACGGACGGAGGTTTTTTCTAAAGGCATATGAGTAAAATATCAAAAATTAAAGATTTTTTGTGATTTTTCGTGGATGTTAGCCTATAGATCGGTGGATGGGTACAATCTTTGAAATGTGATTTGTGCGAAATTTCTTGATAGGGCTCGTGACGACCTATTAAATGGGACATGTTGGTTGGAGGGGCGGCCAAAGATTTTTCTTCAGGAACATGAGCTAAATATCAAAAATTGAGAATTTTTTGCGATTTTTTGAGGGTGTTAGCCTATGGATCGGTGAGTAGATGCAATCTTTGGTATTAAATTTGAGCGAAACTTCTTGGGTGGGCCCATGACGACCTATTAAATGAGATGTGTTGGTTTAGAGGCGTGGGCGAAGATTTTTCTTAAGGCATACAAGCGAATACTAAAAACTGAGATTTTTTTTGTGATTTTTCGAGTGTGTTAGCCTATGGATTGGTGGGTGAATACGGTATCCGGAATGAAATTTGGGAGTAACTTATTGAATGGGCTCGTGACAACCTATAAAATGGAAGTATGGAACGTGTTGGTTTGAAGGGCGGACAAAGGTTTTTGTCCAGGAATATGAGTGAAATATCAAAAATTGATGATCTTTTGCGATCTCCGTGGGTGTTATATGGTTTGATGGGTGTGTGTAGTCTCCTGAATGAAATTTGGACAAGCCCATGACGACCTATAAAATGGGACGTGTTGGTTTGGATGGGCGGCTGGAGGTTTAATTTTTCTTTGAGCAAAATATCAAAAACTAAGAATGTTTTGTGATTTTTTCATGTATGTTAGCCTATGGGTGAGTGTGATCTTTGAAATGAGATTTGGCTGAAACTTCTTGAACGGGCCCATGACGACTAATAAAATGGGACTTGTTGGTTTGAAAGGGCAAACAAAGGTTTTTCTTAAGGCATATGAGCGAAAATATCAAAATTGAGATTTTTTTGTGATTTTTCGTGAGTGTTAGCCTATGGGTCGGTGGACGGGTGAAAACTTTGAAATGAAATTTGGACGAAACCTTTTGGGTGGGCCTGTGTCGACATATTAAATGAGACGTGTTGGTTTGGAGGGGTGGACGAATGTTTTTCTTGAGGCATATGAGCGAAATATAAAAAAATTAAGGATTTTTCTGTGATTTTCCATGGCTGTTAGCCTATGGATCGGTGGGTGAGTGTGATCTCTTGAATGGGAGCCGCGCAAAACTTCTTGGGCAGGACTCGTGATGACCTATTAAATGAGATATGTCAGTTTAGAGGGGCGGACAGAGATTTTTCTTATGACATATGAACGAAATATCAAAAATTAAGGATTATTTGTGATTTTTCATGGATGTTAGCGCATGGATTAATAGGTGGATGCAGTCTCTGAAATAAAATTTAGGCGAAACTTCTTTGAACGGACCCGTGACGACCTATAAAATAGGACGTGTTGGTTTGGAGAGGCAGGCAAATGCTTTTCTCAAGGCATATGAGCGAAATATAAAAAATTGAAGATTATTTTTTTTATTTTTTGTGGGTGTTAACCTATGAATCGATCGATTGGTGCGGTCTCCAAACTGAGATTTTGGCAAAACTTTTTGAATGGGCCTGTCACGACCTATTAAATGTGACGTGTTGGTTTTGAGGGACAGTCAGTGATTTTTCTTAAGGCATATGAGCGAAATATCAAAAACTGAGAATTTCTTGTGATTTTTCATGGGATGTTAGCCTATGAATCAGTGGATAGGTGTAGTCTCCAAAATGAGATTTTGGCAAAACTTTTGGGCCGGCCTGTCATGAATTATTAAATGACATGTTGGTTTAGAGGGGCGATCAAAGGTTTTTCTTAAGGCATATGGGGGAAATACCAATAACTGAGGATTCTTTTGTGATTTTCCATGGATGTTAGCCTATGGATAAGTGGGTGGGTGTGGTCTCTGAAATGAAATTTGACAGAAACTTCTTGGGTGGACCCATGACGACCTTTAAAATGGGACAAGGTGGTTTGGACGGGTGGACGGATATTTATCTTTTGACATATGAGCGAAATACCAAATATTAAGCATTTTTTGCTATTTTTTCGTGGGTGTTATAAAGGTCAAGTTAATTTGCATTTTTTTATTATTTGATTAATAATTTTTTTTGCTAAATTTGAAATATATTTAAAAATTAAAAGCATTGGAATTACATGTGAACCACCATTCTATCTTCACAAGTAAATACCATTGCTCACAATTTCATTAAGAACTCCACCTCATCTCCTTTATAGCCGTCATAGGCGTCTCTCCATCCAAAGTTCATCAATTTTCAGTTATAAAATCACCATTTCTAATACAAAAGATTCATAGTAACAAAACAGTAACTAATATTGCATATAAAATTAAATTAATTAAATTGAAACGAACCCAAAAAATTGATAAGACATATGAGGATAGAAGAATACATATATAAAGTGAACCAAATATTATTTGAACATAATAAACAACAAATTAAGAAGTGTTGTATATTCAACAACAACAACAACAACAAACCCAGTGTATTCCCACCTGGTGGGGTCTGGGGGGGGGTAAGATGTACGCAGTCCATACCTCTACCTCCAAAGAAGTAGAAAGGCTGTTTCCGATAGACCCCCGGCTCAAAACAAGAGACACCACGCAAATACATAGTACATAATACAGAGTGAAGCACCGAACAAGATTACAAGGTTTCATAGCATAAATACTGCAGCCATAAGTAAAAGAAAACAGAGTAAAGCGCCCCGCTTCGTACTCGAACAAGGAACACGAAATCAAACTAGGAATACTACCCCTAGCAAATTATTCCCTACACTAGCAACCCAAACTTGCCCTAGTCTTCTGCCCTAATTCGCGTCCTCCAGACCTTCCTATCTAGGGTCATGTCCTCGGTGAGCTGTAGCTGTTCCATGTCCCGCCTAATCACCTCTGCCAGTACTTCTTCGGCCTACCCCTACCCCGCCTAAAACCATCCAACGCTAGCCTCTCACACCTACGAACCGGGGCATCCATGTCCCTCCTCTTCACGTGTCCGAACCAGCTCAATCGGACTTCCCGCATCTTGCACTCCACTGGAGTCACACCAACCTTCTCCCTGATAGTCTCATTCCGAACTCTATCCCCTCGATTCAGCCCACACATCCAGCGCAACATTCGCATCTCTGCCACCTTCATTTTTTGGATGTGGGAATTCTTAACTGGCCAACACTCTGCTCCATACAACATGGCCGGACGGATTACCGCCCTGTAAAATTTGCCTTTAAGCTTGGGCGGCACCTTCTTATCACACAGCACCCCCGACGCAAGTTTCCACTTCATCCACCCCACCCCGATACGGTGCGAGACATCCTCGTCAATGTCCCCGTTACCCTGGATCACGGACCCAAGATACTTGAAACTATCCCTTTTACAAACCACCTGTGATTCCAGCTTCACTACCACCTCATCCTCCAGCCTCGCGTCATTAAACTTGCACTCCAAATACTCTGTCTTGCTTCTGCTCAACCTGAACCCTTTAGACTCAAGGGTTTGTCTCCACACCTCTAGTTTGTCCTTCACTCCCTCTCGAGTCTCATCAATCAGGACAATATCATCTGCAAAAAGCATACACCACGGCACCTCCCCTTGAATACGCCGCGTCAAGACATCCATCACCATAGCAAACAAAAATGGACTAAGCGTACAACCCTGATGCAAACCTGTCAAGACGTTGAAATGGTCTGAGTCACCTCCCACCGTCCTCACCTGAGTTTTCGCTCCCTCATACATATCTTTAATGGCTCTGATATATGCCTGCGGGACTCCACTCACCTCCAAGCACCTCCAAAGCACCTCCCTGGGGACTTTGTCGTATGCCTTCTCCAGATCGATAAACACCATGTGCAGGTCCTTCTTCCTTTCCCTATACTGTTCCACCAGCCTCCGTACCAGATGAATTGCTTCCGTCGTCGAGCGGCCAGGCATAAACCCAAACTGATTTTCCGAAATAGACACTATCCGTCTCAGCCTTACCTCGACCACTCTCTCCCAAATCTTCATAGAGTGACTCAGTAACTTAATCCCCCTATAGTTATTACAACTCTGGATGTCCCCCTTATTCTTATAGAGAGGGACCATGGTACTCCACCTCCAATCCTCAGGCATCTTTGCTGTCTTGAAGATTTCATTAAATAATTCAGTCAACCACCTCACACCAGCCTCTCCGGCGAACTTCCAAAATTCCACCGGTATTTCATCCGGCCCCGTCGCCCTACCCCTCCGCATCCTGCGCACAACCTCTCTAACCTCTCCTACCTGAAAACGTCTACAATAACTAAAATCCCGACACTTCTCTGCGAGCTCCAGTTCCCCTAACTCAATATCTCTATCCCCTTCGTCATTCAAGAGCTTATGAAAGTACGACTGCCATCTATCCTTAATGTGGCCGTCCTCCACCAACACTCTGCCGTCCTCCCCCTTAATGCACCTCACCTAGTCGAGATCACGCCCCTTCCTCTCCCTCGCCTTAGCGAGTCTAAACAACTTTTTCTCCCCGTCTTTCCCCTGTAACCCTGCATACAAGCTCTCAAAAGCGACCGTCTTAGCTGCCGTAACAGCTGACTTAGCCTCCTTCCTTGCTAACTTGTACTCTTTCCTGTTCACCCGTTTCTCGTCTTCGTCCTTACTCTCCACCAACTTAGCATACGCCCCTTTCTTGATCCCTACTTTCTTCTCCACCTCTTCATTCCACCACCAATCCCCCCGGTGCCCGGCTCGGCCCCTAGAAACACCCAACACCTCACTTGCGGTCCCCCTGATGCACGTAGCCGCCCTATCCCACATACTATCCACGTCCCCCCTGCACTCCCACACCCCCATCCCTGCCAACTTCTCCCCTATCTCCCACGCCTTCACAGGTGTCAAGCCGCCCCACTTAATTCTAGGTCTACTCTCCTCACTCCTCCTCTTTCTATTCTTCTTTAAACTCAAATCCATAACCAATAGCCTATGCTGGGTCGAAAGATTCTCACTCGGAATGACCTTACAGTCCTTGCACAACACCCTATCCCTTTTTCAAAGCAATAATAAAAAATTACATCGTAAAATAGGAAATAAAAGAAGAAGAAAGGATTTCAACTAGGGATACCTTTTTCCAGACGTGGGAATGGAAATGGGAAGTTACTCAGATGTGGTTTAGGTTAATTAATTTTTTAATTTTTTTTTCAAAAAGAGAATTTAGAGTGGATAGAAATGGATTAGTGTGTGCCTATAATTTATGTGCAATTTTTCTTTTAGGAAGAGTATAAAGTTGTAAAAAATTAAATTTTGAATAACTACTGTGAATTAAAAATTTAAGTAATGCTAAAATTTATTTTTGAAAAAATAAAACAAATAATTCCTAATGGAAATGTAACACTAACAACCAACATTATTCTCTTTTAAATTTGATATACTTTTAATTTCATAATTTATAGTTTTAAATTTAAAATAACTTGACAGTTTTCATTTTCGTGAGAATATTTTAAAATAATATTAATATCAAATGAATATATGTTTCATTTAATATAAATTAAAAACAAATGGCATAGATTTTTTTTCAATTCAATAAATCGGAAGTTTTTTAATTCATAGTAACAACCAACCATTGCTATGATTAGAAAAGGCCAGAATTTTGAATTAAAAAAACTGCAGGAAAATTTAAAAACTATTAAATTATTTTTTTTAATTGAACACAGTATCTAATAACTAATTAGATCATACTACTAACACCCATATGGAGTTCTTAGCCCTTTTAAAGGGTCTTACCCTGGTTCATGATCGAAACTGATTTCCCGTTGAGATTAACACGGACTCACCATTTATAATTGATATGTTATAACATGATCATTTATTGTATAACCTAATTCTTAATACTTGCAGATCGCTGATTCGAGCTATGGGGAGACCTCCGATTCGGCACAACTATAGAGAACAGAATAGAGTTGCTGATGCTTTGGCCATAGAAGGAGCCAACGGCAACCATTATGCTGAATGTATTATTTTGGATACACAACCAGATTTTGTAGCCCATGATCTGAGGGCGGATAAGTTAGGATGTTGCTCCCGTAGGAATGTTGTGCCTTATGCTCATCTTCCAGGGCATAATCTTAGACTGCCACTTGACAACCATCTAAGCAAAACTTTCTTGCTACTTAGTATATATAGATTATAGACATTTACTTGGTTTTTAATTTCTTTTTTTTTTTATTTTTTTTTTAAAATTATAGGCAGATTTAGTTGTTTTTTAATTTATTTTCCTTGAAATATACATACTTTTTCTGAACCTTAACCAAGACTTCCTGATTAAGTTTAATGTCTGAATGCAAGTTAGAAGTCAAATCCCAAAGTTTATCCTTCAAAAACACCTCCACCTTCAACCGGTAGGTTGAGGGTTCGAGTCACGCTGGAGGGGAAGTGTGGAAACACTGTTAATCCTCCTGGGGGGGGGGGGAACACGCGTTTTTTGGAAACTTTTTCGGAAACTAAGTTAGAATTCACTACTTCCTGATTAAGTTTCTATATATAGAAAGTTAGAAGTCAATTCCCAAAGTTTAACCCTCACAAACACGTGTTTCTAAAACCATTTCTGAAACTAAGTTAGAATTCACTACTTCATATTAAGTTTTAAGTTTAAATTTTGAATGCCTAAATTCCGAATGCCTATATATGGAGTGTTATATATAGAAAGTTAGAAGTCAATTTCCAAAGTTTAAACCTCAAAAACGTTTTTCTGCAACTTTTTCTGAAACTAAGTTAGAATTCACTGAAACAAGTTTGAAGTCAATTCCCAAAGTTTAAACCTCAAAAATGTTTTTTCTGGAACTTTTTCTGAAACTAAGTTAGAATTCACTGAGACGTCAATTCCCAAAGCTTAACCCACGCATTTTCTGAACAATTTCGGTATCTCTTATGTGTATCTTCCTATCAAGTTTTATTCTGTATTTTGAGTTTAATAGCTAAATTGTTTGTGGGTTTTTGTGTTTCGTATAGATATTGTAGAAATTTTGATGCAGACTTTGTGTCGATTAAGGTTTTGGATTTTTTTTTAGTGAGACTCACGCTTAGAATGAAGTTCTACTAAATGAACGTTAAATGTCATAGGCTTGCCCTTATAGTCAGTACCAAGGTTTTTAGATAAGTCAGCTAATCTTTTTATTTTGGAAGGTTTATTGTACACTTGTTGTGTGCTTCATTCTTAAGATATGATTTTTGATTATGAGGTGAAGGGAGCCAATCATGGTTGTCGCCATGTCTTTTCATTCTACATTTTGTATTTGTATATACTCAAAGAATGCACAATTTTTATTGTTTCATTGTTAATGTTGTTTTCTTTAGGAGGAATTATGTTTTTGACGAGGAGGTTTTACTGGTGGAGGTTCCTGCCTGATGTTGCAAGGTAATTTGCTTTATGACTTTTATTTTATTCTACTGCGTCTACTTCTATATGTAGAAACTTGACTAACCTATTCGATATCTTGTGCAGGTTGTCAATGCATCTAAACTGAAATTAGGGATGACTCAACCATAAAACTACTAAAGTAATGGCTTGAGGCCCCAACTTTTTGGAGGCCCTATCTTTTCTAAATATTTTTGCTAACTGACAACATGATGTATGTACAGTGCACAAAATGCACGTAAGATGCACATAAGTCACACAAGATGTACGTACGTCGCACAAGATACACATATGCTGCACAAGATGCATGTATGCTACACAAGATGCATGTACGCCACACAAGATGCACGTGTCCTAATTTTATCAAATATATTTGCAACATCTGATTAAAATTGGTCTTTAGGCCACTAAATTGATTGAGCTGACCCTGACTGCAATGGTGACTGGACTGCGTAGTAGCTAAAGTTTCTCTTCTCTATTATATAAAACGTTGTCTTTATTCTAAAACATAGTACTGGTATTGGCAAGTAAAGAGCTCAAATGCTTGTAAAGCTGAAACAGTTATTCTATCTTGGAAACATAATCTGTTACAGAAACATGGTCATTAAATCTGAACTCAAATCATAATGAAAACTGAAATTCAAAACATCTGAATGATATCTGACTCAGTCTGCGAGATCTCTACAAAATCTCAAAACTATACTTTCTGAAATTTGGGACAAGGCCCCAGTAGATCAAAACTGTAGAATGATAAATAACTGTAAGATATTAAGCCTTCTGGAATATATAAGGCTCACCACTCACAATTTCTTCTACTGTTCAAATTATCTACTGCTTATCTGGACCCCTAGACTGTGCCTCAGAACTTGAGAGGTTAGAGGGGGAAGGGGGCCAATACAGATGTACTGGTATGCAGAGCTAATCCAAAATAATCATTTCTAATCAACATATATGAGAGTAGTTTAAACCAGTTCATAAACATATTATACAGTAAGAAATCACATAGGTATTTTAAAAGAATTGGTGAAAACATCTGAAATCTGAGAAACTCTTTGTGTTACTTCTGCACTAGGTGGTATACCCTACAACTCTAAAATTCCACGGGCTATATGGAAACTCCCATTAACTCGGCAGCCAAGCCCCCAACCCAAGTATGCCGCAAGGGTCGGAGTCTCTGAATCTACTATGCCACACCGCCTTCGCCAGTGTACAATAATAATATACCCGTATTGGAAAATACGGTTTCAAGCTAAGAGTTACTTGAACTCAAGCCTTCTTCGGGTAATCACCTAACCCTCTTTAAGCCCATTTTTAATTCTTTCAAAACATGCATTCTCTGAGAAAATAATCTGAAATCATACTCTGAAAATGTACTCTGTTACGGCATACATACTTGTGGTATCGTCATACCACTGACTTGCAAGTCACATCTCTAAGCCATTATTAGCTTATCATAAATCTATGTTTTCAAAACGTAAGTTTGGGACCACCGTATTAGCAAGACAATTTAAGAAGCTTTTTCGTTACAACTCATGCAAACACATGCAAGAAACTCTCTTTGTCAACATTTCAACAATACAAGGTGGTCATGTCAAATCATTCAATCTCATGCAAATCTTTCTCTTTAATACAAGAACACATTTATATCAAGAAACTCCCTGTCATCATCTCTAAAACATGCTCAAATTCTATGATATTGAGAAAACTATTTTCCAACCATGATTCATGCATTTCAAAGCATTCACAATAAGATCACAAACTCAAAATCATCAAAGAGAGGGATTCCAATGATATTTCTCTCAATCAAATCTTTAATAATACATATACATATAGATGTAAATCAATTTGAGGGGGAAAGGCACAAGGCCAAAACAATTCTATCATTAAAATATTTATGATGCAAAACTTAAAGCATAAGTTCTAAAACCCCTTTAAAATCCATGCTTGATAATCTTTAAATCATGTTCTCGTGTTTACAAGCCCAGGTAATTTTTAGGATAAACCCCACGTACCTCTAATTCGAAAAATAAAGGATGTTTCTTGAAGCCTACAGACTGGGGATTCCAAATCTCTAATTATCTTCCAAAATCCACGGTTGAATCTTGAATAATTTGAGTTTTTAGTTCGAAACTCCAATGATTGTTTTTGATGGATTTTGGGGAAAGTAAGTGTAATGTGGCTATTTGGGAGTTAAATTCCATGTTTAAGATGATTGAGGAATTGAAAATACCCAAAACACCCTTAAATTCTTGGGGAAAAACCCCCGCTCTAAGCAAGTTACTGCCTTGCCTATCGCGGGGTCCTCCCCAAGCAAGGCGCCGCGGCCCTAGTACCTTTGTTTACTGTTTTGGGGTACCAAACGTGGTTTTACTCTTGTCCAAAAATTCCAAAACTCACCCGAGACGTACCCTTGACTTCCCCGATCATGAATCCACAAGAAAATCTGAAATCGGATGTCGGGAAGGTCGTGAAATAATTCGTCAAAGATTGGGAGTTCAAAGTGAGACCAAGTCTTGTTTTACACTTACAAATTGTAACACCCCGTACTTAATTATGTGCATTATCCGTGGTTATATGTGTTGGAGTATATGTATTGATCATAAGTTAGGTATATATGAGTTTAAGTATGAGTATTGATTATTTTGAGATGGTTTCAAGTGTATAGTTTGATTATATGTGTATAGGAATCGACTTTATTTATACCGGAATTTGCTCGTCGAAGTTTCTATGTGAAGTTTATCGAGTTATATTTCCAACGATATAAAGATTTCTGAAAGCAGATGAGTATCGGATATAAGCGAGCATGTTCGTAACTTGAAAATGGTGGACGCAATGAATAGTAAATGTGCAGAAATTTTCTGCACACAAAAGTACTGCAGCCAAACAAATTTTTGGGTCGATTTTAAACGATCATAACTCCTTGTACAAAATGAACTGTGTGAGCTGCTATATATCGATGAGAAGCCCCGAGATTCTTCTTTCTAATTCAATTGGTTTCACCCAAATCCATTATCGTAGCAAAGAGTTATGGTCGATTTACTTTAGCATATCAAAACAGTCCACCATGGACAGATTCGGATTTACTTAAATTTTAAGGGCAATATGGTCATTTTCCATCACCTCATGGACGAAAATTGGTCATTATATACATGTATACTTAACCTCATATCCATCATTTATCATCCAAATTATTGAAGAATAAGAAACCCTAGCCTAAGTTCAACTCCAATTATCTTGTGATTCAACCGTAGAAAATCCAAATTGATTCCGTAGTTGTGTTCACCGTCTCGAGGGCTTCGAGAAGCACCGCTTATTTGTGCCAATAGGACTTCGAAATCAAAAGGGCCATTTTATGGTAAGGATGTAAATTATGTTTGTGTTATTTATATGGATATGTATATGTATATATATATATATATATATATATATGCATGTGAGCATAAGAAGTATGTTATTTGATTGTTGTTGAAAGATGATTGGGAAATGATGTTGGATTATTCTTGTGCATGGTTGGATTATGTTGAATTGTGAAGGGATTTGGTGTGATGATGTGGTATTGAAATTATGATTATATATATATATATATACACACACACACACATAAACCTATTGTTCTAGTTGGTTTTTGGAATGCTTTGCAAATATTGGTTGTATGAAATTATGGAAGAGAATTGTGGTGTTGGGTTGCTAATACTAGATGCCAAACATTTCATTGTAGATAAGTGATTTGTAAAGGCGGGAAGTTGTGTTGAATTGACATCCGAATCTACAACGAGGTATGTAAAGCATACTCTAACGATGTTCTTTGGCATGAAAACACCAATGTTCCATCAAGTAAGATTCCGAGGTTGTCCAAAAACATGTATTGTTCTACATTACCAACGAAGTTGTTTCCATTCTATAAAGTGTCAAAATGATTCATTGATATACCAAAAGGCTCCTATTTCATTGTTGTGATATTGATGATTCTGAAACACATTGTTGACGTACCAATGAGTCTTTATTACATTGTTATTGTATAGAAGGCCTATTACTTGGTTCCTATTGGTGTATCATTGTTCCAAAGGTACTATATTGGCATGGACACTAATGAAATAATCTCAAAAGATTTTGAACTAAGTTATTGAAAAGATCTCTTATGTGTGTTACTTGATATACGTGTGGGTGGCAACTCAGGGGCTTAAGCCTAGCATGGGTCTATCCCGATACTTGATATGATTACAGTTGATATGTACTGGGGGCAGCCTAATGGTCACAGTACGGTACAGTATTGATTATTATTAGGTGGTTGGAGGTTCGGGAGGAGGAGGTAATGGTGAATGATAATTGTAAAGAATGAAATGAACGAATGTATACCGTTCCACAAATGTGTTTGAATTCAAGAACCCAATTTGGATTAATGATAATGTACATGATCCTAAAAGTGTTTATGAAGTGTGGTTCACTTCTATTATGATTTATTCACTTGCGTCTGATTTTCTTGATCCCCCATATCACATATGATTATTTACAGCTTTACATACTTAGTATATATTTCGTACGGACGTCCCTCACAGGGGACCTGCATTTCATGCTGCAGGCACAAATGCTTCAGCTCATTCACAACATAGATAGGATCCAGGTCATACAACTATTATTGGTGAGCTGCAGTTTGCTTCGGAGCTTTCCGAGTCGGTTCCTTATATTTTGTTATTGTACAGGAGTTATGTGTGGGCGGGGGTTTGTCCCGACCCTAGTTATGTCATGTATATCCTAGAGGCTTTGTAGACATAAGGAAGGATAAAATCATGGAAGTTTATATAGTGATGTTATATTTGTATATGTGGTGGCCCCGACGGCCAAGTATTGTATATATATATATTTGTGTGTGTTGTCTGATACAGGTAATTAGATCCTTCTATATGCAACGATGTGCTATCCAAATTTTTGGTGACATGTAAGTGAAAGTACAGGTATTTGAACGGGTTCTCCCGAGCCTTCTCAGCTTCGGATGCCAGTCCGGCCCGATGGAATTTTGGGGCGTGACAAAAGTGGTATCAGAGCAGTTCATCCTAGTGAGTCTACAAAGCCGTGTCTACGTAGTGTCTTTTTTATCGGTGTGTTGTGCACCACATCTATAAACATAAGGCTATGGACATTTAGGAAATTGTTTCTTTTCTTCAGATCATAGATCTTTCCGTAGAGTTTATATAGTAAATGAAGTCATAGTTGACCACTGAATCCATTTGTTTCTCTTATTACAGTAAGAATGCTTAATATCGAAAGTAAGAATACCGGCGAGCGGGTAGACGTGGCTGCCGGAGAAGGGACTAGTAAGTAACCACCTGTACAAGTTAATCAGAGTGAAGCTCAAGCTGAGCAGGCATCTGAAATGTCTTCCACTCCAGATGAAATAAGTGGGAGGCGAACCACATTCACAGAACTACTTGTTAATGCTGCTGATCAGGATATGAGGGATGCAGTACAACTGTTGACCCGAATTATTTTCGGTTAAGTCCAAGGGCAAGCTATTCCTTCCACGGGTTCTAGCGGTACTGATAGGGCGGCTAGTCTTCGGATGCAAGATTTTCTTAAGATGGATCTACCTACTTTTATCGGATCCGATCTTAACGAAGATCCGCAGGACTTTATTGATCAGATCCAAAGGGCCCTAGAGATGATGCATGTATACACAGAGACAGTGGAGTTAGCCGCGTATAGATTCAAAGGTGAGTCTATATATTGGTATGAAGACTGGAAATGGTCAAGGGGCATTGATGCACCCCCAACTACTTGGAAAGAGTTTAAAGAAGCATTTATTGATCATTATCTTCCATATGAGACTCGTCAGGCCCGTGTGGATCAGTTCTTAAATCTTCGACAGGGTAATACAAGTATGAGGGAGTATAGTCTTCGATTTAATTCTTTGTCCAGATATGCTCCTAAAGTTATAGCTACTATGGATGATAGAGTTCATCGGTATATGGATGGATTGGATCCGTATCTGGTTAGGGATTGTACTATTGCTGCACTGAATAAAGACATGGATATAGTTAGGATCCAAGCATTTGCACAGAAAATGGAAGATCAGAGGCAAAGAAAAAGAACACAGGAATTTGAAAGCAGATCTTCTAAGAGGGCCAGATCTACAAGGCAGTTTATGACGCCACAGGGAGGTTTTAGACCTCAATTTTCTGCTAGACCACCTAGGCCATTATTTTCTTATTCTGCAGCTAGTGCTCCACCACAGCATTAGGGGTTCAGAGGCAGTCAATTTGGGCAAAGAAGTGAGGGTCATAGTTCGCGATCAGTGGGTTATCATGGGCAAGGGAGCATGAGCCAATCGAGACCTTCTCGAGAGCTATGTAATCAATGCGGAAAGAATCATATTGGCGTATGTCGAATGGGAACAAATGTTTATTTTTGGTGCGATATGACGGGGTATATGATGAGAGAATGCCCACGAAGGGGTGCAGGTGGCGTAGCACGACCTTCGGGATCAGCTGTTGCATCATCATCACCGGTATCTTATTCTGGTAGAGGCGCACAACATGCGAGTCAAGCTAGAAATGAAAAAAGAGTCGCCAGTTCCAGCGGGACTCAAAATCGCACTTATGCTTTAGTGGATCAACAGAATCTAGAGGCTTCCCCAGATGTGGTTACGGGTACGTTGCCCATATTTTCATTTGATGTATATGCTCTAATTGATCCCGGTTCTACATTATCATATGTTACTCCTTTAGTTGCTGGAAAGTTCAAAAGAACCCCCGAATTGTTAGAAAAGCCGTTGGAAGTGTCTACCCCAGTTAGGAAATCTATTATTGCTAGAAGAGTTTATAAAGATTGTGTAGTAACTGTGTGTGGTCAAGACACGATGGTCAATCTTGTGGAACTAGAAATGGTAGATTTTGATGTTATAATGGGTATGGATTGGTTGACATCTTGTTATGCCAAAATTGACTGTTGTACGAAAAAGATGTATTTATATTTTCCTATTGAAGCAGTTATTAAATGGCAAGGTAAGATTGGCGCACCAAGAGGTAGATTTATTTCTTATTTCAAAGAGAGAAAAATGATTTCCAAGGGCTACATATGTCATTTAGTTAGAGTAAAGGATACGAAATCGGAATCACCAGATCTTCACTCTATACCAGTAGTAAGTGAATTTCTTGATGTATTCCATGAAGATGTTCCAGGTTTACCTCCTGAACGAGAAATAGAGTTTGGTATTGATGTGATTTCAGGCACTAAGCCAATCTCAATTACTCCGTATAGGATGGCCCCAGCAGAATTACGAGAATTGAAAGAGCAATTGAAAGATTTGCTAGAAAAGGGGTTCATTAGGCCTAGTATTTCTCCTTAGGGAGCACCAGTGCTGTTTGTGCGCAAGAAAGATGGCACATTGAGAATGTGTATTGATTATAGGCAGCTGAATCTTAAAAATAAATATCCTCTTCCAAGAATTGATGATTTATTTGATCAGTTACAGGGTGCCAAATGTTTTTCTAAGATTAATTTGAGGTCTGGTTATCATCAAGTGAGAGTCAAAGAAAAAGATATACCCAAAATAGCTTTCCAAACAAGGTATGGTCATTATGAGTTTCTAGTTATGTCATTTGGGATAACTAATGCACCTGCAGCTTTCATGGATTTAATGAATAGGGTGTTTAAGCCATTCCTAGATGTATCCGTGATAGTTTTCATTGATGATATTCTAGTTTATTTTAGATCAGAAGAGGATCATGTTAATCATTTGCGACAGGCGTTGCAAACTCTTTGTGATTGCAAGTTGTATGCAAAATTTTCTAAATGTGAAATTTGGCTAAAGTCAGTGGCATTTCTGGGCCATATTGTATCAAATGAAGGCATACAGGTTGATACTCAAAAGATAGAAGCTGTGAAGAATTGGCCAAGGCACACAACGCCTACGGAGATTCGTAGTTTTCTTGGGTTGGTTGGTTATTATAGAAAGTTTGTAGAGGGTTTTTCTTCTATTTCAGCACCCTTAACTAAGCTAACACATAAAGTATCCAAGTTCCAATGAAATGATGCGTGTGAGGAGAGTTTCCAAGAATTGAAGAATAAGTTGACTTCTACACCTGTGTTGGTACTTCCAAAAAGTACAGAAGGGTGTACAGTGTATTGTAATGCTTCGAGAATTGGTTTAGGATGTGTATTAATGCAGCATGGTAAGGTGATAGCATATGCCTCAAGACAATTAAGGCCACATGAGAAAAATTACACCACACATGATCTTGAGCTGGCAGCGGTTATCTTTGCTTTAAAAATATGGCGCCACTATTTATATGGGGTTCATGTTGATATATATACTGATCACAAGAGCTTACAATATATTTTCAGTCAGAAGGATCTAAATCTGAGGCAGTGAAGGTGGATAGAACTATTAAAAGATTATGATATTAATATTTTGTATCACCCAGGGAAAGCAAATATAGTAGCTGATGCGTTGAGTTGTAAGGCTAGGATGGAACCTGTAGAAAGGCAAGGGATGATTAAAGATCTTCATTAATTAGCTAGTCTAGGAGTTCCTCTTCTCGAAACTCCGGACGAGGAGCTTATTGTGCATAATGCCGTGGAATCCTCATTAGTAGCTAAGGTGAAAGAGAAGCAAGATGCAGATCCTATTTTATTGCAACTCAAGGAGAATGTTCAAAATGGTGCGACAAAGGTATTTGAGCTTTCGCAAGAAGGAGTACTTCTATGCCAAAATTGGCTATGTGTGCCTATTGTTGATGAGCTAAGAAAAAGAATTATGACTGAGGCACATTTCTCAAGGTATTCTATTCATCCAGGGTCAACCAAAATGTATCAAGATTTGAAGGATGTATATTGGTGGAATGACATGAAAAGGAACATCGCAGAATTTGTAGTTGAATGTCCAAATTGCCAACGAGTTAAAGTGGAATATCAAAAGCCCGGAGGCTATATGCAATGTATAGATCTTCCAATTTGGAAGTGGGACATGATCAACATGGATTTTGTTACAGGTTTGCCTTGTACAACTCGGAAATTTGATTCTATATGGGTGATTGTGGATAGGCTTACTAAATCCGCACATTTCTTACCCGTTAAGACCACTTACACAGTTGAAGAATATTCGAAGCTGCATGTTAAAGAAATAGTCCGATTACATGGAGTGCCAACTTCTATTATATTGGATCGGGGAACTCAATTTACCGCAAACTTTTGGAAGTTTTTCCAATGGAGTTTAGGAACACAAGTGAATATGAGAACAACTTTTCACCCTCAGACGGATGGACAAGTAGAGCGCACCATTCAAATACTTGAAGATATACTACGAGCATGTTTTATAGATTTTAAAGGCAGCTGGGATGATCATATACCTCTTATTGAGTTTTCCTACAATAATAGCTATCATTCAAGTATCAAAATGGCACCATATGAAGCTTTATATGGGAGGAAGTGTAGATCACTAATAGGATGGCTCGAAACGGGTGAAACTCTTATGTTCGGACCGGATCTTGTGTATCAAGCCATAGAAAAAGTCAAGGTGATTCATCAACGGTTAAAAACAGCCCAAGTAGACACTAGTGATATGTGGATAGTAGGAGAAGAGGGCTAGAGTTTTCATTAGGCGATTGGGTGTCATGCCCCAAAATCCCATCGGACCGGACTGGCACCCGAAGCCGAGAAGGCCCAGGAGAACCCGTTCAAATACCTGTACTTTCACTTACATGTCACCAAAAATTTGGGCACCACTTCATTACATATAGAAGGGTCTAATTCCCTGTATCAGCACAACACGCACAAATATATATATATATAATACTTGGCCGTCGGGGCCACCACATATACAAATATAACATCACTATATAAACTTTCATGACTTTACCCTTCCTTATGTCTACAAAGCCTCTAGGAAATATATATACATGACATAACTAGGGTCGGGACAAACCCCCGCACACACATGACTCCTGTACAATAACAAAACATAAGGAACCAACTCGGGAAGCTCCGAAGCAAACTGGAGCTCACCAATAATAGCTGTACGACCTGGCTCCTATCTATTATGTGAATGAGCTGAAGCACCTGTGCCTGCAGCATGAAATGCAGGTCCCCCGTGAGGGACGTCAGTACGTAATATGTACTGAGTATGTAAAGCTGTAAATAATCATATGTGATATGGGGGATCAAGAAAAATCAGATGCAAGTGAATAAATCATAATAGAAGTGAACCACACTTCATAAACACTTTTAGGATCATGTACATTATTATTAATCTGAATTGGGTTCTTGAATTCAAACACATTTGTGGAACGTTATATATTCGTTCATTTCATTCTTTACAATTATCATTCGCCATTACCTCCTCCTCCCGAACCTCCAACCACCTAACAATAATCAATACTGTACCGTATTGTGACCATTAGGCTGCCTCCAGTACATATCAACTGGGATCGACCCATGCTAGGCTTATTCCCCTAGGATACCACCCATAAACACATAAATAAGGATCGACCCATGCTAGGCTTATGCCCCTGGGATACCACCCATACGTATATCAAGTAACACACATAAGAGATCTTTCCAATAACTTAGTTCAAAAGCTTTTGAGATTATTACATTAGTGTTCATGCCAATATAGTACATTTGGAACAATGCTACATCAATAGGAATCAAGTCATAGACCTTCTATACAATAATGATGTAATAAGGACTTATTGGTACATCAACAATGTGTTTCAGAATCATCAGTATCACAACAATAAAATAGGAGCCTTTTGGTATATCAATGAAACATTCGACACTTTATAGAATGGAAAAAACTTCGTTGGTAATGTAGAACAATACATGTTTTTGGACAACCTCGGAATCTTACTTGATGGAACATTGGTGTTTTCATACCAAAGAACATTGTTAGAGTATGATTTACATACCTCGTTGTAGATTCGGACACCAATTCGACAAAACTTTCCGCCTTTACAAATCACTTATCTACAATGAAATATTTGGCATCTAGTATTAGCAACCCAACACCACAATTCTCTTTCATAATTCCATACAATCAATATTTGTAAAACATTCCAAAAACTAACTTGATCAATAGGTTTATGTGTATATATATATATAATCATCATTTCAATACCACATTATCCCTTCACAATTCAACATAATCCAACATCATTTCCCAATCATCTTTCAACAACAATCAAATAACATACTTCTTATGCTCACATGCATATATACATATATATATATATATATATATATCCATATAAATAACACCAACATGATTTACATTCTTACCATAAAATGGCCCTTTTGATTTCGAAGTCATGTTGGAACAAATAAGGGGTGCTTCTCGAAGCCCTTGAGACGGTGAACACAACTACGGAATCAATTTGGACTTTTCACGGTTGAATCACAAGATAATTGGAGTTGAAATTAGGCTAGGGTTTCTTATTTTCAATAATATGATGATAATTGATGGATATAAGACCAATTATATCTATATAATGACCAATTTTCGTCCAAGAGGTGATGGAAAATGACCATGTTGACTTTAAAAATTTAAGTAAATCCGAATCTGTCCATGATGGACTGTTTTGACAGGCTAAAGTAAATCGGCCATAACTCATTTCTCCGATATCGAATTTGGGTGAAATTGGTATCTTTGGAAAGATAATTCAAAGATATTTCATTTCATATAAAGTAGGACACCAAGTTCGTCCTGTACAAGGAGTTATGGTCGTTTGAAGTTAACCCTAAAAATCTGTTTTGAGAGGCTGAAGTAAAACGAGTATAACTCCTTACTCAGATGTTGGATTTGGATGAAACCAATTGAGTTGGAAAGAAGACTTAAAGATATTTGTTTTGATAGGTTGAATACCTCCCAGTTCATTATATTGAGGGAGTTATGATCGTTCAAAATCGACCCAAAAAACTGACAGGCCTCAGTAGTTTGTAATTTCTGCACATTTATTGTTCACAATTATCCCGGCCGCCGTTTTATAGTTTCGAACGTGCTCGATTATATCCGAAACTTATACATTTTTGGAAATCTTTATATCGTTGGAAAGATTATTCAATAAAATTTGTATGGAGACATCGATAGGCAAATTTCGGTATAAATGAAGTCGATTCTTATACACATATAATCAAACTATACACTTGAAACCATCTTAAAATAATCAATACTCATACTTAAACTCATATATACCTAACTTATGATCAATACTTATACTCCAACACATATAACCATGGCTAATGCACGTAATTAAGTATGGGGTGTTACATTGGGTATTTTTGAAGGTATCACCGATGAAAGGGGTGATGAGATTTGGCGAGAAAGGAAAGTTGAGTCCACGATATATAGGCCCGTATAAGATTATTTGAAGATGTGGGCAAGTTGCTTATGAATTAGATCTACCCCAGGAACTCTCATCAGTGCATCCTGTATTTCATGTATCAATGCTTCGAAAGTGCATCGGAGATTCGTCCCTTATTACTTCTACTGAAGATGTGCAAGTAACAGAAGATCTTACCTATGAGGAGATGCCTATTTCTATATTAGATCGTCAAGTTAATAAGATGAAAAATACAGAAGTAGCATCGGTGAAAGTACTTTGGAGAAATCAACAAAGGGAAGAGATTACATGGGAAGCGGAGGAAGCAATGAAATCAAAATACCCGTATTTGTTCAAAGGTGAAAAAGAAGTGCAAGAGTGGAACTGGGCACTAACAAGTAAGTTTTTACATATGCATAATATCTATATGATGACGTGAATATCAGTTATGAATTTGAACTTGTTTCGGCTAAATAACTACATTCACATTCGAGGACGAATGTCCTTAAGGGGGGAAGGATGTAACACCCCGTACTTAATTACGTGCATTAGCCATGGTTATATGTGTTGGAGTATATGTATTGATCATAAGTTAGGTATATATGAGTTTAAGTATGAGTATTGATTATTTTGAGATGATTTCAAGTGTATAGTTTGATTATATGTGTATAGCAATCGACATTATTTATACCAGAATTTGCTCGTCGAAATTTCTATGCGAAGTTTATCGAGTTAGATTTCCAACGATATAAAGATTTCTGAAAACAGATGAGTATCGGATATAAGCGAGCATGTTTGAAACTTGAAAATGGTGGACGCAATGAACAGTAAATGTGCAGAAATTTTTGCACACAAAAGTACTGCAGCCAAACAGATATATATATATATATATTGTTCAAGTAGGTTTTTGGAATGTTTTACAAATATTGGTTGTATGGAATTATGAAAGAGAATTGTGGTGTTGGGTTGCTAATACCAGATGCCAAACATTTCATTATAGATAAGTGATTTGTAAAGGCGGGAAGTTGTGTTGAATTGGTATCCGAATCTACAACGAGGTATGTAAAGCATACTCTAACGATGTTCTTTGGCATGAAAACACCAATGTTCCATCAAGTAAGATTCCGAGGTTGTCCAAAAACATGTATTGTTCTACATTACCAACGAAGTTGTTTCCATTCTAAAGTGTCAAAATGTTTCATTGATATACCAAAAGACTCCTATTTCATTGTTGTGATATTGATGATTCTGAAACACATTGTTGATGTACCAATGAGTCTTTATTACGTCGTTATTGTATAGAAGGTCTATTACTTGATTCCCATTGATGTATCATTGTTCCAAAGGTACTATATTGGCATGAACACTAATGTAATAATCTCAAAAGCTTTTGAACTAAGTTATTGGAAAGATCTCTTATGTGTGTTACTTAATATACGTGTGGGTGGTAGCTCAGGGGTTTAAGCCTAGCATGGGCCAATCCCGATACTTGATATGATTACAGTTGATATGTACTGGGGGCAGCCTAATGGTCACAGTACGGTACAGTATTGATTATTGTTAGGTGGTTGGAGGTTCGGGAGGAGGAGGTAATGGTGAATGATAATTGTAAAGAATGAAATGAACGAATGTATACCGTTCCACAAATGTGTTTGAATTCAAGAACCCAATTCAGATTAATGATAATGTATGAAGTGTGGTTCACTACTATTATAATTTATTCACTTGTGTCTGATTTTCTTGATCCTTCATATCACATATGATTATTTACAGCTTTACATACTCAGTACATATTTCGTACTGACGTCCCTCACAGGGGACCTGCATTTCATGCTGCAGGCCCAGGTGCTTCAGCTCATTCAAAGCATAGATAGGAGCCAGGTCATACAGCTATTGTTGGTAAGCTCCAGTTTGCTTCGGAGCTTTCCGAGTTGGTTCCTTGTGTTTTGTTATTGTACAGGAGTCATGTGTGGGTAGGGGTTAGTCCCGACCCTAGTTATGTCATGTATATCCTAGAGGCTTTGTAGACCTAAGGAAGGATAAAGTCATGGAAGTTTATATAGTGATGTTATATGTTATATTTGTATATGTGGTGGCTCCAACGACCAAGTATTGTATATATATATATATATAAAATATATATATTTGTGCGTGTTGCGCTGATACAGGTAATTAGATCCTTCTATATGCAACGAAGTACTGTCCAAATTTTTGGTGACATGTAAGTGAAAGTACAGGTATTTGAACGGGTTCTCCCGGGCCTTCTCGGCTTCGGGTGTCAGTCCGTCCCAATGGGATTTTGGGGCGTGACAAGAACATCATAATAATGCGTATCCTAACTGGGGTGATCCTTTTGAGCCAAGGGTTTGGGCCTAACGATTTTTGAAGCAAAATATATGCTTGCATAAGGTCAATCCACTATCCCCAACTTTTATAAACACTAAAAGGGCATAAATGCCCACAAAAGATAACAAAAGAGAGATACAATCTTTAGGGAAAGGGAAATAACATGAAAGAAAACACATTCCCACACAGGGGATAGAAAAAAATAATTCCTAAGTGCCTCATCTATCAGCCTTCGCCTTCTTAGCTTCGTCCATTTCTTATATTGGTGACATCCGTTGATGTTCAAACTGTGCCTTAGATGCAACCTCCAAAATCAATCAATTTCTTGCTTAAATTACTTCAATTCTTCTTACGAAAGTAAGCAAATCAATCTTTTTTCCAACCCCCAAAGGATAATGGATTGAATTAGACAGGCATACATTTTATTCAACACTTAAATATGGTTCGTCTATAATTGACTCGGGGTCAATAGACACAGGACAGATTTTCTAATAAGCCCAATACCCCGCTCGAGAATTAGGTCGTCCTAGGCTCATGCCTAAAATAAGGTTTTGATTTCGTTCTATCCTAGGTGTCTAGAGTGGATTTGAACACTGGTTCTCAAGCGGACAACTTAAGTTTGAAAATACGAATAGCCATCAGACGAGTCATGTGCTAATAAGTCGTTCATATTTCCAACACATTATTGGAATTGAACAATAGGGGCCGAGACATCCACGAAACCCCAAAACAGTTTAAATAATACAGGAATATGCCATGAGATGCGGTAGTTAAACTTTACAAAATCGAAACATATAAACACATAAACAGTTAATCAAAAGACGAAATCAAACATTTGGTTAGAACCTAGTTCAAAAAATTCCCAGTAGAGTCGCCATTTCTATTTTGCGGAGAAATTTGACTTATTGAGAAGAGTCGCCACTTAATTTTAAAAAGGAATTAAGAAACCTTTATAAAACACTTTAAACGATTCAAAATAGAAAAATCATTTTAAGTTAGATTCTAGACAAGCAATTCTTATCAACCTTTTAGGAATGTGTTAGGTACCTAAAACGTTTGCTAACTTGCAGTTATTCGAACTGTTTGAAAATCGTCTTTGATTAACTTCTAAAAGATTAATTTGTTGAAAAGTGATTGGTTTTTAGAAAGGACTTGTGTAAAATAATTTTATCCGGCTTGATAGGAATTTTAACTAAGTCTACACAAATGAAATAAGCAAGTAAACACATAAACGTGGAAAGGGAGGAGAAAGTAAATGATTTAGGCCATTGGGCCCAAACCAATAAAACCTGTCCTAGTCTAAATGGGCCTTTGACCTGTTTCACCTGTCCTAATCTAATTTTCGAGTCTTTGGCTCGAATCTTGCTCCACCTGTATTAAATACAACTTTGGCTTCGTAGCCTAAATAAACGAATGAATAAATAAATAAATAAATAAAATAAATAAAGACAACGATACTTGACTAAATAAAACAACAAATGAAACTTTTGAGTCTCTTAGCCGCTTCAAATGTAGGACTTTAATCCATTTTGCTTCCTTCAACTCCTTTCATCCGGTATGCCATGCAATTCGTTTTAGATTTCTTTCAGATTTGACTCCAAAGATGGGTCCCAATGGACCACGTCGATAATGCGTCAAAGAGAAGAAGTCCGTTTGGACTCAAATGCGGGTTCATGCGAAGAGGAAAAAAATAAAGAATCAATATGTGTAGGTGTATATGATAAGATAGAAGCACCTCATGTCGAAAATGTATACTCATACACAGAAGGAACCATTCGTGACATTAAAGGAACATGCACCCCATCAAAGAAATTTAAATTAAAGAGAAGATAAGGTAAAATAGTCAATTTTCATGAATTCAATCAAATGAAATCGAACAATATTTTAAGGTTATGTCGAAATTTATTGAATCATACAAGTAATTCGGGATAAAGAGGGTGGGCAACATGCAAAACAGAGACTCGCAAGAACAAATAATTCTATCACACAAAGAGACCAGGTGTAACTCATGACACCAAATAACACTGCTTTCAGGATTTCAACATTAATCATGGGAAAACTTAGTGCAAAAAATAGACTGAAATCAAGAAAAAAAAATCATTCCGACTGAATTGCTAAGAGAAACAAGCAAGAGAAGATCAAATAAATCTGTAAGCCAAAAAATCTCATATCATGGAGGTGACATGCAATGAGTTTAACTATGGATTAATATAAACTTGAATGAAGAACCATGAACCCCTATCACAACAAGTAATATTTATACTATTAAATGTGACGGGTGAAAATATTGTGAATCGTCATAACAACATATGAGCTAACGGTCCTAAACTACATAATCAGTGTCAAATCTAACACATTAAGAAATACACAGTTTCTATACACATTCTATACATACATATTTTATACAATGATTATAAAGTTTCTATATACATTATATACATACGTATTTCATACAACTACTATAGAGCTTCTATACACATTCTATAGAATTATTTATTTATATTTTATACATATACATATTTTCTATAATTATACAATTTCTATACATATATCGTATATATATATATACCTTAATATAATTAGAGTTAATTCCTCAAAATGCCATTAAACTTGTGTAAACATCTCTCTAAAGTAATTTTTGTTTCTTTTAGGATAATATTGTGACTAAACTATGCATTTCTTTACTTTATAAGGTAAAACTAAGAAATTGTTAAAGATATATTTGGAGAATCACAAGGAAAGTGAAATTAAATGTAATTACATAATTCAATTCTCTATTAGGAATAGAGAATTAGGTACAATTTTGTGATGTAATTACAAAGTTACGTTTTATTTTATTTTTTAAATAAAATTCAATAATTTTTTTTTAAAATTTCTTTTTTATTTCTATTATTTGAATTTCTTTTTTATTTTTACTTTTTTTTTAATTTACATTATTTATCTTTCATCTCTTTTCTTCTCATTTTCCAACTTTACTTCTAATGATTTAATATAATTACTCATATTTTTTTCTTTATTTAACGCATTATTGCATTTTTTATAATTTTATTTCTAGTGTTTGAATTAAAGTAGTATTTTATTATTGAATGAGATTATAGATTTATGTGTTGTTCGTTCTTCTAAATTATATTTACTCGTTGGAATTTTATACAGGAGTATTATATTTTTCTCTTGGATTTTGAATTTATGTTTCGGTTTATTTGTGTTAGTAGTATAGACATGCTATTTCAAATTGCATGTCACTGGAAATTATCTAATAACCTATAATTTTAATTTTTCTATGGCTTTCCAAATATGTCCTTAACTATTTTTTAATTTCACCTTATTTTGGAAAGATGTACATAGTTTAATGAAAATATTTTCCTAAAAAAAATTAACAAAAATTACTTTAGTAGGATGTTTGCACAAGTTCAATGGCAATTTAAAAAATTAACTCGACAATTTGAAATGACATGCAATATAAAACAACAAGTCTATAGTACTAAAACAAATAAATTGAAACATAAAACAAAATAGAAATTGAAAATTCAAGAAAAAAACACAATACTCTTATATAAAATTCAAACGAGTAAATAATTCAAACGAAAGGAAAAACACATAAGTCATCTCATTCAATAATGAAATACTACTTTAATTCAAACACTAGAATAAAAATACAATAATGCGCTAAATGAAGAAAAATACGAGTAATTATATTTAATCATAAGAAGTAAACGTTGGAAAATAAGAAGAAACGAGATAAAAGATAAATGATGTAAAACGAAAAAAAAAATAAAAAATAAAAAAGAAATTAAAATAATAGAAATAAAAAATAAAATTGCACCTAATTAAAAAAAAAATGTTAATTTTGTAATTACATCGCGTAATTACACCTAATTCTCTATTTCTAATTGAGAATTGGACTATGTAATTACATCTAATTTCACTTTCCTTGTGGTTCTCCAAACATATTCTTAACAATTTCTTAGTTTTACCTTATAATGGAAAAAAGTGCATACTTCAGTGACAATATTGTCATAAAAGAAACAAAAGTTACTTTAGTGGGATGTTTACACAAGTTCAATGACATTTTAAGGAATTTACTCTTTATTTTAAGGGGAAAAAAATCATGACTGTACAAATTTAATGAATAAGTGTTTTTTATTTAATAATCAAGGTAGCAAATGTTATATAACAATATTAATTAGGTGTCCGTTGATATGAGTGATAATAGAGTAGTAAATGATCTTTTTGAAAAGAAAAAAAAAATCAAATAACAACAACACATTCAATTTATTCTCATAAAAGGAGATCAATTGATGAACTGAATATTAAATATAATCTACATTCTATATCATTCACTCAATTTATTCTCATAAAAGGAGATCAATTGATGAATTGAATATTAAATATAATTTACATTCTATATCATTCATATCAATTTTATATCACGTTGTTTCCTTATTTCTTATATGCATTTCTTCTCCAATAAATTGGAGATCTGCAAAAATCTATAGATTATATGAATGTTGTTTCCTCATCTCCTATACGCATTATATATAGATTTTATATGATGTTTCTTATCTTTCTCCAATTTATAAACAGGATATCTGCATAAATCTATAGATTCAAATTCTTTTTACTAAGATACAAAACACTAGTAAAATCAAAATCAATGGAGGGTGAATTTTTTACTCGAAAACACTGGGGCTTTCACCATGTCTTCCGTCTTCCTACTTGTTCTGCCATGAAACTGTACCTGTTTGATCGTCTCAGTGATTGGATGCTATCTTGATGTAATTTATGCTATTCGGTCTACTCTGATATTTTCTGAATTTGTCATAATGGTTTATTCTTTATGCACTAGATAGTATTATACATTTGTTGTTTGATCTAATGTCTCCATTTATCCAATTTGTATCAAATTAGATACTATCTAATTGTTGCTATTGGATCTAATGTGGTATTTTCTGAATTTGTTATAACAGTTTGTATTTTGTAAGCTGTTTGATCTAATACTATCTAATTATTGCTATTCGGTCTAATATGATATTTTGTGAATTTGTCATAACTGTTCGTACTTTATAAACTAGATAATATTATATTGTTGCTGCTCAATGTGTCTAATTGGTATTGAAATTAAATAGTAACTAATTGTTGCTATACGATCTAATGTGGTATTTCCTGACTCTGTCAAACTGTTTGTACTTTTTAAATTGTTTTATTACTAATAGTTTTGTTGTATTTGCTTTTGCTTTTTTGTGATTGTAGTTTTATTGTTTTTTTTTTTTTGAAAGGTGTACCTTCCACTTATGGTTGGTTTTTTATTGATTGCTATTGGAGCTCGTCTCGAGGAGACTTCTCCAATTCTCGTGTTGGTTGCGCTGCCGACTGTTGTTCTATTGTGCAGAGAAATGCTTCAACCGCCTGATAGAAGAAAAACTTTGGTTTTAAATTGTTTGTGCTTTTTATGTGGATTTGTTTTACAGTTTTTGATGGTTGGAGTGTTATCTTCCAGCATGCTTAAGCATGTTGGGATTGATTTCAGGTACTTTCAATGTTCATTATTATAGTTTTGTAATTATTAATTGCTTTTTACTTGTAGGTTTGTTCCTCTTATTGCTGTTGGAGTAGCAAGTTGTTTCCTTTGCTTCAGTATTTTTGTGTTCCTACGTCCAAGAATGTTTTTCCTCTGGTCTTCAGCGGTCTCTATGACCATGTTGTTACTACTGTTTATATTCGCTGCTGCACTCCAAAACCTACACATTAATTTCCCTTTGTCCTCTATATGGACGGTATATTTGAGATTCTGGTTATTTTGTTTAATATGTGGTATCATCAATGGTCGAGCATTTTTCTTAAACTATTGTTTGTACTTGTTGACTTTTGGGCTGCTGCTGTTCCGCCCTTTCATAGTCATACACGCATTTGATGAGCTATTTCCCTTTTCGTCTACATGGAAGGTAATTTATTTTGATTGATAAATTTTCTGTCTGCTTTTCGTTTTTGTAATTTGTTTTTTGTCTTGAATTTTTTTTTTTTTTGGTTGCTTTCTTTTTGCATAGGCTGAGGTGATACTGACTTATAACCTAATCTACATTCTGCTATATACACAAGACCTATTATATAATCAAGAAGTTCAGGGTTTCGTGTTCGGCGATGGCAATTTCTATTCCTGGCGCTGTGACTTTATTGGTTTTTTTACCGGTTACGTTACTATCCCTTTCCATCTGGTAAGTTTATTTTAATTTTTTTTTTAATTAAAATTTCAATGTTTAACTTTATTCTATTGTTTTTAGGTTGAACTCTGTGTGGTTCGTGAATCTTGAGATTGAACTTTGATGGAGATGCTGTGAGAGGAATTCAGAATAATTGATAGATGCTACGAATACTTTTTGTCTAAAAACACTTCATCCATTGCTCTTATTCTTATGTATTTCCTTTTGGAACTAAAAATGCCAATATTTTTGCTTAGACCTGTAATAACAAGCTTCAATCTAAGCAATGCATTAGAAAGGAGTTCATAATTCTTGTGAGATGCTGCGGATATTGTTTGTCTTAAAATAATTCATCCATTGCTCTTATTTTTCTGTATTTCCCTTTGGAACTAAAAATGCTAGTCTTTTCAACACCAATATCAACCATGATTAATACAGATTACCTTTTTTATTGCAACAAAAAGTTATTTGATACCAAATAATTATCGATTAGTTTATTTTCAATATGTACAGTGACAATTTTTCATTAAATATCCATTACATACACTAAAAAAGTTATGTAATAGACAACATCATTTTTCGTATCAATTGTCATATTCATAAAACTCATTTCATACAAATTGACATATATGGAACTTCATCAATACCAATAATGTTAATGTCAATTCCATACATTGAGAACACCCCCTCCCCCCCCCCCCCCTCCCAAAAAAAATTCCATAAATATGACAAGAGTATAAAATGACTTTAATAAAATTTACTAAATTAATTCGTGGATATCATATTATGTACCATTTTCATACATTAGAAACAGTTATAAGATGTATCATTTATATAGAATCTTATATACCAATTTCAAAAATTGAGACTCCAAAAATAAAAAATCATTGAAAATATGACTTTGTTATATATAAATTGATGTTAGCTTAATTGTATAAAATAATACACGAATAATAGGTTGTATAAAAATCACAAATTAAAAATAAATTATTAACATATAATATTTACTATCACCAATTCTATTGTGAATTCAAAATTCATGAATTAGAAATTAAAATAGAGATTGAGTAAGAATGGATTATGGAAAAAGAAGAAGTATTGGTTTTTCTTTTTAAAAAATGAATATAAATATAATTTAAGAACTAGAAAAAAACATGCACATTAATAGATTCCATAATTTTAGCCCACATAATAACTATTTCATAATTTTAGCCCACATAATAACCAACTCCTATTAGAATGAAAGTTTTTTTAATTAGCATATAAAAAAAACGTTTTATTCTTAATTTTATTTGTTTTAAATCTTTTTTTTTTTAAAAAAAAACTTGTTATTAATTGCAATCTAAGAAGTCTTGCTATGACTTGCAATTTATAATCTAAGAAAGTATATTTAGATTTTTTTTTTCATATTATTTTGAGTCACCAATCCATCTCTTTTTTCTTTTCTTTTTTTCCCCGATATTCAGAGTCATTTTTGATATGTTTACGCCAAAAATTATCCTTTTCAACTCGGGACTCTATAAAACGCACATACCCATTCTATCTCTTTCTTTTGTACTCTTTTCATTTTAAAATAATTGATCCTTTTTAAAAAAAAAATATTTATTTTTATTTAGTTGTCCCTCGAATTTTATTATTTCCTGCGTCCCAAATTATCCGTCCTAAATTTTCTAATTTGATTTCTCATTTTACTTGTCTTTTTTCATTAATCAAGAAGAGACAATTTTTTTTTTCATGCTTTATCCTTTGCATTAATTATTTTTTTTTCAAATTAAAATGTAAACATCATTTAATAGGGATACTGTTGTAAACTAGATATGTTATTAATTATTTTTTCTTAATTAATGTGTAATCTCAATTTGAGACAGGTAATTTGAGACGGAGGGAGTATATTTTTCAAACTTATCATATCATTAAATAAGTAAATAAATAAAATATATATACTCAAATTTATATTTTTAAAATATAATTAATAAAATTAATTTAATAAAATAATTTTTTAGTAAATATCTTTTTTTTTAAATACTATTAAATTAACAAGGCAACGATTTTTAAGGGGAGTATCATACATATATCATATCACGAGAATTGTGAGGTGTGACATCTTTCTTGGACTTAAATTAAAATTAAATCCAATTAATGTAGGAGTAAATATTACTTTGGAACCAATTAATGTAGGAGTAATATATCATATCACGTGAATTGTGAGGTGTGACATCTTTCTTGGACTTAAATTAAAATTAAATCCAATTAATGTAGGAGTAAATATTACTTTGGAACCAATTAATGTAGGAGTAACCTCAACAATTTTAAGGAACGGGACAACTAATGCAGAACTTGACAATTTCCTAAAACGTACAACATTTACTTCTTTGCTTACATCAAATGAATTGTACTACATTTTATCAATTTTAAGGAAACGGACAACTAATGCAGAACTTGACAATTTCCTAAAACGTACAACATTTACTTCTTTGCTTACATTAAATGAATTGTACTACATTTTATCAAAATAAGTATTAATTAGGTGTCTTAAGGAAACGGACAACTAATGCAGAACTTGACAATTTCCTAAAACGTACAACATTTACTTCTTTGCTTACATTAAATGAATTGTACTACATTTTATCAAAATAAGTATTAATTAGGTGTCTTAAGGAAACGGACAACTAATGCAGAACTTGACAATTTCCTAAAGAAACGGACAACATTTACTTACTTGCCTTCATTTTATTTTTGGAAAAAAAAAAATCATGACTGTACATTAAATGAATTGTACTACATTTTATCAAAATAAGTATTAGTTAGGTGTCTGTTGATATGAGTGATAATTTAAGTATAATTACTTTATGAAAATTAAAAATTTAATTTTCTTTTTTAGAAACTGAAAAAATTGAAAGTTCTAGTATTGAGGGAGAAAATTACAAGGTAAAAATTTACGTTAGTTGAAAATATGAGTTGTTCTATTGAGATCGTCGTGGAGAGTAAGGTAAAAATTAGAGTCCGAAGCAGCTGAAAGGATTAATTTTTAGAGTCAATTTTTCAAGGGAACGATGAATATTGAAAAAATTAAATGAAATGGTCAATGACTCATAAGTCGTTGGACCATAATGACTTATATCTCGCTGATCCGCGAGCGACTTTCTTTATTTTTTGTTTTAATTTATTTTCAGTTTTTCTCATGTAAATTTCTTATTTGTGGTTGAGTCAAGTTAATTTATATCACTTGATTTCATCTCGATCCCTCCAAGAGATCCAAAAAATTGTCTGGTAGGTTTTTGAACTGTAGGACAACCTTTAAATGAAACATACAAATGCGATTATCAAAAATTTAATAATACGGAGAAATAAAGATGAGAATCATCATTTTAAATACAAATTTTATCGTATATCGTAACTTTATTGACCGAAAAAAATATTAAATATTGTCTAGAAAAAGGTAACAAGGATAATTAATTCTACAAATTATTTATTGTATATTTAATTGAGATAAAATGCGAAAGTAAAAAAACTAACGGGAGTAAATATAGAGTCTGACTTGCCTTGTAGTTTTGCAACTAATTTCCATATATATAATTCGAATATTAAACTAAAAAAACTAAAACAATGGAAACTTAATGGAGTAATAGGCTTTAAATTGTTACCTTTTTTTATGTATAAAAACTAGGGGCGAGCGTTGGGTATTTGATAATCGATATTTGATAGTAGATACCACATACCGTACTTATAAACATCAATTCTATAATTCGGTAATTGTTAATTAAACTTTGATTCGGTACGATTTTCGATAATACCATTTTAAAGTTGGAAATGTCCAAATGTACGTTTGAAATTCAAAAAAAATATTTAATAGAAACTCTATTTAATATTTCTTTTATTGTATTTTACGAATATATTATCAAGATCCAAGAGAATTCGATATTCGATAAATACCGAACATTTAACGGTATTAATATCTTTTACCAAGCTCAATTCCGAATACCCAAATATTAAAATTTTACTCCCAAATACCATACCAAACTGTACATTGCGCTTCAATAATACGTATTATATTATCCTAATGTTGATATTTTATGGTTCAACATATTTTGCCTTCATAGCCAAATCACATATCAGTTTGATCCATGAGCAGTATTTTATTTCGATTGAAGGGTACAACTTATAAAGAGTAATACATGTAGGAAAAAAACCAAGAATCCTACGGTTGTGAGAAAGTGAAAATTAAAGAATTTGGGCATAGTTTTGTCATTTTATAATTTTATCCAAGGATAAATTAGGGTGGGATAACTTATATCATTAGATGTATGGGATAATTTATTCGGTACTATTATTAGTCCCGGAATAAATCATACTGATTATTGTCAACCAAACGATACATTAAAAAATTTATTCCAAAATTATTATTCTATCCCATAATTATTTGTGTTAGTACCTCACCCCCAAACGACCCCTTATATTTTCCTATATATAATCAAACTATAGTTGCCTTCACATCCTCATTCTTTCTTCTGTCAATTATAGCCATTACAAAATGGAGCATTTGCCATCCTTCTTCCATCTACCATACTTCAAATCCTTCTTCCATCTACCATACTTCAATTCCAAAATCTTGAGATTTAAATTCTATATCATTCATATCAATTTTATATCGACGTTTCCTTATTTCTTATATGCATTTCTTTCTCCAATAAAATGAAGATCTGCAAAAATCTATAGATTATATATGAATGTTGATTCCTTATCTCCTATACGCATTATCTATAGATTTTATATGATGTTGTTTCTTATTTTTCTCCAATTTATAAATAGGATATCTGAATCCAGCTGAGGAATTACCATTTTACTAAGATACAAAACTATAAAATCTAGCTCAGATATTTCCTTTTTACTAAGATACAAAACTATAAAATTCTGCTTCTAATCTCTCAGTGAAATCAAAATCAATGGCGGGTGAATTTTTTATTCGAAAACATTAGGGCTTTCACCATATCTTCCGTCTTCCTACTTGCTCTGCCATGCAATATCCGTATCTCTTTTCGGTATTTTCTGAACTGTTCGTACTTTATAAACTAGATAGTATTAAATTATACCTGTTTGATCGTCTCAGTGATTAGATGCTATCTAATTGATGCTATTTGATCTAATTTATGCTATTCGTCTAATGTGATACTTTCTAAATTTGTCATAACTTTTTGTTCTTTATGCACTAGATAGTTCTAATGTCTCCATTTACCCAATTTGTATCAAAATTAGATAATGGCTAATTGTTGCTATTGGATCAAATGCGTTATTTTCTGAATTTGTTATAACTATTAAGCTGTTTGATCTAATACTATCTAATTATTGCTATTAGATCTAATATGATATTTTTTGAATTTGTCATAGATGTTCGTTCTTTATAAACTAGATAATATTATATTGTTGCTGCTCAATGTGTCTAATTGGTATTGAAATTAAATAGTAACTAATTGTTGCTATGCGATCTAATGTGGTATTTCTGACTCTGTCAATCTGTTTGTACTTTTAAAATTGTTTTATTACTATAGTTTTGTTGTATTTGCTTTTGCTTTTTTGTGATTGTAGTTTTGTTGTTTTTTTTTAAAGGTGTACCTTCCACTTATGGTTGGTTTTTTATTGATTGATATTGGAGCTCGTCTCGAGAAGACTACTCCAATTCTCGTGTTGGTTGCGCTGCCGTCTGTTGTTCTCTTATTGGGAGTAGCAAGTTGTTTCCTTTGCTTCAGTATTTTTGTGTTCCTACGTTCAAGAATGTTTTTCCTCTGGTCTTCAGCGGTCTCTATGACCATGTTGTTACTACTGTTTCCATTCGCTGCTGCACTCCAAAACCTACACATTAATTTCCCTTTGTCCTCTATATGGACGGTACATTTGAGATTCTGGTTATTTTATTTAATGTGTGGTATCATCAATGGTCGAGCATTTTTCTTAGACTGTTGTTTGTACTTGTTGACTTTTGGGCTGCTGTTGTTCCGCCCTTTCATAGTCATACACGCATTTAATGAGCTATTTCCCTTCTAACGGAAATAGGTCATTGAATTCGTGTATAACTATGAAAGGGCGGAACAACAGCAGCCCAAAAGTCAACAAGTACAAACAACAGTCTAAGAAAAATGCTCGACCATTGATGATACCACACATTAAACAAAATAACCAGAATCTCAAATATACCGTCCATATAGAGGACAAAGGGAAATTAATGTGTAGGTTTTGGAGTGCAGCAGCGAATAGAAGCAGTAGTAAGAGTTCTTTGTTACGTTACTATCGCTTTTCATCGAGTAAGCTTAGTTTAGTGTTTTTTTTTTTTTTTTTTAATTTCAGTGTTTAACTTTATTCTATTCTTTTTAGGTTGGATTTAACTTTATTCTATTCTTTTTAGGTTGGACTGTGTCTGATTCGTGGTTCTGGAGATTGAACTTTGGTGGAGGTGCAGCGAAAGGAATTCAAAATTATTGATAGATGCTGCGAATATTGTTTCTCTTGAAACAGTTCATCCATTGATCTTATTTTTCTCTATTTCCTTTTGGAACTATAAATGCCAATCGTTTTGCTTAGACCTGTAATAACAGCGTTCAATCTAAGCAATGCATTAAAAAGGAATTCAATGTAGAATTCTTGTGAGGTGCTGTGAATATTGTTCGTCTTAAAACAGTTCATCCATTGCTCTTATTTTTCTGTATTTCCCTTTGGAACTAAAAATGCCTGTCTTTTTTTCTCGGATTTGTAATAACAAGGTTCAATGTAGGCAATGCATAACAAACATGAATGACTTATTTCTATAGCCTACGAGGAGGAATATGTACGTCTCCCATCATATATAGCATGTTGTGTCTGATTTTTCCCTCATCTAGATTACAACAACTTATTGGTAAGTGGCTAAACAAGAGTAAGATGCACTGTCTCAAGAATGTTTATGATATGTTAAACTGTGGATAAATGAGTAATAGAAGTCGTAAATAGTGATGAGTGTTCGTTATGTGTTCTACCTCATAGGTGTAGATGCCTTCGCAGGGAAACTGGTTGGACTTCCCACAGGTAGAAACATACTCCACTTAAGCGATGATGATAACCGGGATTTTGGCATCAGGATGCTACATTATAGTTTTTAAGCAATACAATATTACTGCAAACAACATTAGAAAGATATACTCAGTGCTTCTAGTGCAGAAAATAAATAATCTCAAGCATATCGTAATGCAGAAAACTACCTGTATTATCAGCTTAAGGAAATCTGCTTTGAATTCAGCATAGATACCAATTTCAGTAGCCACGATCTGACCAAATAAAGAACGTTAGATTTGAAGGATATGCGGAACACTTACCGGAGAAACAAGTAAACCAAAACTAGAACCTGTGGAGCGTCTGGATTCTTATGAAAGATAGTAATTCCATCATTCTAATACGAATGTTGGGATAAAATAGTCTCGTGATTAGCTAATACCTCACATCAAACATAGAAGAGATAAACATTCAATACCCCCTGAACTATGGTCAAAGTTGCTACGATGCGCTTCAATTTCAGGGGTCCTAGTACACCTTAAACTCAATTTAGCGTATTTGTGTCACCCTTTTCTGTTGTTGTGGCACCTTGCGTGTAGTTAAACACATGAGGCATGTGAAGGACTACTATGTGCCATGTCAGCTAAAAAAGTTGACAAAAATACACTAAAATTGAGTTCAAGGGTAATAGAACCCCCGTGAAGTTGGAGTGTATCGTAGCAAATTTCATTATAGTTAGGGGATACTAGATGCTCATCTCAACATAGAATACCGTTAATTCTAGATTTTATACCGAGATTATTATACTTATTTCACGTATCAAACGACCCCATATCGTCTGGACTCTTTGAAAATGTGGCCAAGTTCGTGTACAATCCTAAAAAAATAGCATATTTTGAAGAATATAATCAAACATAAGTGCAATAACATTTTTAGAAAATTCGAATGACATAGCTAGAAAGTGGAAACTAGGTTAAGAAGTGAAATTAAGAAAACAAACACTAAATAACACAAATCCAGAAAGGAAGAGAATACTTGTAGCAAGTAGATCAATCCAAGTTGCAATTAGGATCAAGTATATGATTGAAATTAATGTTTACTCGAACTCTTCAATTACGATTTGAGGAACATCTTCACAAGCTTACGATTAATTAGAAAACAATCGTGAAACAAACCCAAGAGTGAGTGAATTACTAGCAATACTAAACTAGAACAATAAAAGGGCTTAAAACAACGAATTTGTCAGTTGAAAACTACAATACTCAGGGCATGACAAGCTGGTGATTAACGACATAAAATTTGTAGCACAATAATGACAACCAAAAGAGTATATCTACGACAGGTAGAGCTCAAAAGAAACAGTAACCATTATTTGACGGTATTGTCATAAAACAATAAACTTTAAAGTGAATCGAAGTACACGATATTAACTGGAGCAAGAAACAACAAACATCATAGTAACAAGCATCATAATAAAACCTATGGCCATCAAATGGCGTCTACAGCAAACAATCCAGCACAAGATCATTAGAACAACACTTTTCACTACAGAATGATGTGATGAAGCAGAAGTAGTCGAAAACTTAAATCGAAGTGAAATGTTACCTTTTGGGGAGCAGAAAAATGAGACGACGAACTAGTACGGAGATCACGACCACCCGAAAAACTTCTTCGCCGTCAACTCGACATAATTTAGCTGAAGAACTTTCAAAACAAGAACATAATTTCTATTCGAGACTGAATTTTCTCAAGAATTTCTCTCTTTTCTTTTCTCCCTCCGCTTCTCGAACCAAAATTTCCTTTCTTGTGTTTCTGCCTTTTTGAGAATTTTTTCCTCTTTTCGGACTCAAGATTTTCCAACACCCACTTTCGAACCAAAAATCTCCTGGAAGAAGATTTTGAAGGAGATTTTGAAATTTGAAATTTCCATCCCCCCTCCCCGCTTCGGTTTTCATCAGAAAAATGGTACTCCATTTTGGATTTTTTTTCCCCCTTTTCGAAATGGGTGGACCAATATCTTTTGACCAAAACGAATTGTACTCAAGAACCAATGAAAATCAACCAACTATTGTATGAAATCGTACAATCTTATTTGAGAAATGAGGGATTGAACCGTTGGAGAGGCCAACACATCGATTTCTAGAAGTTTCTAGGATTTTCTCGTTTGAAATCGAGTGGAACGGGCATGGATTTCGAGGGATACGGGTTGACGTGGTTAGGGGTTAATCGGATCTTTGGGTGGTTGAGATCGTCGTTGTTGAGATTGTTGTTTGAAGTTGGTTGATTGTAGCAGCTTTGCTGCAGAAATTGTGTTAAAAGGTTTTGTGGAAAAGAGGGGAAATAGGGTAATAGGCCGGGTCAACTAATTTTGGATTGGGCTTGTGTTGTTGTAATGAGCTGTTGAATATTTAAGGGGAATAGGCTGGTTATTGGAGCAATTGGGCCTTAAATTGGGGTTATTTAATAACCCCTATTAAATCTAATTGGGTTATTAAATAACCCTAATTAGATTTAATTAGATTAGAATAATTATAATTAAATTAAATTTGATTAAGAATAACTCAAATTAAATTTAATTAGATTAAAATAATCTCAATTAAGAAATGGTAACTTTTGGGATTAAGATTGTATACAATTTAAACGACTTATTTAAATTCTAATCAAATTGAATATCTATTGGTTGCATTACAATTGGGCCAATTGAATTTCAATTGAGGTCATATTTAATTCGTTCGCTAAATTGAATCGCAATTTGGCACGAATCAAGTAACAAATTAACCTCGAATTTCTTAATTTGATAAAAATCCAACAAATATTTCTCCAAATAAAATATTTCGAGAACAAATCATATTTAAAATAAAGACTTTATCCATTTGAATTAGTTTTCAAGTTTAATCAATAAAAGTCTAATTTGATAAAATATTCATTTAAATAACAAAAATGTAAAATCTTTAATTAAATGTTAAAAAAACTATTTTAAAATGCATTTATCTGGAAAAAATAATTTTTGTGATTTTATTTGAAAATCGAAGAAACTCGAGATTAAACGTAGTTATGGAGGGCAAAAATTAGGTGTCAACAATTTCAACTTCACTTTAAATAATAATGAAGATCGTGAAATAGTTTTAAAAAATTATCTTACAAAAATACAAAAAGAAAGAGCTATCTAATTTTTGCTAAAAATATTTTAGAACTTTGAATTAAACTACTCAAACTTCATATGAATAATTAATGTTTTAGAAACAACATCCAAATTGATGAATTGCAAACAAATGACTAACATCTAATTAACTAGAATGAATTTTTCTTTTATTAATAGTCATGTTTTATACAATCTTTGGCTACAATTATTATTACATATTTTATACAAAAAATACACAGTTTCTATACACATTCTATACATACATATTTTATACAATGATTATAAAGTTTCTATACACATTCTATACATACATATTTCATACAACAACTATAGAGCTTCTATACACATTCTATAGATTTTTTTATTTATATTTTATACATATACATATTTTCTATAATTATACAATTTCTATACACATATCGTATATATATATATATATATATATATATATATATATATATATATATATATATATAATTATATCATTTTTATATAATTGTTATAACTTAATAGTATTTTTTTAAAAAAATACTATTAAGTTAACAAGACAACTATTTTTAAGGGGGAGAATATCCATATCCTATCACGTGAATTGTCATGAATGGCACGTTTCTTGGAATTAAATTGAAATTAAATCCAATTAATATAGGAGTAAATACTACTTTGGAATACTTAACACTTTTATGGGAAAAAAAAAGTCACCTTTCTTGGAACTTGACAATTTCCTAAAGAAACGGACAACATTCATTTCCTCGCCTACTTAATTCCTCAAAATGTCACTAAACTAGTGTAAACATCCCACTAAAGTAATTTTTGTTTCTTTTAGGATAATATTGTCACTGAACTATGCATTTCTTTCCTTTATAAGGTAAAACTAAGAAATTGTTAAAGATATATTTGGAAAATTACAAGGAAAGTGAAATTAAATGTAATTACAAAGTTACATTTTATTTTATTTTTTAAATAAAATTTAATATCTTTTTTTAATTTCTTTTTTATTCTATTATTTGAATTTCTTTTTTATTTTTACTTTTTTTTTTATTTTACATTATTTATCTTTCATCTCTTTTCTTCTCATTTTCCAACTTTACTTCTTATGATTTAATATAATTACTCATATTTTTTTCTTTATTTAACGCATTATTGCATTTTTTATAATTTTTATTCTAATATTTGAATTAAAGTAGTATTTTATTATTGAATGAGATTATAGACTTATGTGTTGTTCGTTCTTCTGAATTATATTTACTTGTTGTAACTTTATACAAGAGTATAATGTTTTTCTCTCGAATTTTGAATTTATGTTTCGATTTATTTGTATTAGTAGTATAGACATGCTATTTCAAATTGCATGTCACTGGAAATTGCTAATAACATATAATTTTAATTTTTCTATGGCTTTCCAAATATGTCCTTAACTATTTTTTAATTTCACCTTATTTTGGAAAGATGTACATAGTTTAATGAAAATATTTTCCTAAAAGAAATTAACAAAAGTTACTTTAGTAGGATGTTTGCACAAGTTCAATGGCAATTTAAAAAATTAACTCGACAATTTGAAGTGACATAAAATATAAAATAACAAGTCTATAGTACTGAAACAAATAAATTGAAACATAAAACAAAACACAAATTGAAAATTCAAGAAAAAAACACAATACTCTTATATAAAATTCGAACGAGTAAATAATTCAAACGAAAGAAAAAACACATAAGTCATCTCATTCAATAATGAAATACTACTTTAATTTAATCATAAGAAGTAAACGTTGAAAAATAAGAAGAAAAGAGATAAAAGATAAATGATGTAAAATGAAAAAAAATAAAAATAAAAAAGAAATTAAAATAATAGAAATAAAAAATAAAATTAAAATTAAAAAAGAAAAGAAACAAAATGTAATTTTGTAATTACATCGCGTAATTGCACCTAATTCTCTATTTCTAATTGAGAATTACACTATGTAGTTACATCTAATTTCACTTTCCTTGTGGTTCTCCAAACATATTCTTAACAATTTTTTAGTTTTACCTTATAATGGAAAAAAGTGCATAGTTCAGCGACAATATTGTACTAAAAGAAACAAAAGTTACTTTAGTGGGATGTTTACACAAGTTCAATGACATTTTGAGGAATTTACTCTTTATTTTAAGAAAAAAAAAATCATGACTGTACAAATTTAATGAATAAGTGTTTTTTATTTAATAATTAGGTAGCAAATGTTATATAACAATATTAATTACATGTCCGTTGATATGAGTGATAATAGAGTAGTAAATGATCTTTTAAAAAAAAAAAAAATTCAAATAACAACAACACACTCAATTTATTCTCATAAAAGGAGATCAATTTATGAGTTGAATATTAAATATAATTTACGTTTAGTTATTTTATGAAAATTTAATTTTTTTTTTTTTTTGAAAGTGAAAAATTGAAAATTCTAATTATGAGGGAGAGAATTACAAGGTAAAAATTACGTTAGTTGAAAATATGAGTTGTTCTATTGGTCATCGTGGAGGATAAGGTAAAAATTAGAGTCTGGAGCAGCTGAAAGGATTAATTTTTAGAGTAAATTTTTTAAGGAAACGATGAATATTGAAAAAATTAAATGAAATAGGTTAATTACTCATAAGTCGCTGGACTATAATGATTTATAAGTCGTTGATCCACCATCGACTTTCTTTATTTTTTAAAATTTATTTTTAGTCTTTCTCATGTAAATTTCTTATTTGTGTTTGAGTCAAGTTAATTTATATCATTTGATTTCATGTCGATCCCTCCAAGAGATCAAAATCATTATCTGGTAAGTTTTTGAACAATAAGACAACCTTTAAATGAAATATACAAATGCGATTATCGAAAAATTTATTAGTACGGAGAAATAAAGATAAGAATCATCATTTTAAATATAAATTTCATCGTACGTTGCAACTTTATTGACCGAAAAAAAATATTAAATATTATCTTGAAAAAAGGTGACAAAAGACTAGAGTGACAAGAGATTAGCGGATAATTAATTCTACAAATTATTTATTATACATTTAATTGAGTAAATTACGAAATAAATTAATCAAAAATAAAATTAAATATTTCAAGTTATAAAGTTATTTTTATTCCACTTAAACCTATTCCTAACCATAACAGACCTTCTTTTCTAATGATGTAGTATTAAAATGTATTTTGAGTAAAATTAGTAACGTTTTGTGAATCTCAATACGTAAGGTAGATATTTTTTATTTGAATTGAGAATCAGAAGCAGCCTCTTTAACTTTATAAAATAGAATTAAAGATCTTCACACACCATACTTTTTCTACATCTTGGACCTTATTTTTTATAAAATGTTATTCTTACTCTTCTTTTTTTTTTTTTTTTTTTTTTTACAATATTCTCTTTCTTTTTTTTTTTTTTGATTAAAATGATAATAATGTTAACAAGAAGAAGAAAACTGACGAGAGTAAATGTAGAGTCTGACCTGCCTTGTAGTTTTATAACTAATTTCCATATATAATTCGACTATTAAATTTAAAAACCAAAATAATGGAAATTTAATAGAGTAATAATAGGCTTTAAATTGTTATCTTTTTAAGTAGTGCATTGTTTGTAAAAATATATTATTTGTTTACAAAAATATCCTTCACTTTAGTTAACTTAATTATTTTTATGTTTCTATTCCTATAATTTTTCTATGTGTCAATATATAAGATTCATACGTATTTATCTAGATAATACTTGTTATTAAAATTGTACATTGCACTTTAATAATCGTATTATATTGTCCTAATGTTGATATTTTATGGTTAAACATATTTTGCCTTCTTAGCCTCAAATCACAGAACATTTTGATCCACGAGCAGTACTTTATCCCGTTTAAAGGGCACAACTTATAAAGAGTAATACGTGTAGGAGAAAAAACAAAATCCTACAGTTGTGGGAAAGTGAAAATTAAAGAATTAATTTAGTCATTTAATAATTTTATTCAAGGATAAATTAGGGTGGGATAATTTATACCACCAAATGTGTGGGATAACTTCAGGGGCGGCTCAACGCAAATTGTGGCCTAAAGCCAACTTTAAGAAGAGGCCTTAAATTTAATTAATAAAATTATAAATATATTTATTTAATTTCTTTTCTTTTTTGTTTTATAGTGATGGTGTACGTACCATCTTGTATGTATATTGACTATTCATGTGACTACATATTAGTGCTTATTATATAGTTTTTGAATTAGATATTAGTTTTTGAACATCTGAATTTTAAATATTGCATTAATCTAATCTTATTTAGCTTCAAAAGTTAGTCAAATTAACCGTCGAAACAAAAAATTGCATAAATTGAAACGAAAAGAATATTTATCTAATAATATCTACTTGTTTCTACATAAACTCAATAAAATATTCAAAAGACAAGTATGAATTTTATTCTTTTAACGAAATAAGGATACTAATATATACTATATAATATTAAATATTAGTGAGAATATGGGGCCTTTAATTTGGGGGCCTAAAGCCTTGGCTTTAGTTGCTTCCCCCTTGAGCCGGCACTGGATGACTTATTCCGATACTAGTATTAGTCCTGAAATAAGTTATCTCAAGTATTACCAACCAAACGATGCATTAAGAAATTTATCCTGAAATTATTATTTTATATCTGAATTATTTGCCTTAGTACCTCACCCCAAACGACCCCTTAGATTTTCCTATATATAATCAAAGTACACAGCTATCTTCACATCAATTATAGCCGTTACAAACTCCCTCCCCCTTATCAAGAAAAAAAGAAGAAAAATGGAGCATTTGTCATCCTTCTTCCATCTACCATACTTCAATTACAAAATCTTGAGATTTAAATTCTATAGCATTCATATCAATTTTATATCGACGTTGTTTCCTTATTTCTTATATGCATTTCTTTCTCCAATAAATTGGATATCTGCAAAAATCTATAGATTTTATATGAATATCTTATATCTCCAATAATGACTTATATCTCGCTGATCCACGAGCGACTTTCTTTATTTTTTTTTAAATTTATTTTCAGTCTTTCTCATGGTAAATTTCTTATTTGTGTTTGAGTTAAGTTAATTTATATCACTTGATTTCATGTCGATCCCTCCAAGAGATCAAAATAATTGTCTGGTAGGTTTTTGAACAGTAAGACAACCTTTAAATGAAACATACAAATGCGATTATCAAAAAATTTAATAATACGGAGAAATAAAGATGAGAATCATCATTTTAAATACAAATTTTATCATACATTGTAACTTTATTGACTGAAAAAAATATTACATATTGTCTTAGAAAAAGGTAACAAGAGATTAAAGGATAATTAATTCTACAAATTATTTATTGTATATTTAATTAAGATAAATTACGAAAGAAGAAAAACTGACGAGAGTAAATATAGAGTCTGACCTGCCTTGTAGTTTTGCAACTAATTTCCATATATATAATTCGAATATTAAACTAAAAAACTAGAACAATGAAAACTTAATGGAGTAATAGGCTTTAAATTGTTACCTTTTTTTTATGAATAAAAACTAGGAGCGAGCGTTGGGTATTCGGTTCGGTATTTTTAAATTTCGGGTTTGGTAATTTGATAATCGGTATTTGATAGTAGATACCACATACCGTACTTATAAACATCGATTCTATAATTCGGTAATTGATAAATTAAACTTCGATTCGGTACGATTTTCGGTAATACCATTTTAAAGTTGGAAATGTCCAAATGTACGTTTTAAATTCAAAAAATATATTTAATAGAAACCCTATTTAATACTCCTTTTATTGTATTTTACGAATATATTACCAAGGTCCAAGAGAATTCGATATTCGAAATACCGAATACTAAACGATATTAATATCTTTTATCAAGCTCAATTCCGAATACTCGAATATTAAAATTTTTCTCTCAAATATCATACCAAACTGTACATTGCGCTTCAATAATACGTATTATATTATCCTAATGTTGATATTTTATGGTCCACATATTTTGCCTTCTTAGCCTCAAATCACAGATCAGTTTGATCCATGAACAGTATTTTATTTCGATTGAAGGGTACAACTTATAAAGAGTAATACATGTACGAGAAAAACAAGAATCCTACAGTTGTGATTCTTTCTTCTGTCAATTATAGCCGTTACAAAATGGAGCATTTGCCATCCTTCTTCCATCTAGAGTACTTCAATTTCAAAATCTTGAGATTTAAATTCTATATCATTCATATCAATTTTATATCACGTTGTTTCCTTATTTCTTATATGCATTTCTTTCTTCAATAAATTGGAGATCTGCAAAAATCTATAGATTTTATATGAATGTTGCTTCCTCATCTCCTATACGCATTATATATAGATTTTATATGATGTTGTTTCTTATCTTTCTCCAATTTATAAATAGGATATTGCATAAATCTATAGATTCAAATCCTTTATACTAAGATACAAAACACTAGTAAAATCAAAATCAATGACGGGTGAATTTTTTACTCGAAAATACTGGGGCTTTCACCATGTCTTCCGTCTTCCTACTTGCTCTGCCATGCAATATTCGTATCTCTTTTCGGTATTTTTTGAACTGTTCTTGCTTTATAAACTAGATAGTATGAAATTGTACCTGTTTGATCGTCTCAGTGATTAGATGCTATCTTGATGTAATTTATGCTATTCGGTCTACTCTGGTATTTTCTGAATTTGTATTAATGGTTTATTCTTTATGCACTAGATAGTATTATACATTTGTTGTTTGATCTAATGTCTCCATTTATCCAATTTGTATCAAAAATTAGATACTGTCTAATTGTTCCTATTGAATCTAATGTGGTATTTTCTGAATTTGTTATAACGGTTTGTATTTTTTAAGCTGTTTGATCTAATACTATCCAATTATAGCTATTCGGTCTAATATGGTATTTTCTGAATTTGTCATAACTGTTCGTACTTTATAAACTAGATAATATTATATTGTGGCTGCTCAATGTGTCTAATTGGAATTGAAATTAAATAGTAACTAATTGTTGCTATGCGATCTAATGTGGTATTTCCTGAATCTGTCAAACTGTTTGTACTTTTTAAATTATTTTATTACTAATAGTTTTGTTGTATTTGCTTTTGCTTTTTTGTGATTGTAGTTTTATTGTTTTTTTTTTGAAAGGTGTACCTTCCACTTATGTCTAGTTTTTTATTGATTGCTATTGGAGCTCGTCTCGAGGAGACTTCTCCAATTCTCGTGTTGGTTGCGCTGCCGACTGTTTACAAACATTCCCCCAACATACCTGACAAACGAAAAGGAAATCAAGCAGAGAAAGACCAAAATACCTAATCAGGGGCTTCTCATATACGCAGCCCAAAGAAATTGGACTATGACAACAGTTCCAAGTTTCAAATTCATTAAATTTGGAGAATTAACCCCATTAGTATGATATCCTCACTAAGTTCAAAAGCTTTGACCTAGTCTTTCTTCTTTTGGCCCTTTGTTGTTGTAATTTCATGCTAACTACAGTGTAACATTCAGTACTCTATGATGTCTGTTTTAGAACTCTAGATTGATTAAAAGTACAAAGCAGCATTCCATGTACCCGAGTGTTCACAAAATATAATGAGGAGATCTCCAATTCAAGCATGAAATTACTGCCTTAGTTATGTATTCCTTCTATTAAGAAGCGAGATGTAATACCTTATCTTCTCTTCCAAAGGGTCATAAAGTTTGAAAAACAGAAGAACTACTTCCTTGACCTTTCCTGGTGGAGATAAAAGTCCCAGATCCTGCAAGAATTCGCAAAACTAAACAATCACAAAAGTAAAACATGACGAATAAAGCATGAAACACGTGAATCACAAAAGGGAAGAAAATAGGCAAGTGATGTACTACCAAGCATAATTCTACTTCTAGAAACACTTTTATCTCAGCATTATTCCCTTTATTTGAAACATCTCTCAGTTCACCAACCTGAAAACACATAATGTAAGATCATTAGCACCAAGATAAACAAAACACATAGTGTAAGATCATTAACTCCAAGCTAAACAAGAACTCTAACCGCTTAACAGATTGCACGAACCGCGCACTACAGAAGAAAGGTTGCCGGACAAAAATAATCAAAATATCCGGCACAATGTCACACTTCAAGAAATGCACTCTCAAGGGGGCATAAGGGATCATAATACTTAGTCCAATCAAAAGATATTTCTGGAGGATCAGAGGGAGTTGGGGGAAGAGAGAGAGAGAGAGAGAGAGAGAGAGAGCAACAAATACACCACTCAAGGGGGGCTGAGAGGCCCCAGTAGTAAGTCCCGTCAAAAAACGTGTCTTGGGGGTGGGTAGGGGCATGGATGTGTGGACCAACAAATGGATGAGCCAACATGAACAGTAGAAATATTGAACCTATTCAATAGCAACTGAAGAAATCTGTTTAGCTAAGCAACTTGAAGTCAGTTGCTATCAAGTTTTTAATCACAATTTTCAGGAATTCATTAAGATTGAAATAACTATAACATTCTTTAGTGGATTGGAGTCCACGGAACTTTTCTTTGGTGATGATAGTGGAAATTGGGGGAAATATAGACCATTACGCCAAGTACCTGCTATCTCTCACCTGCACAAGTATCAGGTTGAGTTCACATAGCTATATTAATTTCTTTATTTTTGCAAACAAACAAATTGATCAACCTAAACAACAGCCTCTTTTTTCGGTAGAAGAGGCTATCAGGAATTAATAAATCAAACAGTCCCATGTCACTGCAGAACATATCTGGAATTGTCTGGTAATGGCCGATAGCATTACATCACTGACCAAACTATGTAAATGATCCAGCAAAAGAATTCCCAATTACAATTATGGCAATAATGGAGGAATGTAAATGAAGAAAGTTCAGATGATAACAATATTGACTTACATTCTTCATAAACCTCCAATGCAAACTTCATCAGTTTTGTAAAGCTATTATGTGGCAGTTAAACACCCATCTTTGCTAAAAGGTTCAGAATAACCATCACCCAGATTTGTGCTCTTTGAAAATCATCACCACATAATCTCTCCACTTAAGATATTGGAATCTTTGACTCATCTTTATTGAAATGTAGGTCATGCAAGCACTTGATGGTACAAGGTGCAGTCTGCTGAAATCACAAAAAGGAAAAAACAGACACAAGAACTTTTAGACGCAAGTTGTTACTGATGATTTCCTAAAGGATTGGATAAGAAAACACATTTAAAATTTAGGAAGGGAAATGAAATGTTTGCAGACAAATCTCAATCAAACACCATATTTTAGCTTCCTCAAATGCTAGTTCAGTAAATCATGTGATTTCTTTCAACAACATGTGAATTACAGAAAACATAAAAAAGGTCCATCAATTAATAAAAATTCATTAATACTATAGAAATAAAATATTTACTAAGCTTGACAAACAGAAAAGTACTTGTACCTGTTAAACAAAAGACAATACACAATATACAATGGAGAAAATGCAGTCCATGAAACACTTCGTAAAAGGAAATCTATAGAAATCCAAATCTCAATTTCAGTCACATACTATGTTTTAACTTGTTTTACTTTATCAGGTAATTAGTGAAAGTGGTTAAATAGTAAGTAAAAAATAAATCTAGAAAGGTAATAGACGCCTGCATAATTACAATTTCTAATGTCGATGTATTTTTATGCACCCAAACAAATAAGCATCAGCCTCCAAAATGAAAGAGAAGCGAAAGGATAATAAGCTACAGAAAGTAATAAAAGTAATGGAGAAAAAGCACAAGTTCAACAAAATTACCAGTGACCAGAAGCGAAAGTAGCGCCAAAAAGGACAAAAAACTTGAGCCACAAGAAGTTCAATACCTGTTTTGTCATGAAGATTATTACATGAATTGTACATCCTATCGTCTGCAAACCAGCAATCCAAAGGATCATCTTATATCTTATATAGAGGAGAACACAATCAATGGCAAATAGTGGCATGCGTTGGTGTCTGAATTACAGAGACTCATTAAGCGGATAATAGTTATTCAAACAAAACATTGAAAACAGTCAAATACAGGATCGGCACTGTAAAAGTCAATGACGCAACAGAGCACAAATTAAAGCTCCACGTATCATGAGTGAGAGGAATCTATTCTTACAGAATAATACCTCTCTACAGGGATATTTTACCTACTACCAGAGGGAACTTTCACTAACTTCTCCATTTTTATGAGAAATAAATTTAAGTAGGTGTTTTCATTATGCTTTTCTCTATGAATATAAACAGAACAGTCGAAGAGTTAAAGTAGCTCAAAAATTCTACATACAACACTTACTCCATACCCGATGATGAAGATGTCCAAAGGAGATAAGTGTTTCCATGTGCCACTGCAAATTTACAGAAAAATCAGTCACCCAGAATAAAATCATAGCTTAGTTTAAAGTAATCAGAATGGTCTGAATTACATAACCTCACGTAATGGCAAATGCATTGTAATAAAAGAAATGTGTCATTGATTCCATAAGCATCAGGCTACAATGACAAGACATCAAGCAACAACGAGATCGGTGCTCTTCCAAAAAAAAAAAAAAAGAAGGTTATAGTGCTGGATCAAAACAAGTGCTGATTCAAAATTTTACTCTACATTGCACCGGGGCAAGCAGGCATATTGGGCAAATATAATGCAGACAGTAAGAACAGATTCAAGATGTACCAGAAAAGAGCATGACTGTAATCACAATATGCATACAGTTCTTATCAGTCCCACCTCTGCTATATCTCGCTGATGACACTACCAATGACCCTTAATGTAGAGGAGAATGAAGAAAATGCATTCAACAGCATTTTCGCACATATTGTTAACATCGTAGCAGAGCAGCACAAGTATAAGAACATAAACAAGGAAAAAGAAAACCACAGAATCATGATTACCTATGAAGCAAATGCGTTGAAGCTAATAATTGGTCCAGCAATATATAGAGGTGCATAAATCAGATAGCTCAAGTATATAGTGAAGGAGAATGTCATTTTCAAGACTTCTCTCCTGCCAAAGGGGAAGGGGAAATGTAAGCAGATGGCTTCATAAGAAGTTTGTCGAGAAGTTACCAAAAATGTGAATCACCAACTAACCTGCAATAGCTGGTAGCATGTTCTACCTAAAGAAAAATTATTGCAGCGTTGGATGTGCTTCTGCAATTACCACAATTAATAAATATCACAAGAGGTTATGGGTTCAAGCCTTGGAAACAGCCTCTGGCAGAAATGCAAGGTAAGGCTGCGTACGATACACCCTTGTGGTAGGGCCCTTCCCCTGACACCACATATAGCGGTAGCTTTAGTGCACTGGGCTGCCCTTTTAATAAATATCACAAGAGATTCTTCAATAAATCAATTACCACATTTCACTACTTCACTTGACATAAGTATTTATGAAGAGGTGAGTTCAGAATAAAGATTCTTCAATAAATAATGTCCAAGGATGCAGTACTGAAGGAAAGCATGATTCTTTAGCAACCAGGACCTAAAGAAAATATAGCATTTTCAACAGATGCCTTAGCATCTTTGTATGCTCAAGTGATGCCTGGATTAAAGCTTCTCAGATCAGCAATTGCTAGTATCACTTGCCATAAGTTCGCACATAGGAGTTCCTTTAAGGATACATGCCAATCATACTGTAGGTTTGTGGTGTCTTTATTACTTATCAAAGTGTAAAGTACAGTTGGAGAAGGATCATGTGATGATTCCATAAATATCATTCCACCAAAGAAAATGACTTCCTTTCATGTATTGTGTCCAAGAAAAGCACCAAAAAGAAGTCCTGATTCCCAAATGCATCTAGAAAGATCAATCAAAAGATGTTCCGAGAACAAATTGCAAACAGCTACACTAACAAGGTACTATACTACATTTTGTACATTTGAATTAGTCAGAGATCGATTTCCATCTAAATGATTAGCAAGATCCAACTATAGGTCTTACCATATCAAGGTATGGAAGGATTTGTCAATAGTCTAAATCTCACATGATAATGGCAAGAACAACTTATCATTTATGAGAATCATCAGATGTTGGCCCATGGAAGAATGCCATAAGAAAAGTATAAGGGTGTTATTAAAAATATGCCTCTAAAATAGTTCACTTAGCAAACTTACCTCTTTGTCAAACCGATTCAAGTAATACGCCCAATGGTAGTCATATCCGAAGCTAAAACCAGTAACTTCTTGTACCGTCGTTTGAATCGTTTTATCGATCACCGCTTAAAGACAGAGAAACAACGAAAAAATAGTGAACCACCGAGCATCATACCTCAGAAGCTAGCGTTCTTTTGTTATTTGGATCTGAATTTGTTGTTTGAGAGCTTGAGGAAGTTGAATTGTATGATTGTGTGCGGACTGCGGAGAGAGAGAAAGAGAAATATCTAGAAGGGTAAGGAAAGTCGTTTGGTTTTAAAAAAGCTTATCACTTTACCCTTGGAAGTTAGCATATTTACGGCCATACCTTGATCGTCTGAATGATGACATTTCTATATAGTAGAAATGTTATGGAACATGGTAGATGTCCAAGTGCCAAATTAATGGACATGTGGCCTCATTTTGATAAGGCAAAATGCCTCCTAATCCTCCACCTTTTAAAGTTGTCAAGTTGGATAAACTTGTATTAACCTATAAATAGTCATTTTCTATACTAAGAAAATTGGTGGAAAAAGATTACTCTTTGTTATTTTATTACTTTCTTTACATTATTTATATCACGTTATTAGTACGAAGTTCTAACCAACTGAGATATGGTACTTCTAGACCAAGAATTTTTTTACCCTCTTTCAGAGGTCGGAATGGATCTTTACTCACTTCGAGTGATCAAACAACTATTGGAGTACTTAATGGATATGTTTTATCTATGTAAAATCATTTCAAAACCTTTTCGGTGTAGGCAGTTTGATGAATGAAGACCCCATCTGCTAAATGTTCAATTTGCAGACCAAGACAAAGTTTTATCTTTTCAAGATCGTTCATTTCGAATTCTATCTTTAGATATTCAATTGCCTTTTGGGCCTCTTCTGGAGCTCCAATGAGATTTATGGCATCCACATAAACAGTGAGTATGACAAACCCTGATGTCATTTTCTTAATGAAAATACAAGGACAAATGACATCATTTATATAACCTTTTCTTTTCAAGTACTCACTTAGGTGATTATACCACATACACCCTGATTTTTTTAGACCGTACAATGATTTTTTTAATCTGACTGAATATAATTTCCACTGGCACTGCTTCAGGAGCTTCACCTCTCTTTTTACACTGCTGGTGTCGAGGGCCATTGTTTATTGCAAGGCGATTGATTAAAATTCTTCCACGACCACGACGAGGGTTAGGGCTTCTTTCACACTTGATTTGATGAACATGTGCAACATTCACTTCAGGAAATAGAGTAGTACCAAGAGGTCGACTTTCATTATTTTTTATTAAAAGCTCATTATGTTGTTCAGCAATTAGAAGATGAGCAATCAATTCAAAATACTTTTTAAATCCCATTTCTCAATCTACTGCTGCAAGAGCATACTCGAGGTGGGAAAGGTAGAGAATATTTTCCTTAACATGTCGTGATCAGTTATATTTTCTCTGCATAAATTTAGTTGCAATTTAATTCCAAACATCGCAGAATTATAATCAGTTATATTTTTAAAGTCCTGTAACCTCAAATGAGTCCACTCATAATGTGCCTGTGGAAGAACGACCATTTCAGGTGGTCGTATCTTTCTTTTAAATTATTCCACAATATAAGTGGATCCTTAATAGTGAGGTATTCCATTTTCAGACCTTAGTCAAGATAATGACGGAGAAATATCATGTCCTTGGCTCGGTCCTGATTTGATGCCTGATTATCATTTTTAATGATTTCTGCTAGACCATCGCATCCAAATGTATTTCGGCATCCGATGCCCAGGACTTGTAAGTTTTGCCCAATAAATCTAGGCCAATAAATTCGCATCGAATATATTTGACATTATTTAAGAAAAGTAAATACTAATCTTTTATTGTTATTGAAAAGTTTTTGCATAAACTCATGCTGACAACGTGATTTAAATTATGTAAAGAAAGTAACAAAATAACAAAGAGTAGTCTTTTTCCACCCATTTTCTTAATATAGAAAATGGCTATTTATAGCCTGAGATACAAGTTTATCCAACTTGACAACTTTAAAAGGTGGAAGATTAGTAGGCATTTTGTCTTATTGAAATGAGGCCATATGGCCATTAATTTGACACATGGACATCTACCATGTTCCATAACATCTAGTGAAGCTCTATTAGACGCTCCTTAAGAAAACTGATAATAACTTGAAGCAAACTTCCTCTCTAAAGATAATGTTGAGCCCATGGACTTAGAAGTCTCAGATTTCTTTGTAGTTCCTAAAGAACATGTTACTCACCCTGTCGGTGATGGACATGAAATAGTCTGATTGTTTTACTTTTATGTTAAGTTGTATTAGTTTACATTTCTATAAGTAGTATCTCACTAGTCTTGTAAATAAATAAAATTTGTGCAATACATTATGTGCTAGTAATGCTGTAATATTTACTTTGTTTATATTTTATCTTGAAGATATGGATACTCCTCAAATTTTATTTGGATCAATAATCGATCGTGACGATATTTGTGTAATTGATACCGGGACAATGCACACAATTTTTAAAGATGAGAAATACTTTTCCCACTTAGTTAGAAGAAAAGCAAATGTTACAACAATCTTTGATAATTTAAAATTAATTGAAGGCTCTGGAAGAGCTACTATATTTCTGCCTAAGGGGACAAAATTAATTATAGAAGATGCATTGTTCTCTTCTAAATCCCCAAGAAATTTATTGCGTTTTAAATATATCCGCCAAAATGGATATCATATTGAGACAATAAATGAAATGAATGCCGAATATCTTGGCATTCGGAGACAATTTGTGAAGTCGAAGAATAGACTAGTCACCTAGGAGTGTGATCTAGTGGCCATTGAAGTGAGTGAAAACCTATGGGTGATTAGGATTCAAATCCCATTAGAGACAAAAATAAAATGCTAGGTGATTCATCACATGTGCTAGCGTGAGGTAAGATGTGCATGCAAGCTAAACCTAGACACCTCAGAGACGAACAAACTAGTCTAAATTGACAGCATCTATGTTGGGAAAGAATAATAATAACCTCATAGGTGTAGGTGCCTTCGGAGACAAACTGGCATAGCTTTCCACATGCAGCAGCCTCATATGCTGTAATGTTATCGGGGAGTTTTGCATCTAGATGCTCCATTATAGATTTGAAATAACTGAATATTACTACATCAAAGAGTAAAAAGCTAAGTCAGTGATGCTAGGGTAGCAGAAGCTAAATAATCACTAGGGGTCCACTTTACCCTATGAAATAATTAATCCCAAACAAGAGAGAGTGATGTTTACCTATCCCCTACAACTGTTTCCCATAGTCTTCTCTACGAGTTTACTAGTTTAGCAATTGGATGCAGACTTAGCTAGCCCCTTCGTTGTCTTCTCAAGTGTCAGGCTCATTTCCTGTACAAGTATGATTGATTCTGATAGCCTGTTAAGGAGGTTTACCAGAGCAATCACTTCATTTCTTTGTAACTGCAGTAATACATGAGACTAGAGAGAGAGAGACTTAGAAACATAGCTAGGCGTGAATACCACATATTTGTTCCAGATAGAGAGAGGTCTGCTGGTGGAAGACAAAAGAAAACTCAATGTTGATCATGCCAAGATTCACCATCAACTGAGAAGATAATCTTTAGATAAGTTCCAAGTCCAAGAACCTAGAGCTTTCCCCATAATCGACATTTCTCACATACTACACAATCCATGATAGCATTGCAACATGAAAATTGCATACTAAATTGTTCAGTCATATGGTAAACAACATAGCAACTACTACTTTTGAACAACATACACAAGACTGCAGAAAGAGCCAAAAATCTTGTGTATGTATATGCGTACATAAATAGACTGAAGTATAATTGTACTGATGCAGTCAACTCAAAATACAGTCATAAGGTGATTAGTGCAGCATGTATAAGCAAGATGATAGCCTTGAGAACTTTCTTTTCTGAATTTTACGAAATTAACTTGAGAACAGTTCATTAGATAGCCAAGCCAGTTTGGTCAATCGTTTCAAAGGAAGAAAATAAAGGCTGAAATCAAGATGAATATTGCAGCCTGACATTCCTGAATTGCTTTTTAATCTGCTTTTTTAGCTCAGGTCCACTTTGGCCTTTCCATAGTTTAGCTTCATCAAACGGAACTGGCCATGCAGCTTGCAGTTTCTGGTTGTATAATAGTTGTTGTATAAGGGACTCTACTTTAAGGTCTTCCTCAGGATTACCAGTATCATACTCAGCCTGCTCCAAGTAATCTTTTGCCTGTATAGCACATCAAGAAGGGTGTAGATGACCCAATAAATAAATGCATACAATGTTAACATTATGGGAGTTACCAAAATATAGGTGTATGAGTGTGAACTCACTTTTGTAACAGCATGGAGAATAAAGAGAAAAGTAAAGAACAAGTTTCTGACACAGTCAAGATACTGTAGAACACGATCATACATCAGATCTGGATTGGTACCCCACTGAAATTGCTAAAAAGCAGTCAGTTTCTCTGTTAAAGTGCTCCAAAATATAATAGTTCACACTTCATAAAGAATTTTATAAATGCAACAGGTTCAGCCTTGCTGTTGTAGGCTTTTGCAAGTGTCGTTTAACCACTTTTTGGCAAGTAGTAAGAGAAACATGCTGCATATTAGATACAAACTAACTAGATTTGTAGTTTCATCAAGTAAGTAATCAGCAGCTATGTGTATTGAGATTGAAGAGCGTAGACCAGATATTAGCTTGTATAAAACCTTTTTCTCCTGGAAAATCTCACCAGATGCATCTACACACAGAATTGTAACTTCTGTGTTCACAGTGATAATGGATTTGAAAACATAAGAATAGCTCGCAAAGACAATACAGCACGACAAAAAGTAATTTGCACGAGTACCAGCAGACTTCAACAATTTAATATCCTAACTTAAGAAGTCTATTTCTCATTTCAATGGTCTCCTTCGGAATGCAATTCTACAAAGACAAATTGAAAGGATCATTAACTCACATTTTGGATAATCCTCTAAATATACAACATCCCATATTCGCCTGGCTGAGGGACCAGTGTAACCTGTATAATGCTCCGGGTTCAGTAAGAGATTGACATATGTCATCTCACCACGACGAAGTTCAACAAATTAGTAGTAACCCAAAGAGAAACCTTCAAGAAGTAAAAATCAAGGCATTATATAAGTGTTAAACTCTGTAATTATACAAGATAGTAGTAAGCTTCTTGTTTATTCAATAATGGAGGAAGTACAGAGTTTGATAGTGTTTGTAGAAGAAGGGAAAGAAGAGAACAGAGAGAAGAAGAAGATGAGAGAGAAGAGAAAATGCTTGTATTGAATGAATAGAACAATGTACATTTTTTATGTATATATACTAGCTTGTGATATGCCTAACTAACTCAACTAGCAGTTAACTACTTTGTAACTAACTATTAGAATAGTTATAACTGAAAGATGGAACCAAGTCTACTTTGTTTTCTGTTTGAGTTCACTACTTTTTCAATATCTTCAACACTCCCCCTCAAGATAGGAAGGTGTGAAGATGTCACAGATTCCTAGCTTGGTATTTAGATGAGTTTGTTGAGCTCTTGGCAGTCCTTTAGTCAGCATGTCTGCAGGTTGATATTGAGTAGCAATGTAGTGTGTCTGGATCATTCCTTAGACTATTTTTTCCCTTATAAAGAAACAATCAATATCAATATGCTTTGTCCTCTCATGATATATTGGATTAGCAGCCATTTGTAGTGCAGACTTGCTATCACTGAACACATCCACTAGTAGTATTGCTTCACTTCCAATTTCCTTCATCAGACCTAGAATCCATACTAGTTCAGCTGTCACTGCTGCCAGACTTCTGAACTCTACCTAAGCTGAGCTCTTAGAGACAGTGTTTTGTTTCTTTGATTTCCAGGATACTACTGACTCTCTAATCTTCACAACATAACCAGTTACAGACCTTCTAGCTTGAGGACAAGCTGCCTAGTCTGCATCACAGTAGGCACTTACTATATTATTTGAACCACTAGACAACAACACACCTTGACCAGGTTGTCCTTTCACATACTTTACTACTCTGAGTGCTGCCTCCATGTGTGATCTTTTAGGATCTTGAAGAAACTGACTTAGTGTTTGAACACAAAAGGCTATGTCTGGCCTTGTCATGGTTAGGTACAACAGCTTTTCAATCAATTTTTGATAAGCACCTTGGTTTGCTGGTGGATCCTCAGTAGTCTGTCCATGCTTAACATGCTCATCAAACTGTCTAGATATTAGCTTGGTGTTGTAGTCCATAGGCGTAGCTGGAGGCTTGACTGCCATTAAGCCTAGCTCAGATAGTAACTCTAAAGCATATTTTCTCTGATGCATCAGTATTCCTTTGTCAGACCATGCAAATTATATTCCTAGGAAGTATCTCAGCTCACTTAGATCCTTCATCTTGAAGTTTTGGTGTAGAGTTATCTTGGTCTCTTCTATCGGCTTTACACTATCTCCTATGATCAACATGTCATCAACATATACTAGTACAAGAATGATGCCTTCTGTTGTCTTCCTGATATACAAGGATGGATCATATTGACTCTGAATGAAGTGAGATCTTACCAAACCTCTGATAGCTTGGTTTTCCATTGCCTTGGTGCTTGTTTAAAACCATATAAGGATTTGAGTAGTCTACATACTGCATTCTCCCCCTAACTAGAAAATCCTTGAGGTAGATCCATGTACACTTTATCATAAAGATCACCATTTAGGAAAGCATTGTAGACATCCATTTGTTGGACACATCAGTGATTTCTAGCTGCTGCTGCAAGTACAGTTCTTATTGTCTTCATTTTTACTACTGGAGAAAATGTTTCTTGGTAATCAATGCCTTCTCTTTGTCCATAACCCTTTGCTACTTACTAGTCTTGCTTTAAACCTCTCAACTCCACCTGAGGCCTTATACTTCACTTTATATATCCATCTGCAACTAATAGCCTTCTTTTCTTCAAGTAAGGTAACAACCTTCCAGGTGTTGTTAGAATTCAATGTTTCTATTTCATTTCTCATTGCTTCCGACCATCTAGGGTCTTTGCAGGCTTTAGAGTAGCTTGTAGGTTCAGTAACACATGAAGTGTTCATCACATAGCTCTTGTATGACTGAGAAAGTCTATCATAAGACACATGATTTACAAGAGCATGAGGTACCTTCTTTGTGTTTTTGGAAACAAAGTCATTCATCAATGCAGGTGACTTTCTTTCTCTTGTTGACTTCTTTGATCCTAAGATGCAACTGGTTGAGATGCGGCTTGTGTAGTGGCAGGAATGCTCTGAAGTTGTTGCTCTTGTTGAGTAGCCCCTTGACTTCTACTTGACCTCCTTTGGTATACCTTTATTATGGACTGTCTGAGAGTAGGTTCCTTTGGTGGTAGCTGATCTTGCTGACTGTCTGAGATAATAGTCCTTTGGGATGAGACCTGTATAGGAATCTGCATGACCTCAGTAGTTACTGCTTACTGATCTTCTAAAGGGAAAACATGTTGAGGTGCCTGAGGCTGCTTCTTGAGTTCCTTAAAAGGAAATATATCTTCCCTGAATGACACATCTCTACATACAGAAAAAATGTTAGTAGATAAATCATATAGAACATATCCCTTCTGAGTACTAGAGTACCCCATCATGATGCATGTCCTTGTTTTAGACATGAGCTTATCATGTTCATTTAGTACTTTGGCATAACACGGGCATCCCATTACTCTGAGATTATCATAATTTGGTTGCTTATACAATTTTTCATAAGGACCCACAAGTTGAATGACTGGACTAGGCAACCTATTGATGATATATACTGTAGTTAGAACACAATAAGCCCAGAACCTTATTGGAATTTCAGCCTGAAATCTGATACCTCTTGTCACTTCTAGTATGTGTCTGTGTTTTCTCTCATCAACACCATTTTGCTGAGGAGAATATGGATATGTAGTTTGATGAACTATGCCATGTTCCTGGAACAACTCTTTACATATTGAGTTGACAAACTCAGTACCATTATCAGTCCTCACCACTTTGATCACCTTGTCAAACTGAGTTTTGACATATACAAGAAAGTGTTGAATCTGAACACACACATCAGACTTAAGTTTTAACAGAAATATCCAAGTGTACCTTGAAAAATCATTAACCACTGTTAGAAAATATCTATTTCCATTCATAGTTGGTACTTTGTAAGGTCGTCCCCAAACATCCATGTGTACAAGATCAAAACGACATTTACTTTGACTGTTAGTAGACAGAAAAGGCAACCTAGTTTGTTTAGCACTAGGACAAATACTACATTGCTTTATTCTGTCTTCTATTACTTGAACTTCTTGAGATATAACTCTTTTCAGCACACTGGTTGATGCATGTCCTAACCTTTGATGCCAAAGATCTACTTCAGTTTGAGTTATTTCCACATCTGGTTTACTAGATGCTTTAGTTGCTATTGCAACCTCTTTCCTTGACTGATCTCTAAGCACATATAGTCCTCTATCAAGATTACCAATCCCCCTCACCTTTCCAGTACAAAAATCTTAGAAAACACATAAATCAGGAAAGAAATTCACTGAGCAATTCCACTCCGTAGTTACTTGTGATACTGATAGAAGGCTACATGTAAACTATGGGATGTGATAGACATCTGTGATGTTATTTCCTTCAGACAGACAACTAGTTCCCACATGAGTGACCATTGTAGTGTCACCATTTGATAGATATACCTTCTTTAGTTTTTCCAACTCTGTAACACTCTTCTTAAGTAACAAGTCCGAGTTTCCAACAATATGGTTAGTAGAACCAGTATCTATAATCCATATCTAATTAAAATAGGCTAGACAAGCAGAAATACCTGCACTTGTTACATTTGCAGACTCACGAGGTGTGTTGACAGAGTTATTTTTGTTGATCATTTGCAAGATTTGACCATATTGTTCCTTGGTGAATGCAACATTTCCCATCTGACTCAACTGCTCTAGCTGGCTATCAGATACTAGAGACTGTCCTGCATCCTTAGTAGACCACTTCTGCATAGAATGAGAGCCACCTGATCCATTGAAGACACATTGTAAGTTGTGTTGTTCCCTTCATGTTTGAACTTCTTCATGGCCTTGTAATCTTGAGGATAGCCTACTATCTTTTAGCAATTTTCCTTAGTGTGCCCCTTTAGTTTGCAAAAATCATATTGCAGATTAAAATTTTTCTCGAACTTCTGATTGTCATTTTCACCTGGACTATTTCTTACATACATGCTATCTCAAGGTTCTTGGCATTAACTGAAGGATTCATTCCCAAGATTCCAGCCTAACTTGCAACAGATTTTTGACTTTCATCACTTATGATCATTGCGTAGGCTTGGTTCATATTTGGGAGAGGGGTTATAAGCAAGATTTGACTTCTTGCTTGTGTTTAGGTCTCATTCAGACCCATAAGAAACTGAAACAGTTTCAGTTTCTGCAGATGTAGTACATATTCTTTTGATTTCTCACATTCACACTCAGGTGCAGGCACAAGAGACTCAAGTTCTTCCCATAAATCCTTTAGTTTCGAGAAATACACAGACATTGAGGCAGTTCCTTGAGACAATGTGGCTATATCTTTGTGCAGATTAAAGGTTCTTGCCCCATCAACTTTGTTAAACCTTTTAGATAGCTCATTCCAAACTTCACTAGCTACAGATGCATAATGATTCCAATAAGTAACTCTTTAGAAACTGAATTCATGATCTAAGAAAGTACAATTGCATTGACTCTTTCCCAGTGACTACTCAACTCATTTGAGAACTTATCTTTAGAGCATGTTCCATCTACCATGCCCAACTTATTTCTCCCTAGTAAGGCTATACGCATGGATCTAAACCAAACTGAAAAATTCTCAATTCCTGTCAATTGAAAAGAGATGATTTGTATGCCACTTACATCAGAAGAGCTGAGAAAGAGGGGATGATTGTAATCCAATGAATTGGGAGTAGCTCTGCTTGTTTCAGCCATATTCACAGGAACAGTTTGATTATCCATTGCAGTAGCTCTACAATCCTTGATTGTAGACTTCTTGATCTTGATTCAATCTACTAAAATCGACCTTGCTCTACTAGTATTCTAGTGATTAATGTCTCTGATACCATGTAATTATACAAAATAGCAGTAAGCTTCTTGTTTATTCAATAATGGAGGAAGTACACAGTTTGATAGTGTTTGTAGAAGAAGGGAAAGAAGAGAACTGAGAGAAGAAGAAGATGAAAGAGAAGAGTAAATGCTTGTATTGAATGAATAGAACAATGTACATTTTTATGTATATATACTAGCTTGTGATATGCCTAACTAACTCAACTAGCCGTTAACGACTTTGTAACTAACTATTCGAACAGTTATAAAGCTGGAACCAAGTCTACTTTGTTTTCTGTTTAAGTTCACTATTTCTTCAATGTCTTCAACAAACTCCCAGTAACACTATCCATCATTTTATCATATCACTAGTAATACCGCCAGGGGATTTCATCAAAAGAGTACACAAACAGGATAAAGAACACACAATGCATGCCTTCACAGGAAACCCTCTAGGTTGAATACATCACAAGAACAAAGACGGCTAAAATTTAGCAGTATGTGTTGTTTCCTTGTAACTTGGAAGACTCATTATAACATACTCATATTAATAATACAGAAGACATAAGAAAATGTAACATTTCTTTGCAAAAGGAGTGTAGTCAAGATAATAATCCAAAAAGGGAAGAGATCACACTGACTTTACTAACAAAAGCAACCAAAGAGATCGGATGAACTTCCATAACACAGAAGAAGTAAAAATATTCGAAAACCTAAAACTTCTCTTTCCAGTATTGACATAAAGCGAAAAAGTTAACCTATTTAACTACAGCAAGGCAAGACATTTCATTTTTTCCTCAGACTTCTCTTTTTTGTCTCCAACAAGTTTCCTTCCCCTTCCCAACAGCCTCCAAAAGTAAAACACAAGAGGCAGCCTGGGTCCAATGTATAATATATTTTGGAAAATATATTATACATTTTTACTCCAAAAATCAGACATTTGTTGTATAGAATATTTAGACATTTTTACTCCAAAATTAGCCTTTTCAATTTCAGACTTGTAAAAATTGTGGGTGAGGTCTGGGGAAAAAGAGGTCTTTCAGTGAGTTGAGGTCGGCCTCTGTACGTGAGGGACCGCTTTCGAGGGAGTTTATTAACCAAAGGTTATTGGACCCGACTACCTTGAGCTAAGAGGACTCCGCCCCTGGTTCTGGCGACAGAAGATAGTTGTTCTGAAATCCCGATACCCGACTACAATCAAAAGAGCATGCGGCCCGACTCGAGCTTCCTTGCGTCGCAGTAGATCACAGACCTATCTTAGGCGTATTTATGGGGCAAATACGGACAATCCATTTTAGTTTAAAAGGAATTCGTGCAATACTTTTTGATGTATGACCTTGGTGTCTTTCATGTTTTTTCTAGTTCAACATTTACCATATACTTGTTAAATATTCCTTCCTGTAATAAACTCAACTTGTTAACTCTTTTCTGAGGTATAAGTAAGACTTTTTGGACGACGATGGATAATTCCGCCATTTACATTTCTGCTTGTCACTTTCAATACTTTGGTTTATTTCTTGTCATTTCTCTTGAAATCTTGTTTGACCAAACTGCATCATGGAAAGGGGTTCTTCGTATTCTCCAGTAAAAGGAACCATCCGACCTCGTTTTTGTCACTTTTGTGATTTCCACACCCTCACGAAAACCATTAACTAGAGAGTAAAACTAATGGTAACATTGGAAACAAACAACTAATTCTATTTTAATTTGTTAAAACGACAGCTATTACTCCCTTTGTCTACCTTTATTTGTTCATTTTTTTATTAAAAAATTAATAGATAACTTAAAATATTTTTTACCCATTTTATTTTTGCTGTTAAATACTTTCTTCGTCTTAAATTTTTTAATTTAATGTCCCATTTTATTTATCTTTTTTCATTAATCAAGAAGACAATTTTTTTTTTCATGTTTTACCCTTTGAATTAATTGTTTTTTCTTCAAATAAAAATGTAAGCATCATTTAATAACAGTACTATGGTAAACTAGGCATGTTATTAGTTATTTTTCTTAATCGATGTGCCATCTCAATTTGAGATGAATAATTTGAGACGGAGAAAGTATTTACCATTCATCATTTGTTGTATTGTTTAAGACATTTCGTTTATTCATTGCTTCTTAATTTGTATGTCACGTTAATAGTGGATAAATATTAGTATTGAATAGGGAGTAGCCTATTGAGTTTATGAATCTTGAATTATAGAAAAGAAAGGTTGCTACATGGTATGGAACAAAGCTATTGATTCTGCTTCAGGCTGCTGAGTGGAATACTAAGGAGTGGAGTGGAGTGTAGGATTATTGTTGGACTTGTCAAATCAATGTACTAGTAATGTGAAGCATGGGGTGCCAGTTAGGGTTGTGCAAAAATTGAATCGACCGATAAATTGAACTGATAAAAATGTTATTGGATTATTGGTATTGGGTTATCGGGTTAACGATTTTTTATTGATTTTATAAAAAATTTTATTGGGTAAACGATTCGGTATCGGTTTTAGCTTATTGGGTTATCGGTTAAACCGATAACCAAAATATACTAAGTTATTTTTTTATCCCTATTTATGTTATATATTTAAATTTCTCTCTGTCTCTCTATATATAGATATGTGTATGTATATAGATTATATGCACTACTAATTCATAATTCAGTGATTCATAAAGTATTAACCTATTCAGGATAATAAAGGCACAATATAAAGTTCGGCTATTATCGTGATAAAAAACTTGAAGCATTTATAGCTTCCAACAATTAGGATTCAATTTTTTTTCTAACTAACATTCAGTTCAAGTTTGAAGATTCTTGTAAACTAAAATGCATTGTGTAGGTTTTGCCGGTAATTAAGATTTCATTTTTTTTTATGTTAGTTGTTACTATTTATATTTTATAAGTATTTTCTTATTGATTAAACCGAAAACCAAACCGTTAAGGACCAAAAACTGATAAACCGAAACCGATAAGAAAATATCTTATTGGTTGGTTATTGATTTTACATATTTAAAAATCGAAATCGATAAATCGAACCAATAACACGTAAAACCGAACCGAACTGACCGATGCACACCCCTAGTGCCAGTCATTAATCCACCAAGCATCAATGCAGCCCAAAGTGTGTCCCTTTAGATTAAATAGGTCAACTTTTATCTAAGAGATAATACATAAATATGACCCTAAACTTGACACCAAATTATAACTTTGACCTTAAACTTTGACTGTGCATAAATATGACCTTTAACTATTAAAAATGTACAAATATGACCTCCGATCTTACGTGGAAAAACGCATATTCAACACGCAAAAATGGCTGCGTCCAGCTAAAAATCTAAGGGTCTAATACTTAAATATGACCCTAAACTTTGACAGTGCACAAATATAACCTTTAACTATTTAAAACTGCACAAATATGACCTTTAAATGACTTTTTACTATTATTTTTTTTATTATTTTTGGCTCAAAGATGAAAATGGCATCTAATTTCTTTCGTCATTGCGGAAAAAAAGCAATATTGAAGATTTATTAATTAGGTGGGTCAGCCTCATACGAAAAAAATCGCACGAGTATGTATATATATTATAAAGCAGAGGGCGAATTTAAGTTATATAATAAATCTAAATATTATTTATTTAAATATTAAATTAAAGATGAAACTATACTAATAATAAAAAAATTATAGTTTTAATAAAACGTTATTAAATTAATGTTATTAAACATAGTAGTAGTAGTATATTATATTAACGATATCAAATTAACGTAATTAAAATATTATTAAATTAACGCAGGGACGGACCTACATGGTTGCCATGGAGTTCACCCAAATGCCCTCGATAAAAAAATTATGTTGTATATATATAAGGTAGAAAATATATATTTATGTACGGATATTAATACTAAACCACATGAAACAAGACACTTAGATAGCCCAGTGGTGTTATTTACTCATCTTGGGCGCTTGCTTCAGCCTACTGCGCAGGTTCGATCCCTACTAGTGGCTGTTATTTTTTTTTAATTAGAAAAAAGCTAGGTGCGGTGCTGCTGCTATAGAAATAAATAATAATAATAATAATAAAAACGACGTCGTTTTAACACAAAAAAATAAAACTTTGACAGTGCACAAATATGACATTTAACTATTCAGAACTGCACAAATATGACCTTCCTCCAAGTCAGCCCTTTTAACGACGTGGCACCGTGTAATTGGATTACCTTTCCATGTTGGCGCGAGTGAGACTCACGCATGGGATTGCTAAATTGGAGGTCATATTTGTTCAGGTTTTGAAAAGCTAAAGGTTCTATTTGTGCACTATCAAAGTTTAAGATCAAAGATAATTTAGTGTCAAGTTTAGGATCTTATTTATGTATTATCTCTTTTATCTAAAGGGTCTTCTTTTATTGCTTAACCCAATTTTAGAAATGCAATTCATTTCTAGGAAATCTAGACAGCACATTTCCAGAAATGCAGTTTTAAAAGTTTAATTAATCTAATATAATTTAACTTTAAAATTTAATTAAATTAACTCACGAAAAAAATAAAAGAACATATAAAAAGAAATGAAAAAGTAATAGGTAATTTGACTTTATTTTATTTATAAAAATTAAATTAATAGTGATAAATAAATTCAAACGAGAGTATGAAACTATTCTCACAGTTTATTAAATTCGGTGGAAAACCCAAGGTGGAGGGATGAAAAACAATGATATTCCCTCTGTCTCATTTTATGTATCGTTATTTCATTTTTAATTCATCTAAAAAAAATATCATCTTTTCTAATTTGGTAAATATTAAATGACAACATCCTCACTTTATTTTTAATGGATGCTTAATAAGAAAAGATAATAAAATGAGAGTACCTATTCTTAAACTCCATATTCAATCACAAGGCGATGCATAAAATGGGACGAAGGGAGTATGATATTTACCAACACATGTTTGCAATAAGTGCTTGTAGTACGTGTTGATCGTTTGTGATATTTTGTCAAATTTTAGCCACTACAATTCTAACCATAGCATGGTCTGAATTGGAGTAATATTCAAATTCATTGCTATAAACTTTTAAAATAAGTACCTCCTATACTATATTTTACTTTACTTTATTGAAATTGAAAGAGTATAAATTAATGCTGATGCAGATTTTTAAGGTCGATCGTTTAATCAATGATGCTTTTACTATCTGTCCCTCAGTGCTTCTTCTTCCATTTTCTCTAATAGGTGATTCTACACACTCAGGGTAGGTTCTTCTCATCCTCTTCATTTTCTCAATCTATTGATTTTCTTTTTTAATTTAGTTTATTTATGGGAATACACTAATATGTTGTTGTTAGTGTTTCATCATGCCATTTTCTGCACTGCTTTTGTTAGCTATGGCTGGAGTTCTTTTAAATATAGTGATTTAATTTGTAGAGGCCAACGCACTAGAAAAATTAGCAGATTCAGTATCATTGTTGTTATTACTGGTTTGTTTTCCTCTTCTTTTTCTTTCTTTCACTGATTTTATGCCCATTACTTCTCGATTCCTTTGAATGTTTGTGCGTTTTTGCTTTAATTTTAGTTCTTTTGCTCTTTCACATAATCTCTTGTAAGATATATTTTACATGCATGTGATGGATCATGTCTCATTTGCACATATATTTTAATGCCCTTTGTTCTCCTTTTTTCTTATAATTTTCTCTTTAATTTTGCAACTAGATCTATTTAATCATAAATCCTAACCTGTCGGCAAAGGGCAATTTGATTGGCCCTGAACACTGATCTTACATACTTTAATTGTGTTGTGAGAGACGTAGTTTACTGATTCCAGGTTGTATAATTAACATTACAATTTGTGTTTGTGCTTGTGCAGCAGCTGTGACTGCATTTATTAATGTTAAATTTGTGTTGTGAGAGATGTAATGTTTGTGTATACAACATTACAATTTGTATACAACCTTAAATTTGTGTTGTGAGACATGTTTCCCTAAAATAGTAATGTTGTATACAAATTGCAACACAAAGAACCACAGAAAACAAAGATTTGACTTTTCACTTGCTTCATGTTTTCATCTTATTTTGCTTCTGGTGGCAGGTGACATGGGGATAAAAAAATTACTTGGAGAAGTTATATTCTAAAAGAAAGTACGCAGATTTCTTCTCCAGCTACTATGATTCCTTTAGATGCATCTATATGGTGGTATTTTCATATTTGTTTTCAATATATGTTGGAAAAAAAAAAAGAAATACCAAGACTTATGTCTTTCCCAACAAGCTTGAGGAAGATCCAAAGGGCATCCCCAACAGTTTTATGTCTTGCATCAGCAAGTAGATGTTGGTGGATTGCGGGAGTTGAATGTGTACATGTACCCTACACCAGATGCTGTTGTGGTATATTGACTGATTTTTTTGTGACTATAGCTTCTTTTGTATAACAACAACAACAGGCCCAGTGTATTCTCACAAAGTAAGGTCTGGAGAGGGTAAAATGTACGCAAAATGTACGCAGCCTATACCGCTATCTCCGAAGAAGTAGAGAGGCTTCTTTTGTATGAAAAAATAAAAGAAAAAAATTGGAAGACTCAAATTAACCACCTAATTAGCTTTCACATGGAAGCAACAGAAAATGAAGAGTAAATGAGGAGTGAACAAAATGTAACAGATTGAATAACTTATTGAAATGTTATTTATATCGAAGAAAAAGAAATATAGTAGAAAATTTAAGTAACTCTTGACATGACCTTGCTAGCTAAACATTTTTTGTTTGTATTTGACTCATAAATAATTTATAATCTACTGCTTACTAGATGCAAGATTATGTCCATGAATTCAGTGGAGAAAACACTTCATTCGACTGATTTTGCAATTTAGTATTTTTCTTATAAAGATAACATCTTCTGACATTTTATTTTTCTCTTCAATGGTTTACATTAGGTTGTGATGCCTACAATTTGAGTAGTGGGAAAGAAAAATCTGTCCTGTACATGGTTGCTGTCTTTGAAAGAGCGTCTCGATAATTTTAGGGTGCTTGGGGGTGATTCTTTGACTTCTGGAAAGATGTAAGTACTCCTCTTTTAGTTAATTAGGTATTTTCTGCATAGAAGCTGATACGAGTCAAATGACTACCTTAGCTTTTGATGACATCTTTGAAGGCCAACACCTAAAGGCTCAAGACTTGGTCACCCTGAGAGCACAAGGATACGCAAGGAAGGATCATTTTGAGCATGACTTAAAGCAATCTCGTGTGTGGAAGGTTGCTTGGTTGCCTATATTGATGCTAACCCGAAAACCACAAGCCTTGAAGTATGAACCATACTCGGTTTTTGAGAGCATTGAAAAGGCGTCATTCATTCAAGTTATAACATACCTTGGCTGCCCCTTCATTAAGGGTATTTTATACATTACATATGGTGTATTTACACACCATGGCAGCCCCTCTTATTAAGGGCAAAGTGGTCTTTTTATCTTCATTTATAGTATATTATAAATAGGCCCCTTTAGTCTTATTTTCACTAGTTTTGAATGATGAAAGATTAAAACACTTGAAAATTCTCTCTCTTGAGAGTAGACCACATTAGTATAGTCTTAGTTAGGACTTGGAAAAGTCATCCTTAGTATAGGGCTTGGAAAAGCCAATATTGTTCTTTGCTTAGAAACGGTGGATCTTGAGGTGAGTCGATTACCTTGGCGGTCACCGTAAGAGTGTGGTTTTAATTATTACATTCATTAGGGGTTAGTTTTGAAATACACTTGGTTCTTAATCTTGTAATAATTTTGGTCTCACTATCTATCTTTATTTTCTATGCAATTTCCTTTGTGTTTGTGTTGAATCTGTGTCTTTTTTCATCTTCATCTCCTCTCTTTAGTTATAATTTTAGTTTCTAGCTTTGTTTCCCGTATCATTTGGTATCAGAGCATGGCTTGATCTTGTTCTTACAAGATCAATCTTGGGCTTGCTTGTTAGAAAATTAAAAAAAAAAGTGTTAAAAACTGAAAATTCTAGAAAAATAGCAATCTGTCTGTGTTTGTGTTCTTGGCCAAAATTGTGTTCTTGTTGTGTCATGGCTGAGATTTGTTTGTTGTGTGACTAGATCTAGTTCTTGTTTGTTTTGTTGTTTCTAGTGTTAGTTTTCTTGTCCACTAACACTTTGAGTCTAGATCTAAACTTGAGCTTGAACTTGTTGAAAGTTGTTGTTATGAACATAAGCTTGGCTCATTGTTGTTGACCATTGTTATGGTGGACTGTTTTGGCCGTGTGGTTTCTCCTTGATGTTCTAAACTTGACCACGTGATATTGTTGTTACTTGGTGGCTTGAGAACCATTTTGTTGAAGTTGTAGTTGTCTTGGCCAAGTGTTGGAGATATTGTTATTGTGGATTGGAGTTGGCCATTGGAATTTTTGTTGTTCTTGAAGATTGTTGTTGTTGTTCTTGAAGTTCTTCACCTTCCTTCAAATATTGTTAGAACATAAAGTGAATATTAGATCCTAAAAGGTGAAGGAAAAAGGTGCATGTACTTGTTAGTCTTGAAAGACCCCCAACCACCAAAAGACTTTATATCACTTCACAACCACTTTTCCATGATTTAAGGACCCATGTTTTAAGGAGAAGTACAAGAAAAAGTCAAGTCTTGAAAATTGAAAAAGGCCCCAAGACTTATTTTCCCTCCTAAAACAAATTCCACCAATCCAAATTAATTTTTGTCCAAGACTTGAACATTTGAGAATAACCACTTGATAAAATTGAACTAATACGTGGCTGCCACGTCATCATTGCTACTGTTCACGCAATATTTTCGAGCTCAAAATTTTAGATTCTTAGTTTCATTTTTATTGTCCCTTAGTTTCGTTGTTGGTTCTAATACTAATTAGAAACTAGTAATCACATACTTAGTTGTAGATTAGTTGTTGAGTCCGTTTCTTTCGTGTCTTCGTTATTTATGTGCTTTTCTCATTTTTAACTCGTCATAACTTCTTTGTTTAAAGTTCATAAGTAGATTTTATTTTGTGTCTTGAGTCGATCAAACAAGAATCTATTCCGGCCGCCAAGTAGAATTGACATCTTATTGACTACCGGAGTATAAACAACTTTCAATATTCGCCGCTCCAAATTGTGAGGATCACAAAAGTGAGTGAATACGAGTGTTGGTGAGGAGCTTTTACTACTAATCTTGTTTGTTCATTTTGTAGATTTAAAAGGTAATATAAGGAGAACATGTCTTCGATAGCCGTGGATTATTGTGACTACAACATGGGAGACTATGATTGTAGTGAGGGGTTTTATGGCTACGAAGTTGAGGGAGGCTGCGGAGGCTATAAAAATATCCATGATCAAAACTTGGGCAGATTTGAGAGTTACGGTTTTGAGGAAGAAAATGAGGTGAATGAAGTGCCTAGTACTTATGGGGAACTTGGATATGATGTAGGACCTTATGATGGATCTTATGATGACGTTGGGGCATGTGAGGAGTCTTACAATTCTCACTCCGAACCTAGATTTGGTGTTAGGTATAACCCTTTCGTTCGCAAAGCTTATGAGAGCTATGATGAGAGTACACGTGAGGAGTGTGAAGATTCATATTCTCCACCTTGTAGTACTTCTTATCAAGATCGATGTAGCGTGAATGGTTATACTAGCTCTAGTGGAGGTTGTCCAACGAGAAGAAGAGGGTATGCATCTCCAAAACCGAGGGGTACTCGTGTAATTTATAATGTTGATCCGAGAAGGAGTGTACACTCCGGAAAGGTGACCATTTATGGGATACCGGGCTGCCTCTTGTATTAAATGATAGGTACTATAGTAACTACATCGTTCCATCCATAGTTGACTACTTGGAGTTGTTTCGTGAGCCTTTACTTGTTCCATACTTCTTGGACGGGTTTAAGGTTACCGAGAGGGTCAAGGTTATCTTCTCCCAATTTGAATACCATGAGGAGGTGGTGCGATATTCTTCCATTGACATACGGTCATGTATACTTAGGTGCCGATTAGTTTGTACAACATAGAGTTCCAAACGTACAAAATTGGCCAAATGTTGTAAGAGACCAATGGGGGAATCGCCTCATGACTTACTTGCTGCCCAAGCCACGAAGAGAAATGCCTACCTACTCCAATCCAAATAATTATGAGAGACAAAAGATTGAGAGGAGTAAGGGAGTGCAAGGTGGTAATCCGAGAGTGGAAAAAGAAGAGGTTGTGTGGAGCGAAGTGAAGGGATTACCACCAAACTGTGCTAACATTGGTTGTCCTTCTATTTTTAAGGACATTTGTGTAGGTACCAACATGGCAAGCGAAGACGAACAATGCCAAAAGTAAGTTGTTGCCCAAGCTTTTGGAGGACCTTCACACCATGACAAAGAAGAATATACTCAAGGACTTCAAGGTAAAATGGCTAACTCTTACACTTTTGTACAAGTGAATGATAATTGTATGGCTAGTAGCCCATTGAGTGTGAGCTGTAGCTTGCCTATATGTGAGTCTATTGTTTCTTTGACACTTGATGATGATGTACATATTGTGAGTGTGGATACACTAGTTGACTTATTGATGACCGAATCGACTCTTCTTGTAAGATCGATGTATGTCCACCTAGTGTTGAAACCATTATGTTGAATGAAAGTACATTATCTTCTGAAATTTGTGTTGATCAACTTATGTGTGAAAATGTAACACCCCATACTTAATTATGTGCATTAGTCATGGTTATATGTGTTGGAGTATATGTATTGATCCTAAGTTAGGTATATATGAGTTTAAGTATGAGTATTGATTATTTTGAGATGGTTTCAAGTGTATAGTTTGATTATATGTGTATGGGAATCGACTTTATTTATACCGGAATTTGCCCGTCGATGGTTCCATACGAATTTTATTGAATAATCTTTCCAACGATATAAATATTTCCAAAAACGGATAAGTTTCGGATATAATCGAGCACGTTCGAAACTATAAAACGGCGGCCGGGATAATTGTGAACAGTAAATGTGCAGGAAATTCAAACTACTGAGGCCTGCCAGTTTTTTGGGTCGACTTTAAACGATCATAACTCACTCAATATAATGAACTGGGAGATCTACCACCTATCAAAAGAAATATCTTTGAGTCTTCTTTCCAATTCAATTGGTTTCATCCAAATCCAACATCTGAGTAAGGAGTTATACTCGTTTTACTTCAGCCTCTCAAAACAGTTTTTTAGGGTCAACTTCAAACGATTATAAATCCTTGTACAGGACGAACTGTGTGTCCTACTTTATATGAAATGAAATCCCTTTGAATCATCTATCCAACGATACTAATTTCACCCAAATCCGATATCGGAGCAAAGAGTTATGGCTGATTTACTTTAGCCTGTCAAAACAGTCCACCATGGACAGATTCGGATTTACTTAAATTTTTAAGGGCAATATGGTCATTTTCAATCACCTCTTGGACGAAAATTGGACATTATATAGATATAATTGGTCTTATATCCATCAATTATCATCATATTATTGGAAATAAGAAACCCTAGCCTAATTTCAACACCAATTATCTTGTGATTCAACCGTAGAAAATCCAAATTGATTCCGTAGTTGTGTTCACCGTCTCGAGGGCTTCGAGAAGCACCCCTTATTTGTGCCAACAGGACTTCGAAATCAAAAGGGTCATTTTATGGTAAGGATGTAAATTATGTTGGTGTTATTTATATGGATATGTATATATATATATATATATGCATGTGAGCATAAGAAGTATGTTATTTGATTGTTGTTGAAAGATGATTGGAAATGATGTTGGATTATTCTTGTGCATGGTTGGATTATGTTGAATTGTGAAGGGATTTGGTGTGATGATGTGGTATTGAAATGATGATTATATATATATATACACATAAACCTATTGATCAAGTTGGTTTTTGGAATGTTTTACAAATATTGGTTGTATGGAATTATGGAAGAGAATTGTGGTGTTGGGTTGCTAATACTAGATGCCAAATATTTCATTGTAGATAAGTGACTTGTAAAGGCGGGAAGTTGTGTCGAATTGGTGTCCGAATCTACAACGAGGTATGTAAAGCATACTCTAACGATGTTCTTTGACATGAAAACACCAATGTTCCATCAAGTAAGATTCCGAGGTTGTCCAAAAACATGTATTGTTCTACATTACCAACGAAGTTGTTTCCATTCTATAAAGTGTCAAAATATTTCATTGATATACCAAAAGGCTCCTATTTCAGTGTTGTGATATTGATGATTCTAAAACACATTGTTGATGTACTAATGAGTTTTTATTACATCGTTATTGTATAGAAGGTCTATTACTTGATTCCTATTGATGTATCATTGTTCCAAAGGTACTATATTGGCATGAACACTAATGTAATAATCTCAAAAGCTTTTGAACTAAGTTATTGGAAAGATTTCTTATGTGTGTTACTTGATATACGTGTGGGTGGTATCCCAGGGGCATAAGCCTAGCATGGGTCGATCCCAATTGATATGTACTGGAGGCAGCCTAATGGTCACAGTACGGTACAGTATTGATTATTGTTAGGTGGTTGGAGGTTCGGGAGGAGGAGGTAATGGCGAATGATAATTGTAAAGAAAGAAATGAACGAATATATACCGTTCCACAAATGTATTTGAATCCAAGAACCCAGTTCAGATTAATGATAATGTACATGATCCTAAAAGTTTTTATGAAGTGTGGTTCACTTCTATTATGATTTATTCACATGTGTATGATTTTCTAGATCCCCCATATCACATATGATTATCTACAGCTTTACATACTCAGTACATATTTCGTACTGACGTCCCTCACGGGGGACCTGCATTTCATGCTGCAGGCACAGGTACTTCAGCTTATTCACAGCATAGATAGGAGCCGGGTCGTACAACTATTGTTGGTGAGCTCCAGTTTGCTTCGGAGCTTTCCGAGTCGGTTCCTTATGTTTTGTTATTGTACAGGAGTCATGTGTGGGCGGGGGTTTGTCCCGACCCTAGTTATGTCATGTATATATGTCCTAGAGGCTTTGTAGACATAAGGAAGGGTAAAGTCATGGAACTTTATATAGTGATGTTATATCTGTATACGTGGTGGCCCCGATGGCCAAGTGTTATATATATATCTATATATTTGTACGTGTTGTGCTGATACAGGTAATTAGATTCTTCTATATGCAGCGAAGTGCTGTCCAAATTTTTGGTGACATGTAAGTGAAAGTACAGGTATTTGAACGGGTTCTCCCGGGCCTTCTCGGCTTCGGGTGCCAGTCCGGCCCGATGGGATTTTGGGGCGTGACAAAAGTGGTATCAGAGCGGTTCGTCCTAGTGAGTCTACAAAGCCGTGTCTACGTAGAGTCTTGTTTATCGGTGTGTTGTGCACCACATCTATAAACAGGAGGCTATGGACATTTAGGAATTGTTTCTTTTCTTCATGTATTAGATCGTGCGATAGAGCTTATATTGTATATGAAATCATAGTTGACCACTGAATGAGTTTGTTTCTCTTATTATAGTAATGATGCCGGTTACCAGAAGCAAGAATACCGGTAAGCAAGTAGATGTGGCTGCCGGAGAGGGGACTAGTAAGTTACCCACTATACCATCTAATCAAAGTGAGGCTCCAGCTGAGCATGCATCAGAAACTTCCCCCAGTCCGGAAGAAATAAGAGGGAGGAGAACTATATCCCCAGAGCCACCTATTAATGCTGTTGATCAAGATCTTAGAAATGCAGTACAACTTTTGACTCGTATAGTTGCTGGGCAAGTCCAAGGGCAAGCTATTCCTATCGTGGGTTCTAGCGGTACTGATAGGGCGGCTAGTCTTCGGACGCAAGATTTTCTTAAGATGGATCCGCCTACTTTTACCGGATCCGATCTTAATGAAGATCCGCAGGACTTTATTGATCAGATCCAAAGGGCCCTAGAGGTGATGCATGTATCGGGCAGAGAGACAGTGGAGTTAGCCGCGTATAGATTCAAAGGTGAGGCTATATATTGGTATGAAGACTGGAAATGGTCAAGGGGCATTGATGCACCCCCAGCTACTTGGAAAGAGTTCAAAGAGGCATTTATTGATCATTATCTTCCATATGAGACTCGTCAGGCCCGTGCGGATCAGTTTTTAAATCTTCGGCAGGGTAATACAAGTGTGAGGGAGTATAGTCTTCGATTTAATTCCTTGTCCAGATATGCTCCTAATGTTATAGCTACAATGGATGACAGAGTTCATCGGTATGTGAATGGATTGGATCCGTATTTGGTTAGGGATTGTACTATTGCTGCACTGAATAAAGATATGGATATAGCTAGGATCCAAGCATTTGCACAGAAAATGGAAGATCAGAGGCAAAGAAGAAGAACACAGGAATTTGAAAGCGGATCTTCTAAGAGGGCCAGATCTACAGGGCAGTTTATGGCGCCACAGGGAGGTTTTAGACCTCAATTTTCTGCTAGACCACCTAGGCCATTATTTTCTTATTCTGCAGCTAGTGTTCCACCACAGCATCAGGGGTTCAGAGGTAGTCAATTTGGGCAAAGAAGTGAGGGTCATAATTCGCGATCTGTGGGTTATCATGGGCAAGGAAATATGAGCCAATCGAGACCTCCTCGAGAGCCATGCAATAAATATGGAAAGCATCATATGGGCGTATGTCGAATGGGAACAAATGTTTGTTATTGGTGCGGTATGACGGGGCATATGATGAGAGAATGCCCACGAAGGGGCGCAGGTGGCATAGCACGACCTTCGGAATCAGCTGTTGCATCATCGTCACAGGTATCTTATTCTGGTAGGGGTGCACGACCTGCGGGTCACGCTAGCAATGAAAAAAGAGTCGCCAGTTCCAGCGGGACTCAGAATAGCACTTATGCTTTAGCGGATCGACAGAATCTAGAGGCTTCCCCAGATGTGGTTACGGGTACGTTGTCCATATTTTCATTTGATGTATATGCTCTAATTGATCCCGGTTCTACATTATCATATGTTACTCCTTTGGTTGTTGGAAAGTTCAAAAGAACCCCCGAGTTGTTAGATAAGCCGTTGGAAGTGTCTACCCCGGTTGGGGAATCTATTATTGCTAGAAGAGTGTATAAAGATTGTGTAGTAACTGTGTGTGGTCGAGACACGATGGCCAATCTTGTGGAACTAGAAATGGTAGATTTTGATGTTATAATGGGTATGGATTGGTTGGCGTCTTGTTATGCCAAAATTGACTGTTGTACGAAAAAGATGTATTTACATTTTCCTGATGAAGCAGTTATTGAATGGCAAGGTAAGATTGGCGCACCAAGAGGTAGATTTATTTCTTATTTCAAAGCGAGAAAAATGATTTCCAAGGGCTACATATGTCATTTAGTTAGAGTAAAGGATACGGAATCGGAATCACCAGATCTTCACACTGTACCAGTGGTAAATGAATATCCTGATGTATTCCCTGAAGATCTTCCAGGTTTGCCTCCTGAACGAGAAGTAGAGTTTGGTATTGATGTAATACCAGGCACCCAACCAATCTCCATTCCTCCATATAGAATGGCCCCAGCAGAATTGCGAGAATTGAAAGAGCAATTGAAAGATTTACTAGAGAAGGGATTCATAAGGCCTAGTATGTCCCCCTGGGGAGCACCAGTGTTATTTGTGCGCAAAAAGGATGGCTCGCTAAGGATGTGTATTGATTATCGGCAATTGAATAAGGTGACTATTAAGAATAAATATCCTCTCCCAAGAATTGATGATTTATTTGATCAGTTACAGGGCGCCAAGTGCTTTTCTAAGATTGATTTGAGGTCAGGTTACCACCAAGTGAGGGTCAAAGAAAAAGATATACCCAAAACAGCTTTCCGAACAAGGTATGGTCATTATGAGTTTCTAGTTATGTCATTTGGGCTAACAAATGCACCTGCAGCTTTTATGGATTTGATGAATAGGGTGTTTAAGCCATTCCTGGATGTATTTTTGATAGTTTTTATAGATGATATTCTAGTTTATTCTAGATCAGAAGAGGACCATGCCAATCACTTACGACAGACATTGCAGACTCTTCGTGATTGTAAGCTTTATGCAAAGTTCTCTAAATGTGAGTTTTGGTTAAAGTCGGTGGCATTTTTGGGTCATATTGTATCTAGTCAAGGGATAAAGGTTGATGCTCAAAAGATAGAAGCTGTGAAGAACTGGCCAAGGCCCACAACGCCTACGGAGATTCGTAGTTTTCTCGGGTTAACCGGTTATTATAGAAGGTTTGTTAAAGACTTTTCTTCCATTTCAGCACCCTTAACCAAGCTAACGCATAAAGCATCCAAGTTCCAATGGAATGATGCGTGTGAGGAGAGTTTCCAAGAATTGAAGAACAAGTTGATTTCTACACCCGTGTTGGTACTTCCAGAAGGCACCGAAGGGTATACAGTGTATTGTGATGCTTCCAAAATTAGTTTAGGATGTGTATTGATGCAGCATGGTAAGGTAATAGCATATGCTTCTAGACAATTGCGGCCACATGAGAAAAATTATCCTACACACGATCTTGAGCTGGCAGCAGTTATTTTTGCTGTAAAGATATGGCGCCACTACTTATATGGGGTTCATGTTGATATATATTCTGACCATAAGAGCTTGCAATATATTTTTAATCAGAAGGATCTAAATTTAAGGCAGCGGAGATGGCTTGAACTATTAAAGGACTACGATGTTGATATCTTGTACCATCCAGGGAAAGCAAATGTGGTAGCTGATGCGTTAAGTCGTAAGGCTATGATGGCGCCTATAGAAAGGCAAGGGATGGTTAAAGATCTGCATCAATTAGCTAGTCTAGGAGTTCGTCTTCTCAAAACTCCGAACGAGGAGCTTATTGTGCATAATGCCGCAAAATCCCCATTAGTAGCTGAGGTGAAAGAGAAGCAAGATGCAGATCCTATTTTATTACAGCTTAAGGAGAACGTTCAGAGTGGTGCGACCAAGGCATTTGAGCTTACGCGAGAAGGAGTACTTCAGTGCCAAAACCGATTGTGTGTGCCGGATGTAGACGGGCTAAGAAAGAAGATTATGACAGAGGAACATTTTTCAAGGTATTCCATTCATCCAGGATCAACCAAAATGTATCAAGATTTGAAAGATATGTATTGGTGGAATGACATGAAGAAGAGCATTGCAGAATTTGTAGTTGAATGTCCAAATTGTCAAAGAGTTAAAGTTGAGCACCAAAAACCCGGAGGCTATATGCAATGCATAGATCTTCCAATTTGGAAGTGGGACATGATCAACATGGATTTTGTTACAGGTTTGCCTCGTACAGCTCGGAAATTTGATTCTATATGGGTGATTGTGGATAGGCTTACTAAATCCGCACATTTCTTACCCGTTAAGACCACTTACACAGTTGAAGAATATTCGAAGCTGTATGTTAAAGAAATAGTCCGATTGCATGGAGTGCAAACTTCTATTATATCGGATCGGGGAACTCAATTTACTGCAAACTTTTGGAAATCTTTCCAACGGAGTTTGGGAACACAAGTGAATCTGAGTACAGCTTTTCACCCTCAGACGGATGGACAAGCAGAGCGCACCATTCAAACACTTGAAGATATGCTACGAGCATGTGTTATAGATTTTAAAGGCAGCTGGGATGATCATTTACCTCTTATTGAGTTTGCCTACAATAATAGCTATCATTCAAGTATCAAAATGGCACCATATGAAGCTTTATATGGGAGGAAGTGTAGATCACCAATAGGATGGTTCGAAGCGGGTGAAACTCTTATGTTCGGACCGGATCTTGTGTATCAAACCATAGAAAAAGTCAAGGTGATTCAGAAACGGTTGAAAACAGCTCAAAGACGACACAAGTCATATGCGGATAGTAGAAGAAGAGAGCTAGAGTTTTCGTTAGACGATTGGGTATTTTTGAAGGTATCACCAATGAAAGGGGTGATGAGATTTGGCAAGAAAGGAAAGTTGAGTCCACGATATATAGGCCCATATAAGATTATTCGAAGATGTGGGCAAGTTGCTTATGAATTAGAGCTACCCCTAAACTCTCATCAGTGCATCCAGTATTTCATGTATCGATGCTTCGAAAGTGCAACGGAGATCCGTCCCTTATTACTTCTACTGAAGATGTGCAAGTCACAGAAGATCTTACCTATGAGGAGATGGCTATTGCTATATTAGATCGTCAAGTTAAGAAGATGAGAAATAAAGAAGTAGCATCGGTGAAAGTACTTTGGAGAAATCAACAAAGGGAAGAGATTACATGGGAAGCGGAGGAAGAAATGAAATCGAAATACCCTTATTTGTTCGAAGGTGAAAAAGAAGTGCAAGGAGTGTAACTGGGACACTAACAAGTAAGTTTTTACATATGCATACTATCTATATGATGACGTGAATATTAATTATGAATTCGAACTTGTTTCGGCTAAATAACTACATTTACATTCGAGGACGAATGTCCTTAAGGGGGGAAGGATGTAACACCCCATACTTAATTATGTGCATTAGCCTTGGTTATATGTGTTGGAGTATATGTATTGATCCTAAGTTAGGTATATATGAGTTTAAGTATGAGTATTGATTATTTTGAGATGGTTTCAAGTGTATAGTTTGATTATATGTGTATGGGAATCGACTTTATTTATACCGGAATTTGCCCGTCGATGGTTCCATACGAATTTTATTGAATAAGATTTCCAACTATATAAATATTTCCAAAAACGGATAAGTTTCGGATATAATCGAGCACGTTCGAAACTATAAAACGGCGGCCGGGATAATTGTGAACAGTAAATGTGCAGGAAATTCAAACTACTGAGGCCTGCCAGTTTTTTGGGTCGACTTTAAACAATCATAACTCACTCAATATAATGAACTGGGAGATCTACCACCTATCAAAAGAAATATCTTTGAGTCTTCTTTCCAATTCAATTGGTTTCATCCAAATCCAACATCTGAGTAAGGAGTTATACTCGTTTTACTTCAGCCTCTCAAAACAGTTTTTTAGGGTCAACTTCAAACGATTATAAATCCTTGTACAGGACGAACTGTGTGGCCTACTTTATATGAAATGATATCCCTTTGAATCATCTATCCAACGATACTAATTTCACCCAAATCCGATATCGGAGCAAAGAGTTAAGGCTGATTTACTTTAGCCTGTCAAAACAGTCCACCATGGACAGATTCGGATTTACTTAAATTTTTAAGGGCAATATGGTCATTTTCCATCACCTCTTGGACGAAAATTGGTCATTATATAGATATAATTGGTCTTATATCCATCAATTATCATCATATTATTGGAAATAAGAAACCCTAGCCTAATTTCAACACCAATTATCTTGTGATTCAACCGTAGAAAATCCAAATTGATTCCGTAGTTGTATTCACCGTCTCGAGGTCTTCGAGAAGCACCCCTTATTTGTGCCAACAGGACTTCGAAATCAAAAGGGTCATTTTATGGTAAGGATGTAAATTATGTTGGTGTTATTTATATGGATATGTATATATATATATATATATAAATATATATATATATATATATATATATATATGCATGTGAGCATAAAAAGTATGTTATTTGATTGTTGTTGAAAGATGATTGGAAATGATGTTGGATTATTCTTGTGCATGGTTGGATTATGTTGAATTGTGAAGGGATTTGGTGTGATGATGTGGTATTGAAATGATGATTATATATATATATACACATAAACCTATTGATCAAGTTGGTTTTTGGAATGTTTTACAAATATTGGTTGTATGGAATTATGGAAGAGAATTGTGGTGTTGGGTTGCTAATACTAGATGCCAAATATTTCATTGTAGATAAGTGACTTGTAAAGGCGGGAAGTTGTGTCGAATTGGTGTCCGAATCTACAACGAGGTATGTAAAGCATACTCTAACGATGTTCTTTGACATGAAAACACCAATGTTCCATCAAGTAAGATTCCGAGGTTGTCCAAAAACATGTATTGTTCTACATTACCAACGAAGTTGTTTCCATTCTATAAAGTGTCAAAATATTTCATTGATATACCAAAAGGCTCCTATTTCAGTGTTGTGATATTGATGATTCTAAAACACATTGTTGATGTACTAATGAGTCTTTATTACATCGTTATTGTATAGAAGGTCTATTACTTGATTCCTATTGATGTATCATTGTTCCAAAGGTACTATATTGGCATGAACACTAATGTAATATTCTCAAAAGCTTTTGAACTAAGTTATTGGAAAGATTTCTTATGTGTGTTACTTGATATACGTGTGGGTGGTATCCCAGGGGCATAAGCCTAGCATGGGTCGATCCCAATTGATATGTACTGGAGGCAGCCTAATGGTCACAGTACGGTACAGTATTGATTATTTTTAGGTGGTTGGAGGTTCGGGAGGAGGAGGTAATGGCGAATGATAATTGTAAAGAAAGAAATGAACGAATATATACCGTTCCACAAATGTATTTGAATCCAAGAACCCAGTTCAGATTAATGATAATGTACATGATCCTAAAAGTGTTTATGAAGTGTGGTTCACTTCTATTATGATTTATTCACATGTGTATGATTTTCTTGATCCCCCATATCACATATGATTATCTACAGCTTTACATACTCAGTACATATTTCGTACTGACGTCCCTCACGGGGGACCTGCATTTCATGCTGCAGGCACAGGTACTTCAGCTTATTCACAGCATAGATAGGAGCCGGGTCGTACATCTATTGTTGGTGAGCTCCAGTTTGCTTCGGAGCTTTCCGAGTCGGTTCCTTATGTTTTGTTATTGTACAGGAGTCATGTGTGGGCGGGGGTTTGTCCCGACCCTAGTTATGTCATGTATATATGTCCTAGAGGCTTTGTAGACATAAGGAAGGGTAAAGTCATGGAACTTTATATAGTGATGTTATATCTGTATACGTGGTGGCCCCGATGGCCAAGTGTTATATATATATCTATATATTTCTACGTGTTGTGCTGATACAGGTAATTAGATTCTTCTATATGCAGCGAAGTGCTGTCCAAATTTTTGGTGACATGTAAGTGAAAGTACAGGTATTTGAACGGGTTCTCCCGGGCCTTCTCGGCTTCGGGTGCCAGTCCGGCCCGATGGGATTTTGGGGCGTGACAAAAGTGGTATCAGAGCGGTTCGTCCTAGTGAGTCTACAAAGCCGTGTCTACGTAGAGTCTTGTTTATCGGTGTGTTGTGCACCACATCTATAAACAGGAGGCTATGGACATTTAGGAATTGTTTCTTTTCTTCATGTATTAGATCGTGCGATAGAGCTTATATTGTATATGAAATCATAGTTGACCACTGAATCAGTTTGTTTCTCTTATTATAGTAATGATGCCGGTTACCAGAAGCAAGAATACCGGTAAGCAAGTAGATGTGGCTGCCGGAGAGGGGACTAGTAAGTCACCCACTATACCATCTAATCAAAGTGAGGCTCCAGCTGAGCATTCATCAGAAACTTCCCCCAGTCCGGAAGAAATAAGAGGGAGGAGAACTATATCCCCAGAGCCACCTATTAATGTTGTTGATCAAGATCTTAGAAATGCAGTACAACTTTTGACTCGTATAGTTGCTGGGCAAGTCCAAGGGCAAGCTATTCCTATCGTGGGTTCTAGCGGTACTGATAGGGCGGCTAGTCTTCGGACGCAAGATTTTCTTAAGATGGATCCGCCTACTTTTACCGGATCCGATCTTAATGAAGATCCGCAGGACTTTATTGATCAGATCCAAAGGGCCCTAGAGGTGATACATGTATCGGGCAGAGAGACAGTGGAGTTAGCCGCGTATAGATTCAAAGGTGAGGCTATATATTGGTATGAAGACTGGAAATGGTCAAGGGGCATTGATGCACCCCCAGCTACTTGGAAAGAGTTCAAAGAGGCATTTATTGATCATTATCTTCCATATGAGACTCGTCAGGCCCGTGCGGATCAGTTTTTAAATCTTCGGCAGGGTAATACAAGTGTGAGGGAGTATAGTCTTCGATTTAATTCCTTGTCCAGATATGCTCCTAATGTTATAGCTACTATGGATGACAGAGTTCATCGGTATGTGAATGGATTGGATCCGTATTTGGTTAGGGATTGTACTATTGCTGCACTGAATAAAGATATGGATATAGCTAGGATCCAAGCATTTGCATAGAAAATGGAAGATCAGAGGCAAAGAAGAAGAACACAGGAATTTGAAAGCGAATCTTCTAAGAGGGCCAGATCTACAGGGCAGTTTATGGTGCCACAGGGAGGTTTTAGACCTCAATTTTCTGCTAGACCACCAAGGCCATTATTTTCTTATTCTGCAGCTAGTGTTCCACCACAGCATCAGGGGTTCAGAGGTAGTCAATTTGGGCAAAGAAGTGAGGGTCATAATTCGCGATCTGTGGGTTATCATGGGCAAGGAAATATGAGCCAATCGAGACCTCCTCGAGAGCCATGCAATAAATATGGAAAGCATCATATGGGCGTATGTCGAATGGGAACAAATGTTTGTTATTGGTGCGGTATGACGGGGCATATGATGAGAGAATGCCCACGAAGGGGCGCAGGTGGCATAGCACGACCTTCGGAATCAGCTGTTGCATCATCGTCACCGGTATCTTATTCTGGTAGGGGTGCACGACCTGCGGGTCACGCTAGCAATGAAAAAAGAGTCGCCAGTTCCAGCGGGACTCAGAATCGCACTTATGCTTTAGCGGATCGACAGAATCTAGAGGCTTCCCCAGATGTGGTTACGGGTACGTTGTCCATATTTTCATTTGATGTATATGCTCTAATTGATCCCGGTTCTACATTATCATATGTTACTCCTTTGGTTGTTGGAAAGTTCAAAAGAACCCCCGAGTTGTTAGATAAGCCGTTGGAAGTGTCTACCCCGGTTGGGGAATCTATTATTGCTAGAAGAGTGTATAAAGATTGTGTAGTAACTGTGTGTGGTCGAGACACGATGGCCAATCTTGTGGAACTAGAAATGGTAGATTTTGATGTTATAATGGGTATGGATTGGTTGGCGTTTTGTTATGCCAAAATTGACTGTTGTACGAAAAAGATGTATTTACATTTTCCTGATGAAGCAGTTATTGAATGGCAAGGTAAGATTGGCGCACCAAGAGGTAGATTTATTTCTTATTTCAAAGCGAGAAAAATGATTTCCAAGGGATACATATGTCATTTAGTTAGAGTAAAGGATACGGAATCGGAATCACCAGATCTTCACACTGTACCAGTGGTAAATGAATATCCTGATGTATTCCCTGAAGATCTTCTAGGTTTGCCTCCTGAACGAGAAGTAGAGTTTGGTACTGATGTAATACCAGGCACCCAACCAATCTCCATTCCTCCATATAGAATGGCCCCAGCAGAATTGCGAGAATTGAAAGAGCAATTGAAAGATTTACTAGAGAAGGGATTCATAAGGCCTAGTATGTCCCCCTGGGGAGCACCAGTGTTATTTGTGCGCAAAAAGGATGGCTCGCTGAGGATGTGTATTGATTATCGGCAATTGAATAAGGTGACTATTAAGAATAAATATCCTCTCCCAAGAATTGATGATTTATTTGATCAGTTACAGGGCGCCAAGTGCTTTTCTAAGATTGATTTAAGGTCAGGTTACCACCAAGTGAGGGTCAAAGAAAAAGATATACCCAAAACAGCTTTCCGAACAAGGTATGGTCATTATGAGTTTCTAGTTATGTCATTTGGGCTAACAAATGCACCTGCAGCTTTTATGGATTTGATGAATAGGGTGTTTAAGCCATTCCTGGATGTATTTTTGATAGTTTTTATAGATGATATTCTAGTTTATTCTAGATCAGAAGAGGACCATGCCAATCACTTACGACAGACATTGCAGACTCTTCGTGATTGTAAGCTTTATGCAAAGTTCTCTAAATGTGAGTTTTGGTTAAAGTCGGTGGCATTTTTGGGTCATATTGTATCTAGTCAAGGGATAAAGGTTGATGCTCAAAAGATAGAAGCTGTGAAGAACTGGCCAAGGCCCACAACGCCTACGGAGATTCGTAGTTTTCTCGGGTTAGCCGGTTATTATAGAAGGTTTGTTAAAGACTTTTCTTCCATTTTAGCACCCTTAACCAAGCTAACGCATAAAGCATCCAAGTTCCAATGGAATGATGCGTGTGAGGAGAGTTTCCAAGAATTGAAGAACAAGTTGATTTCTACACCCGTGTTGGTACTTCCAGAAGGCACCGAAGGGTATACAGTGTATTGTGATGCTTCCAAAATTAGTTTAGGATGTGTATTGATGCAGCATGGTAAGGTAATAGCATATGCTTCTAGACAATTGCGGCCACATGAGAAAAATTATCCTACACACGATCTTGAGCTGGCAGCAGTTATTTTTGCTTTAAAGATATGGCGCCACTACTTATATGGGGTTCATGTTGATATATATACTGACCATAAGAGCTTGCAATATATTTTTAATCAGAAGGATCTAAATTTAAGGCAGCGGAGATGGCTTGAACTATTAAAGGACTACGATGTTGATATCTTGTACCATCCAGGGAAAGCAAATGTGGTAGCTGATGCGTTAAGTCGTAAGGCTATGATGGCGCCTATAGAAAGGCAAGGGATGGTTAAAGATCTTCATCAATTAGCTAGTCTAGGAGTTCGTCTTCTCGAAACTCCGAACGAGGAGCTTATTGTGCATAATGCCGCGAAATCCCCATTAGTAGCTGAGGTGAAAGAGAAGCAAGATGCAGATCCTATTTTATTACAGCTTAAGGAGAACGTTCAGAGTGGTGCGACCAAGGCATTTGAGCTTACGCGAGAAGGAGTACTTCAGTGCCAAAACTGATTGTGTGTGCCGGATGTAGACGGGCTAAGAAAGAAGATTATGACAGAGGAACATTTTTCAAGGTATTCCATTCATCCAGGATCAACCAAAATGTATCAAGATTTGAAAGATATGTATTGGTGGAATGACATGAAGAAGAGCATTGCAGAATTTGTAGTTGAATGTCCAAATTGTCAAAGAGTTAAAGTTGAGCACCAAAAACCCGGAGGCTATATGCAATGCATAGATCTTCCAATTTGGAAGTGGGACATGATCAACATGGATTTTGTTACAGGTTTGCCTCGTACAGCTCGGAAATTTGATTCTATATGGGTGATTGTGGATAGGCTTACTAAATCCGCACATTTCTTACCCGTTAAGACCACTTACACAGTTGAAGAATATTCGAAGCTGTATGTTAAAGAAATAGTCCGATTGCATGGAGTGCAAACTTATATTATATCGGATCGGGGAACTCAATTTACTGCAAACTTTTGGAAATCTTTCCAACGGAGTTTGGGAACACAAGTGAATCTGAGTACAGCTTTTCACCCTCAGACGGATGGACAAGCAGAGCGCACCATTCAAACACTTGAAGATATGCTACGAGCATGTGTTATAGATTTTAAAGGCAGCTGGGATGATCATTTACCTCTTATTGAGTTTGCCTACAATAATAGCTATCATTCAAGTATCAAAATGGCACCATATGAAGCTTTATATGGGAGGAAGTGTAGATCACCAATAAGATGGTTCGAAGCGGGTGAAACTCTTATGTTCGGACCGGATCTTGTGTATCAAACCATAGAAAAAGTCAAGGTGATTCAGCAACGGTTGAAAACAACTCAAAGACGACACAAGTCATATGCGGATAGTAGAAGAAGAGAGCTAGAGTTTTCGTTAGGCGATTGGGTATTTTTGAAGGTATCACCAATGAAAGGGGTGATGAGATTTGGCAAGAAAGGAAAGTTGATTCCACGATATATTGGCCCATATAAGATTATTCGAAGATGTGGGCAAGTTGCTTATGAATTAGAGCTACCCCTAAACTCTCATCAGTGCATCCAGTATTTCATGTATCGATGCTTCGAAAGTGCAATGGAGATCCGTCCCTTATTACTTCTACTGAAGATGTGCAAGTCACAGAAGATCTTACCTATGAGGAGATGCCTATTGCTATATTAGATTGTCAAGTTAAGAAGATGAGAAATAAAGAAGTAGCATCGGTGAAAGTACTTTGGAGAAATCAACAAAGGGAAGAGATTACATGGGAAGCGGAGGAAGAAATGAAATCGAAATACCCTTATTTGTTCGAAGGTGAAAAAGAAGTGCAAGGAGTGTAACTGGGACACTAACAAGTAAGTTTTTACATATGCATACTATCTATATGATGACGTGAATATTAATTATGAATTCGAACTTGTTTCGGCTAAATAACTACATTTACATTCGAGGACGAATGTCCTTAAGGGGGGAAGGATGTAACACCCCATACTTAATTATGTGCATTAGCCATGGTTATATGTGTTGGAGTATATGTATTGATCCTAAGTTAGGTATATATGAGTTTAAGTATGAGTATTGATTATTTTGAGATGGTTTCAAGTGTATAGTTTGATTATATGTGTATGGGAATCGACTTTATTTATACCGGAATTTGCCCGTCGATGGTTCCATACGAAGTTTATTGAATAAGATTTCCAACTATATAAATATTTCCAAAAACGGATAAGTTTCGGATATAATCGAGCACGTTCGAAACTATAAAACGGCGGCCGGGATAATTGTGAACAGTAAATGTGCAGGAAATTCAAACTACTGAGGCCTGCCAGTTTTTTGGGTCGACTTTAAACGATCATAACTCACTCAATATAATGAACTGGGAGATCTACCACCTATCAAAAGAAATATCTTTGAGTCTTCTTTCCAATTCAATTGGTTTCATCCAAATCCAACATCTGAGTAAGGAGTTATACTCGTTTTACTTCAGCCTCTCAAAACAGTTTTTTAGGGTCAACTTCAAACGATTATAAATCCTTGTACAGGACGAACTGGGTGTCCTACTTTATATGAAATGAAATCCCTTTGAATTATCTATCCAACTATACTAATTTCACCCAAATCCGATATCGGAGCAAAGAGTTATGGCTGATTTACTTTAGCCTGTCAAAACAGTCCACCATGGACAGATTCGGATTTACTTAAATTTTTAAGGGCAATATGGTCATTTTCCATCACCTCTTGGACGAAAATTGGTCATTATATAGATATAATTGGTCTTATATCCATCAATTATCATCATATTATTGGAAATAAGAAACCCTAGCCTAATTTCAACACCAATTATCTTGTGATTCAACCGTAGAAAATCCAAATTGATTCCGTAGTTGTATTCACCGTCTCGAGGTCTTCGAGAAGCACCCCTTATTTGTGCCAACAGGACTTCGAAATCAAAAGGGTCATTTTATGGTAAGGATGTAAATTATGTTGGTGTTATTTATATGGATATGTATATATATATATATATATATATATATATATATATATATATATATATATATATATATATATATATATATATATATATATATATATATGCATGTGAGCATAAAAAGTATGTTATTTGATTGTTGTTGAAAGATGATTGGAAATGATGTTGGATTATTCTTGTGCATGGTTGGATTATGTTGCATTGTGAAGGGATTTGGTGTGATGATGTGGTATTGAAATGATGATTATATATATATATACACATAAACCTATTGATCAAGTTGGTTTTTGGAATGTTTTACAAATATTGGTTGTATGGAATTATGGAAGAGAATTGTGGTGTTGGGTTGCTAATACTAGATGCCAAATATTTCATTGTAGATAAGTGACTTGTAAAGGCGGGAAGTTGTGGCGAATTGGTGTCCGAATCTACAACGAGGTATGTAAAGCATACTCTAACGATGTTCTTTGACATGAAAACACCAATGTTCCATCAAGTAAGATTCCGAGGTTGTCCAAAAACATGTATTGTTCTACATTACCAACGAAGTTGTTTCCATTCTATAAAGTGTCAAAATATTTCATTGATATACCAAAAGGCTCCTATTTCAGTGTTGTGATATTGATGATTCTAAAACACATTGTTGATGTACTAATGAGTCTTTATTACATCGTTATTGTATAGAAGGTCTATTACTTGATTCCTATTGATGTATCATTGTTCCAAAGGTACTATATTGGCATGAACACTAATGTAATAATCTCAAAAGCTTTTGAACTAAGTTATTGGAAAGATTTCTTATGTGTGTTACTTGATATACGTGTAGGTGGTATCCCAGGGGCATAAGCCTAGCATGGGTCGATCCCAATTGATATGTACTGGAGGCAGCCTAATGGTCACAGTACGGTACAGTATTGATTATTGTTAGGTGGTTGGAGGTTCGGGAGGAGGAGGTAATGGCGAATGATAATTGTAAAGAAAGAAATGAACGAATATATACCGTTCCACAAATGTATTTGAATCCAAGAACCCAGTTCAGATTAATGATAATGTACATGATCCTAAAAGTGTTTATGAAGTGTGGTTCACTTCTATTATGATTTATTCACATGTGTATGATTTTCTTGATCCCCCATATCACATATGATTATCTACAGCTTTACATACTCAGTACATATTTCGTACTGACGTCCCTCACGGGGGACCTGCATTTCATGCTGCAGGCACAGGTACTTCAGCTTATTCACAGCATAGATAGGAGCCGGGTCGTACATCTATTGTTGGTGAGCTCCAGTTTGCTTCGGAGCTTTCCGAGTCGGTTCCTTATGTTTTGTTATTGTACAGGAGTCATGTGTGGGCGGGGGTTTGTCCCGACCCTAGTTATGTCATGTATATATGTCCTAGAGGCTTTGTAGACATAAGGAAGGGTAAAGTCATGGAACTTTATATAGTGATGTTATATCTGTATACGTGGTGGCCCCGATGGCCAAGTGTTATATATATATCTATATATTTGTACGTGTTGTGCTGATACAGGTAATTAGATTCTTCTATATGCAGCGAAGTGCTGTCCAAATTTTTGGTGACATGTAAGTGAAAGTACAGGTATTTGAACGGGTTCTCCCGGGCCTTCTCGGCTTCGGGTGCCAGTCCGGCCCGATGGGATTTTGGGGCGTGACAAAAGTGGTATCAGAGCGGTTCGTCCTAGTGAGTCTACAAAGCCGTGTCTACGTAGAGTCTTGTTTATCGGTGTGTTGTGCACCACATCTATAAACAGGAGGCTATGGACATTTAGGAATTGTTTCTTTTCTTCATGTATTAGATCGTGCGATAGAGCTTATATTGTATATGAAATCATAGTTGACCACTGAATCAGTTTGTTTCTCTTATTATAGTAATGATGCCGGTTACCAGAAGCAAGAATACCGGTAAGCAAGTAGATGTGGCTGCCGGAGAGGGGACTAGTAAGTCACCCACTATACCAGCTAATCAAAGTGAGGCTCCAGCTGAGCATGCATCAGAAACTTCCCCCAGTCCGGAAGAAATAAGAGGGAGGAGAACTATATCCCCAGAGCCACCTATTAATGTTGTTGATCAAGATCTTAGAAATGCAGTACAACTTTTGACTCGTATAGTTGCTGGGCAAGTCCAAGGGCAAGCTATTCCTATCGTGGGTTCTAGCGGTACTGATAGGGCGGCTAGTCTTCGGACGCAAGATTTTCTTAAGATGGATCCGCCTACTTTTACCGGATCCGATCTTAATGAAGATCCGCAGGACTTTATTGATCAGATCCAAAGGGCCCTAGAGGTGATGCATGTATCGGGCAGAGAGACAGTGGAGTTAGCCGCGTATAGATTCAAAGGTGAGGCTATATATTGGTATGAAGACTGGAAATGGTCAAGGGGCATTGATGCACCCCCAGCTACTTGGAAAGAGTTCAAAAAGGCATTTATTGATCATTATCTTCCATATGAGACTCGTCAGGCTCGTGCGGATCAGTTTTTAAATCTTCGGCAGGGTAATACAAGTGTGAGGGAGTATAGTCTTCGATTTAATTCCTTGTCCAGATATGCTCCTAATGTTATAGCTACTATGGATGACAGAGTTCATCGGTATGTGAATGGATTGGATCCGTATTTGGTTAGGGATTGTACTATTGCTGCACTGAATAAAGATATGGATATAGCTAGGATCCAAGCATTTGCACAGAAAATGGAAGATCAGAGGCAAAGAAGAAGAACACAGGAATTTAAAAGCGGATCTTCTAAGTGGGCCAGATCTACAGGGCAGTTTATGGTGCCACAGGGAGGTTTTAGACCTCAATTTTCTGCTAGACCACCTAGGCCATTATTTTCTTATTCTGCAGCTAGTGTTCCACCACAGCATCAGGGGTTCAGAGGTAGTCAATTTGGGCAAAGAAGTGAGGGTCATAATTCGCGATCTGTGGGTTATCATGGGCAAGGAAATATGAGCCAATCGAGACCTCCTCGAGAGCCATGCAATAAATATGGAAGGCATCATATGGGCGTATGTCGAATGGGAACAAATGTTTGTTATTGGTGCGGTATGACGGGGCATATGATGAGAGAATGCCCACGAAGGGGCGCAGGTGGCATAGCACGACCTTCGAAATCAGCTGTTGCATCATCGTCACCGGTATCTTATTCTGGTAGGGGTGCATGACCTGCGGGTCACGCTAGCAATGAAAAAAGAGTCGCCAGTTCCAGCGGGACTCAGAATCGCACTTATGCTTTAGCGGATCGACAGAATCTAGAGGCTTCCCCAGATGTGGTTATGGGTACGTTGTCCATATTTTCATTTGATGTATATGCTCTAATTGATCCCGGTTCTACATTATCATATGTTACTCCTTTGGTTGTTGGAAAGTTCAAAAGAACCCCCGAGTTGTTAGATAAGCCGTTGGAAGTGTCTACCCCGGTTGGGGAATCTATTATTGCTAGAAGAGTGTATAAAGATTGTGTAGTAACTGTGTGTGGTCGAGACACGATGGCCAATCTTGTGGAACTAGAAATGGTAGATTTTGATGTTATAATGGGTATGGATTGGTTGGCGTCTTGTTATGCCAAAATTGACTGTTGTACGAAAAAGATGTATTTACATTTTCCTGATGAAGCAGTTATTGAATGGCAAGGTAAGATTGGCGCACCAAGATGTAGATTTATTTCTTATTTCAAAGCGAGAAAAATGATTTCCAAGGGCTACATATGTCATTTAGTTAGAGTAAAGGATACGGAATCGGAATCACCAGATCTTCACACTGTACCAGTGGTAAATGAATATCCTGATGTATTCCCTGAAGATCTTCCAGGTTTGCCTCCTGAACGAGAAGTAGAGTTTGGTATTGATGTAATACCAGGCACCCAACCAATCTCCATTCCTCCATATAGAATGGCCCCAGCAGAATTGTGAGAATTGAAAGAGCAATTGAAAGATTTACTAGAGAAGGGATTCATAAGGCCTAGTATGTCCCCCTGGGGAGCACCAGTGTTATTTGTGCGCAAAAAGGATGGCTCGCTAAGGATGTGTATTGATTATCGGCAATTGAATAAGGTGACTATTAAGAATAAATATCCTCTCCCGAGAATTGATGATTTATTTGATCAGTTACAGGGCGCCAAGTGCTTTTCTAAGATTGATTTGAGGTCAGGTTACCACCAAGTGAGGGTCAAAGAAAAAGATATACCCAAAACAGCTTTCCGAACAAGGTATGGTCATTATGAGTTTCTAGTTATGTCATTTGGGCTAACAAATGCACCTGCAACTTTTATGGATTTGATGAATAGGGTGTTTAAGCCATTCCTGGATGTATTTTTGATAGTTTTTATAGATGATATTCTAGTTTATTCTAGATCAGAAGAGGACCATGCCAATCACTTACGACAGACATTGCAGACTCTTCGTGATTGTAAGCTTTATGCAAAGTTCTCTAAATGTGAGTTTTGGTTAAAGTCGGTGGCATTTTTGGGTCATATTGTATCTAGTCAAGGGATAAAGGTTGATGCTCAAAAGATAGAAGCTGTGAAGAACTGGCCAAGGCCCACAACGCCTACGGAGATTCGTAGTTTTCTCGGGTTAGCCGGTTATTATAGAAGGTTTGTTAAAGACTTTTCTTCCATTTCAGCACCCTTAACCAAGCTAACGCATAAAACATCCAAGTTCCAATGGAATGATGCGTGTGAGGAGAGTTTCCAAGAATTGAAGAACAAGTTGATTTCTACACCCGTGTTGGTACTTCCAGAAGGCACCGAAGGGTATACAGTGTATTGTGATGCTTCCAAAATTAGTTTAGGATGTGTATTGATGCAGCATGGTAAGGTAATAGCATATGCTTCTAGACAATTGCGGCCACATGAGAAAAATTATCCTACACACGATCTTGAGCTGGCAGCAGTTATTTTTGCTGTAAAGATATGGCGCCACTACTTATATGGGGTTCATGTTGATATATATACTGACCATAAGAGCTTGCAATATATTTTTAATCAGAAGGATCTAAATTTAAGGCAGCGGAGATGGCTTGAACTATTAAAGGACTACGATGTTGATATCTTGTACCATCCAGGGAAAGCAAATGTGGTAGCTGATGCGTTAAGTCGTAAGGCTATGATGGCGCCTATAGAAAGGCAAGGGATGGTTAAAGATCTTCATCAATTAGCTAGTCTAGGAGTTCGTCTTCTCGAAACTCCAAACGAGGAGCTTATTGTGCATAATGCCGCGAAATCCCCATTAGTAGCTGAGGTGAAAGAGAAGCAAGATGCAGATCCTATTTTATTACAGCTTAAGGAGAACGTTCAGAGTGGTGCGACCAAGGCATTTGAGCTTACGCGAGAAGGAGTACTTCAGTGCCAAAACCGATTGTGTGTGCCGGATGTAGACGGGCTAAGAAAGAAGATTATGACAGAGGAACATTTTTCAAGGTATTCCATTCATCCAGGATCAACCAAAATGTATCAAGATTTGAAAGATATGTATTGGTGGAATGACATGAAGAAGAGAATTGCAGAATTTGTAGTTGAATGTCCAAATTGTCAAAGAGTTAAAGTTGAGCACCAAAAACCCGGAGGCTATATGCAATGCATAGATCTTCCAATTTGGAAGTGGGACATGATCAACATGGATTTTGTTACAGGTTTGCCTCGTACAGCTTGGAAATTTGATTCTATATGGGTGATTGTGGATAGGCTTACTAAATCCGCACATTTCTTACCTGTTAAGACCACTTACACAGTTGAAGAATATTCGAAGCTGTATGTTAAAGAAATAGTCCGATTGCATGGAGTGCAAACTTCTATTATATCGGATCGGGGAACTCAATTTACTGCAAACTTTTGGAAATCTTTCCAACGGAGTTTGGTAACACAAGTGAATCTGAGTACAGCTTTTTGATAACGCTCAATCTACAGCTCTCGTTTGAGTGTAAAGCGGTCGTTAGCAAATATAGAACCCAACCTGGGTTGGGTGTCGATCCCTCAGGGAATAGCTTGGCCAACAAGTAAGCAAAATTACTAAACTTTTGGTGCAAGTCTCGTAAGAAGGGGGGATTGTAATGTGTAACCAAAGTAATGAAATAAAAGCTGAAAATAGCAAAGTAAAAAGAGAAAGAGATTGTTACGTTGGTTGTAAACAATGAGAATTGAAGCGTTGGGGTTATGTCCACCTTCAGAGGTATACGTCTCTATTGGCTATGAGTGTGTAGAGTCTTGACATGCAATTGCTTATAGAGAATTGTAGTCGATGGTAAATCCAAGCGTCTCTCAACCTAAACAAGGACTATTTCACTTTAACTCTCTCGATCTTAAAGTGTGTCTAGCGGTACGAATTCTCCAAGAGGTTAGTCCAGTTACGACACTAGCTTTTTAATAGGAAAGGGTGTCCTACTACCTTGACATTATCTCTTTTCCAGACAAATAACCTTTCTCTCGAACAAGTTAAATGTTAGACTGGCATTATTCTTGCGTTTGCAACCGCAAAGAATGTAGATTAAGATGAAGAGCGTAATGATATAAGCAATATACGTGTCTTGAACTCACAAACTCATAGCTATAGATAGTAACTCATTCGGCTTCCATAACCCCAACTCAGAGGTTTAGTTACCCATGAATGCGAAGGATATCACGTTTTGCATGGTGGATGGCGTGTGAAAGAGGTGTTAGGCGTGTGGTTTTGGTGATTCCGTAGCAAGTAACGATTCTCTTGTTGTGGAATAGATGAATAGAAGAATAGATTAGAAGTGTTTGTGGTGGAAGATGAGAGGGATGGAAGAAAATTAATAGTTTAAGAATTGAAGAATTAAGAATGTTAGAAGATGAATAAAAATCTCTAGCATGATAGGGTATTTATAATACTCCTATCCTACTCCTACTAAACTAATGAAATAAATAACCAAATCCTAATATACTAATGAAATCCTTGACCCAAATGTACTAGGGTAAGGTTACAATATCATAATCCAAATAGATTAGTGAAACACATAACCTAATTGCACTAGGTTAATGTATCTTGGAAAAAATCCAGCTTTGTGTCTGTAAGTCCCCAAAGTCTTCAGAATTGCTGTTTTAGCCCGGGACAGATTTTCCATGCAACAGATTTGGTCCTTTTGCATCAAGTAAGCCATAAAATGCTGTATTTTGCATCATTTATACCTGAAACTTTACTAATCATGTTTGTTAGCTCATTTATAGGAAAAAGGACTAAAAGTGCATGAAATAGATAATTAGTTCTCAAAACTAGGTTAAAATATGGGCAAAATATATTGATATAGGCACGTAAATCCGCCTATCATCACTTTTCACCCTGAGACGGATGGACAAGCAGAGCGCACCATTCAAACACTTGAAGATATGCTACGAGCATGTGTTATAGATTTTAAAGGCAGCTGGGATGATCATTTACCTCTTATTGAGTTTTCCTACAATAATAGCTATCATTCAAGTATCAAAATGGCACCATATGAAGCTTTATATGGGAGGAAGTGTAGATCACCAATAGGATGGTTCGAAGCGGGTGAAACTCTTATGTTCGGACCGGATCTTGTGTATCAAACCATAGAAAAAGTCAAGGTGATTCAGCAACGGTTGAAAACAGCTCAAAGACGACACAAGTCATATGCGGATAGTAGAAGAAGAGAGCTAGAGTTTTCGTTAGGCGATTGGGTATTTTTGAAGGTATCACCAATGAAAGGGGTGATGAGATTTGGCAAGAAAGGAAAGTTGAGTCCACGATATATAGGCCCATATAAGATTATTCGAAGATGTGGGCAAGTTGCTTATGAATTAGAGCTACCCCTAAACTCTCATCAGTGCATCCAGTATTTCATGTATCGATGCTTCGAAAGTACAACGGAGATCCGTCCCTTATTACTTCTACTGAAGATGTGCAAGTCACAGAAGATCTTACCTATGAGGAGATGCCTATTGCTATATTAGATCGTCAAGTTAAGAAGATGAGAAATAAAGAAGTAGCATCGGTGAAAGTACTTTGGAGAAATCAACAAAGGGAAGAGATTACATGGGAAGCGGAGGAAGAAATGAAATCGAAATACCCTTATTTGTTCGAAGGTGAAAAAGAAGTGCAAGGAGTGTAACTGGGACACTAACAAGTAAGTTTTTACATATGCATACTATCTATATGATGACGTGAATATTAATTATGAATTCGAACTTGTTTCGGCTAAATAACTACATTTACATTCGAGGACGAATGTCCTTAAGGGGGAAGGATGTAACACCCCATACTTAATTATGTGCATTAGCCATGGTTATATGTGTTGGAGTATATGTATTGATCCTAAGTTAGGTATATATGAGTTTAAGTATGAGTATTGATTATTTTGAGATGGTTTCAAGTGTATAGTTTGATTATATGTGTATGGGAATCGACTTTATTTATACCGGAATTTGCCCGTCAATGGTTCCATACGAAGTTTATTGAATAAGCTTTCCAACTATATAAATATTTCCAAAAACGGATAAGTTTCGGATATAATCGAGCACGTTCGAAACTATAAAACGACGGCCGGGATAATTGTGAACAGTAAATGTGCAGGAAATTCAAACTACTGAGGCCTGCCAGTTTTTTGGGTCAACTTTAAACGATCATAACTCACTCAATATAATGAACTGGGAGATCTACCACCTATCAAAAGAAATATCTTTGAGTCTTCTTTCCAATTCAATTGGTTTCATCCAAATCCAACATCTGAGTAAGGAGTTATACTCGTTTTACTTCAGCCTCTCAAAACAGTTTTTTAGGGTCAACTTCAAACGATTATAAATCCTTGTATAGGACGAACTGGGTGGCCTACTTTATATGAAATGAAATCCCTTTGAATTATCTATCCAACGATACTAATTTCACCCAAATCCGATATCGGAGCAAAGAGTTATGGCTGATTTACTTTAGCCTGTCAAAACAGTCCACCATGGACAGATTCGGATTTACTTAAATTTTTAAGGGCAATATGGTCATTTTCCATCACCTCTTGGACGAAAATTGGTCATTATATAGATATAATTGGTCTTATATCCATCAATTATCATCATATTATTGGAAATAAGAAACCCTAGCCTAATTTCAACACCAATTATCTTGTGATTCAACCGTAGAAAATCCAAATTGATTCCGTAGTTGTGTTCACCGTCTCGAGGGCTTCGAGAAGCACCCCTTATTTGTGCCAACAGGACTTCGAAATCAAAAGGGTCATTTTATGGTAAGGATGTAAATTATGTTGGTGTTATTTATATGGATATGTATATATATATATATATATGCATGTGAGCATAAGAAGTATATTATTTGATTGTTGTTGAAAGATGATTGGAAATGATGTTGGATTATTCTTGTGCATGGTTGGATTATGTTGAATTTTGAAGGGATTTGGTGTGATGATGTGGTATTGAAATGATGATTATATATATATACACATAAACCTATTGATCAAGTTGGTTTTTGGAATGTTTTACAAATATTGGTTGTATGGAATTATGGAAGAGAATTGTGGTGTTGGGTTGCTAATACTAGATGCCAAATATTTCATTGTAGATAAGTGACTTGTAAAGGCGGGAAGTTGTGTCGAATTGGTGTACGAATCTACAATGAGGTATGTAAAGCATACTCTAACGATGTTCTTTGACATGAAAACACCAATGTTCCATCAAGTAAGATTCCGAGATTGTCCAAAAACATGTATTGTTCTACATTACCAACGAAGTTGTTTCCATTCTATAAAGTGTCAAAATATTTCATTGATATACCAAAAGGCTCCTATTTCAGTGTTGTGATATTGATGATTCTAAAACACATTGTTGATGTACTAATGAGTCTTTATTACATCGTTATTGTATAGAAGGTCTATTACTTGATTCCTATTGATGTATCATTGTTCCAAAGGTACTATATTGGCATGAACACTAATGTAATAATCTCAAAAGCTTTTGAACTAAGTTATTGGAAAGATTTCTTATGTGTGTTACTTGATATACGTGTGGGTGGTATCCCAGGGGCATAAGCCTAGCATGGGTCGATCACAATTGATATGTACTGGAGGCAGCCTAATGGTCACAGTACGGTACAGTATTGATTATTGTTAGGTGGTTGGAGGTTCGGGAGGAGGAGGTAATGGCGAATGATAATTGTAAAGAAAGAAATGAACGAATATATACCGTTCCACAAATGTATTTGAATCCAAGAACCCAGTTCAGATTAATGATAATGTACATGATCCTAAAAGTGTTTATGAAGTGTGGTTCACTTCTATTATGATTTATTCACATGTGTATGATTTTCTTGATCCCCCATATCACATATGATTATCTACAGCTTTACATACTCAGTACATATTTCGTACTGACGTCCCTCACGGGGACCTGCATTTCATGCTGTAGGTACAGGTACTTCAGCTTATTCACAGCATAGATAGGAGCCGGGTCGTACAGCTATTGTTGGTGAGCTCCAGTTTGCTTCGGAGCTTTCCGAGTCGGTTCCTTATGTTTTGTTATTGTACAGGAGTCATGTGTGGGCGGGGGTTTGTCCCGACCCTAGTTATGTCATGTATATATGTCCTAGAGGCTTTGTAGACATAAGGAAGGGTAAAGTCATGGAACTTTATATAGTGATGTTATATCTGTATACGTGGTGGCCCCGATGGCCAAGTGTTATATATATATCTATATATTTGTACGTGTTGTGCTGATACAGGTAATTAGATTCTTCTATATGCAGCGAAGTGCTGTCCAAATTTTTGGTGACATGTAAGTGAAAGTACAGGTATTTGAACGGGTTTTCCCGAGCCTTCTCGGCTTCGATTGCCAGTCCGACCCGATGGGATTTTGGGGCGTGACAGAAAATTACCCACCACTTGAGGATGTGTATTGTAATTAATGAACCTCAAGTGTGTGATGATGTTGAAAATGTTGATCAAAGGAATAGGAGTGAACTCGAGAGCTATTCTTGGGATAATCTTGCACTTGAGATCTCTTTGAAACTTGATATTGATCTTTTAGAGAGTGATGAATTCACATGTTCCGAATCTTCCCGTGAAATAGATCATGCTCTCTTTAGGTATAATGTCTTATTTGAAGATGATATAACCACTTCTAATGAACCTAGTGGTGAAAATAATGGTGTAGCTTGCCTTAGAAGCTATAGCCGATATGCTAATCCACTATGGTGTAACAACATTTCTACTAAAGATGGAAATCACTTCTTGGAAGATGAAAGTACTCTTAAGGGTAAGGGATGTGTAGTCTTGGAAACTACTTATCCTTCTACTTTGTGTGATTTTATTGTTGAGAGTGCTCATGGTGATGATTGTGAAACTAGTAGTGAGTACACACATGAGGGCACCTTAGTAGAAGTTGACTTGAGTGATACCTTTCTCTACTCTCTATTTGCTTTGGATAATATGTATGCTATTGTAGATAGTACACCATTTAGTTTGGGTAGAGACCACGGGAAAGGAGAGTATTGTCTAGACCCGTGTCTATGGCTACTCTTCCCGTTTGACCCCGGTGCCAAATATAGATTTTATGATGATGGTGCACCCAACTTGTTGCTTGGTTTACATGAAAAGCAAAGTATCACTTTTGGTAAATTCCATAACCAAATCCTTTGTGCATTTTTCATTAATTATTTAATATTTAGTTCAAAGGATCCTTGGTTATATTCTAAATATGTGCAACCTTGGAATGTTGAGGTGATTTGTCGTGCTAACCCTAACCCTCATTTCATGAGGAGTTTGTATTTGTGTGTCCTTTCTTTAGTTTTGCAAGGTTTAGATTTGAGGTCGAATCCTTTTCAAGATGGGGAGGATGATACGAGTCAAATGGCCACCTTAGCTTTTGATGACATCTTTGAAGGCCAACACCTAAAGGCTCAAGACTTGGTCACCTCGAGAGCACAAGGATACGCAAGGAAGGATCATTTTGAGCATGACTTAAAGCAATCTCGTGTGTGGAAGGTTGCTTGGTTGCCTACATTGATGCTAACCCGAGAACCACAAGCCTTGAAGTATGAACCATACTCGGTTTTTGAGAGCATTGAAAAGGCGTCATTCATTCAAGTTATAACATACCTTGGCCGCCTCTTCATTAAGGGTATTTTATACATTACATATGGTGTATTTACACACCATGGCAGCCTCTCTCATTAAGGGCAAAGTGGTCTTTTTATCTTCATTTGTAATATATTATAAATAGGCCCCTTTAGTCTTATTTTTACTAGTTTTGAATGATGAAAGATTGAAACACTTGAAAATTCTCTCTCTTGAGAGTAGACCACATTAGTATAGTCTTAGTTAGGACTTGGAAAAGTCATCCTTAGTATAGGGCTTGGAAAAGCCAATATTGTTCTTTGCTTAAAAACGGTGGATCTTGAGCTGAGTCGATTACCTTGGCGGTCACCGTAAGAGTGTGGTTTTGATTATTATATTTATTAGGAGTTAGTGTTGAAATATACTTGGTTCTTAATCTTGTAATAATTTTGGTCTCACTATCTATCTTTATTTTCTATGCAATTTCCCTTGTGTTAGTGTTGAAATATATTTGGTTCTTAATCTTGTAATAATCTTGGTCTCACTATCTATCTTTATTTTCTATGCAATTTCCCTTGTGTTTGTGTTGAATCCGTGTCTTGTTTCATCTTGTGTCATTGTTATCATCTTCATCTCCTCTCTTTAGTTATAATTTCAGTTTCTAGCTTTGTTTCCCGTATCAGAAGCTAAATAGTATTTTGACTACTTTTTCCTCTGACTATCACTCAGGTGAAGTTCAACTTATGAATCTTATATGCATGCTTAATAATTCATTTGGCATCTGTCAGCTAAGTTATTTGTGTTGGAGAAACAATGAACTTATTTTTAACAGTTTAGTAAGTTCAGGTTTGAAGTTTATAAGCATACTATTAAGCTTTGGCCATTGTGAACTGTGAAACAATGTTGGAAAAGAAAATTGAAACTGTTTATCTTCTTCTTTATCTTGTGGTTTTTCCTAATATTCTTTTTCTAATGCATATTGTCTTTTAATATGTGAATTATATTTTTATCCCATTATTCTCGGAGTAGGTTATCAATTGTTGAAGTTAAGGTATATGTGGTAGATGCAAGAAAGTAGCAACAGATGTTAGAATACTTTGTCCTTCTTGCTCATTGGAGTTTCTAAACTATAGACACTAAAATCCACATAGAGAGCTTCTAAGTAGCTAAGTTGTGCGGATATATTTTGATGCTATGTTGCTCGGACTCTTCAAAAATGGTTGCTTTCTGAAAATCAGTTTTGTGTATGAGAAGTCCTCCAATCTTCTATGAATGTAATCACTGGTAATGAAGGTCTAATTTTTGTACCCCAAGTCCTATAATAAGATGATAACATTTATTTAACTGTTACTATATACATAACATTACCAGATTGATAACCTTCTAAATTTCTATCAGAACCTGCTTTTCTAAACCTTTCAAAGTTCATTTAGTTACTGCAAAGGGAAAGGATAAGAATTGACTCTTATGAACAATCTGAAGGTCATATCCATTTCTTAGCTGCAATATTCACTATGTATTGTAGTGACTATGTATGTATTCTATTACGGCTGTGGTTTTAAAAGCATTGAAGATCTGTTTAAATGTGGGAAGTTTTGTGTAAATTTAAAACATTCCGAGAGGCTGAGAGGCTGAATTCTGGAGTCATGGTGGTTGAGCCATCAAAAAAAGTTTTTAATGATATGACGAGCAAGGTGACTACTTTGCCTTCTTACACTGGAGGTGTGGTTTAGCTGTTAACTGTTCTGTTTTTTAAAGTTATATGTTGTCATTGTATCTTTCAGTAGTCAAACTTTTGTTTCTGTGGGAAGAGTTTCATTATCTTTTATCATTTAATAAGTTTAGTGTGATACTTTTCAAGCTCTGATAGGTACCAGTTAAGCCGAGGATCTATCTGAAACAGCCCCTCTACCTTTACGAGGTAGAGGTAAGTGTTGTAATTTGGTGGGCTCATTTTGTATTTGTATTTGTTGAGACCAAATTGTTAAATAGAAGCCCAATCATAAATTAGCCCAAACCCAATTAAAAGGGGGTAGGTGGGGGGTTGGTGAAAGGGTTGGTGAGGGTAGCTTAGGACCGTCGGATTAGAATCGATCCACACCGTCCATTGGAAAACTTGAGGCCTATAAATACCCTCACCTCTCATTTGTAATTACACACCAAAAAAAAAACAATTCTTCTCTTCTTCCTTAGCTTCTCTCCATTTGTAATATTTCCTTAGTGAAATATAAATATAATAGTGTCCGAGGACGTAGGCGCAATTTGCCGAACCTCATTAAATTCTGGTGTTCTTCTTATTGTCTTGTCTAACTGTTTTCAGTTAATATTTGTCGGGTATAGTTGTTGTGATCTATTTGTGCTACTAAATTACTAGTGATAATTCTGTCAAGGCTAGACTGGTATTTAAGTGGTCCGCTTGTGACCCTCCACTCTTACCTGGGAATTTATCTGGTGTGATTTTCTAGTACAAATAATTTACACGCTATTTGAAATATCCCGAGCTTCCGCAACAATTGGTATCAGAGCCCAAGGTTTTATCTGAGTATGCTCTGTGGTTGCAGCACAGTCTGATCTTCCACATCAGAAAAGAATTACTTTGGTAATCTGGTTGTTAACTGAAAATAATATTTGTATTAAAAATGGAAGACAAGACTATTGAAACAGCCGCATCGAGTGTCAACAATACGTCATCATTGGCATCTTCGCTTATGACAAGAATTGTGTCAAATGCGAAATTTGCAGTTGAAATTTTTGACGGATCAGGACATTTCGGGATGTGGCAAGGTGAAGTTCTTGATGTTCTTTTTCAGCAAGGGCTAGATATTGCAATAGAAGAAAAGAAACCAGACGGAATTGGAGAAGACGATTGGAAGGTTATCAATCGTGTTGCTTGTGGTACCATTAGATCCTACCTTGCAAGAGAGCAGAAGTATCCATACACAAAGGAAACTTCTGCAAACAAATTGTGGAATGCGTTGGAGGATAAATTCTTGAAGAAAAACAGTCAAAATAAACTATACATGAAGAAGAGACTGTTACGCTTCACATATGTTCCTGGTACCACAATGAATGATCATATCACCAGCTTTAACAAGTTGGCGACAGATTTGCAGAACATGGACGTGACCTTCAGCGATGGAGACATGGCCTTGATGTTGTTGAGTTCACTTCCCGATGAATACGAGCACCTTGAAACTACTCTACTTCATGGGAATGATGAAATTTCTCTAAAAGAAGTTTGCTCCGCATTGTATAGTTACGAGCAAAGAAAGAGAGAAAAACAAAAGGTCAACGATAGAGAAGCATTGTTCGTGAGAGGTCGTTCTCAAAACAATATGAGAATGAAGAAAGGAAGATCCAAGTCAAAATCCAGACCCAGCAAAGATGAATGTGCATTTTGCCGAGAAAAAGGACACTGGAAGAAAGATTGTCCAAAGTTAAAGGGAAAGGCCAAACCTAACAATGGTAAGGCTGTCATGGATTCAAATGTAGCTGACTGTGATGACTCTGATTTCTCACTAGTTATATCGGAGTCATCCACATCATCTGATGTATGGTTGATGGACTCAGCTTGTAGTTATCACATGACTTCTAATCGAGAATGGTTCATCGATCTGCAAGAAGAAAAATGTGGAACTGTTCACACTGCGGATAATAGCTCTCTTACCGCCCATGGTATTGGTTCAATTCGACTAAGAAACCATGACGGATTGAGCAGAACATTGACAGATGTTCGATATGTGCCAGATTTGAAGAAAAATCTCATTTCTGTGGGAGCCCTAGAATCAAAAGGGTTCAAAGTTCGTGCAGATAATGGGGTGATGAAAATATGCTCTGGTGCATTGGTGGTGATGAAGGCAATTCGGAAAAACAATAACATGTACCACTATCAAGGTAGTACAGTTATTGGGACAGCGGCAGTGACATCCACTAATAAGGAAGCAGAAATGACCAAGTTGTGGCACATGCGCTTGGGACATGCTGGAGGAAAATCCTTGAAAGCTTTATCAGATCAAGGATTGCTAAAAGGTGTAAAAATATGCGACTTGGAGTTTTGTGAGCATTGTGTCAAGGGAAAGCAGACAAGGGTTAAGTTTGGAACAGCTATCCATAATACTAAAAATATTTTGGATTATGTTCACTCTGATGTTTGGGGTCCTTCCAAAACACCTTCATTGGGTGGGAAGCACTATTTTGTAACCTTTGTTGATGATTTTTCCCGGAGAGTATGGGTGTATATGATGAAATCAAAAGATGAAGTGCTAGGAATATTTCTCAAATGGAAGTCAATGATTGAAACACAAACTGGCCGAAAGATCAAATGTCTTCGCACGGACAATGGCGGAGAGTACAAAAATGATTTTTTTCAGAAAGTTTGTGAAGAAAATGGTATTGTTAGACACTTCACTGTCAGACATACACCACAACAGAATGGAGTAGCAGAACGCATGAATCGAACTTTGCTGGAGAAGGTTCGATGTATGTTGTCCAATGCTGGCTTGGGCAAAGAATTTTGGGTTGAGGCTATAACATATGCGTGCCATCTCATTAATCGTCTACCATCTGCCGCTATTGATGGCAAAACACCATTGAAAAAATGGTATGGAAAGCCTGCTGAAGACTACAGTTCTTTGCATGTATTTGGCTCAATTGCATATTATCATGTAAGAGAGTCAAAGTTGGATCCGAGGGCAAAGAAAGCTGTATTTATGGGGATTACTTCTGGAGTCAAAGGATACCGCTTATGGTGTCCAGAGACTAGAAAAATTATATTCAGCAGAGATGTTACCTTCGATGAATCCTCCTTGACAAACAAGGTAGCAGTTGAGATTGCCAAACAAATTGAAGGTACTTCGAAGCAGGTGGAGTTTGAGGGAAAAATAATTTTTCCCTCACAAAGATCAAATGAGGAAACAACAGAAAATGTTCCTCTGGAAGAAGAGCCAGTTGAAAAGGAGATTCTGTCCCACGAATCTCAACAACAACTTGAATCAATTGCAACGAGCAAGCCAAAAAGAACCATAAGGAAACCTGCTCGACTTATGGATACGGTGGCTTGTGCAGACTCAATTGTAGCTGATGGTATTCCTACCACTTATAAAGATGCAATCAAAAGTTCGAAAGAAGATAAGTGGAGGATTGCCATGAATGAAGAAATGCAATCTCTTCATCAGAATAGCACATGGAGATTGGCCAATCTCCCAGAAGGCAAGAAGGCAATTGGGTGCAAATGGGTATTTGCAAGGAAAGAAGGATTTCCTAACCAAGAAGATGTACGCTACAAAGCAAGATTGGTGGCTAAAGGATATGCTCAAAAGGAGGGAATTGATTATAATGAAGTGTTTTCTCCAGTCGTAAAACACTCCTCCATTAGAGTTTTGTTGGCTTTGGTAGCAAAGTTGAATTTGGAACTAGTTCAGTTGGATGTAAAAACAGCGTTTTTACATGGAGACTTGGAAGAGGAAATCTACATGACTCAGCCAGAAGGATTCAAAGTTGCTGGAAAAGAAAATATGGTGTGCAAACTTGAAAAATCGTTGTATGGATTGAAACAATCTTCTAGACAATGGTACAAACGATTTGACGAGTTTATGTTGGGACAAAATTACAGAAGAAGCAAATACGATAATTGTGTGTATTTGCGTGAGCTTGAAGATGGATCCTTTATATATCTTCTCCTGTATGTTGATGATATGTTGATAGCTTCGAAAAGTAAAGAAGAAATAGGGAAGTTAAAATCTCAACTCAAAGGGGAGTTCGAAATGAAGGATCTGGGTGAGGCAAAGAAAATTCTTGGCATGGAGATAAAAAGAGATAGACATTCAAAGAAGCTCTACTTATCTCAGGCAGAATACATGAAGAAGGTGCTAGATCGTTTTGGAATGAACGAAAAAACAAAGTCGGTTAGCACCCCACTCGCCCCTCACTTTAAGCTAAGTGATTCTTTGTCACCAAAAAATGATGTTGATCGAGAGTATATGTCAAGAGTACCATATGCGAATGTTGTTGGTAGCTTGATGTATGCAATGGTTTGCACAAGACCCGATATCCCACATGCTGTGGGAGTTGTGAGCAGATATATGCACAATCCTGGAAAGGAGCATTGGCAGGCTGTGAAATGGATTCTACGGTATATTTGCAATACTGTAGATATTGGTTTAGTCTTTGAAGATAGTCAATATCTGGTCGGATATTGTGACTCAGATTATGCTGGAGATTTGGACAAACGAAGATCAACTACTGGTTATGTTTTCACTCTTGCAAATGCACCAGTTAGTTGGAAGTCGACTTTACAGTCAACAATTGCCTTGTCTACCACTGAAGCAGAGTACATGGCTGTTACAGAGGCTATGAAGGAGGCAATTTGGCTTCAAGGATTGCTAAGAGAGCTTGGTATAAAACAAGAAGGCGTCACAATATTTTGTGATAGTCAAAGTGCTATTCATTTAGCGAAGAACCAAGTTTATCATGCAAGGACGAAGCACATTGATGTCCGATATCATTTTGTCCGAGAGATTATAGAAGAAGGTGGAGTCAAAGTACAGAAAATTCGAACGACAGATAATCCTGCTGATATGTTGACAAAGGTGGTAACGTCGATCAAGTTTCAACACTGTTTGAACTTGATTAATGTTATCAAAGATTGAAGATAGCATTTGGGGACACTACTATGTTCATGAGAGAATTGAAGAAAAAAAAAAAAAAAAAATCGCCCAAGGTGGAGATTTGTTGTAATTTGGTGGGCTCATTTTGTATTTGTATTTGTTGAGCCCAAATTGTTAAATAGAAGCCCAATCATAAATTAGCCCAAACCCAATTAAAAGGGGGTAGGTGGGGGGTTGGTGAAAGGGTTGGTGAGGGTAGCTTAGGACCGTCGGATTAGAATCGATCCACACCGTCCATTGGAAAACTTGAGGCCTATAAATACCCTCACCTCTCATTTGTAATTACACACCAAAAAAAAAACAATTCTTCTCTTCTTCCTTAGCTTCTCTCCATTTGTAATATTTCCTTAGTGAAATATAAATATAATAGTGTCCGAGGACGTAGGCGCAATTTGCCGAACCTCATTAAATTCTGGTGTTCTTCTTATTGTCTTGTCTAACTGTTTTCAGTTAATATTTGTCGGGTATAGTTGTTGTGATCTATTTGTGCTACTAAATTACTAGTGATAATTCTGTCAAGGCTAGACTGGTATTTAAGTGGTCCGCTTGTGACCCTCCACTCTTACCTGGGAATTTATCTGGTGTGATTTTCTAGTACAAATAATTTACACGCTATTTGAAATATCCCGAGCTTCCGCAACAGTAAGGTCTATGTACATTCTACCGTCCCCAGACCCCATTCTGGGATTACACTGGGATGTTATGTTATTGTTGTTGTATTTTTCAAGCTCTGATAATTCATTGCGCTGAATTTTTTTTGTTAACCTAATGGTGCAAATATTTTTGTTTTGACAACTATGTTGATTCTCTTGCTAACAGGTGATCAAGGTTTTCTCAGTTCCTACTATGTTGGATTTGTGAATGCTCATGTTTATGAGCCAAATTTGCCTTCAGATATCTTAAATTCCAGGAAGGTTCCTGAAATGGAGAGGCTTTCTACTCTTTATAATGCAGATGTTGGCCTGTACATGGTTGCTAATAAGGTATGTTTTAGGTTCAAGAGACTGCCTTTCTTTGAGTGTATTTTTAGTTGGGTGGGGTGTGTAGGCTTTAGATTTTATCAAAACTGGACAAAATACAATTAGTTGGAGGGTTCAAAATGGCCATTTTTGTTAGATATAGGATACTACGAAGAAGTTAGACTTCCATGGAATTGGAATATACTTTAGTAGTATTGCAAGTTGCAACATTGCAAACCTTAGCATAACTTAATTTTTCAATTTAAGCTATTGTGTGGGCTTCATTGTCTTTTTTTAGTAACGGTAGTGCTTGGCTAGCTTTTGCACACCCAAACTATTCCACCATGTACATGCTAACTCCTACCAACAAGTACCGGATGGGCAGATATCTTATGGTCTATGGGCTTTGTTGTTTTCTACAAACGACTTAACTTGAAGCAGCTATATTTTGGATGTTAAAGTCCAATTTGTGTCAAGCTATTCAAAGATGAGCATGGGATTATCCCGCTAGGCGCTATGTACTTGGTTTATCATTCTTATGAGTTATCAACAATTAGTGAAATCTTATTATTATCATATTTATGCATAGAATAATCTTTCCATGGAAATAAATTTTTTAGAGAAAGCTGCACAAACTGTTTACGAAAAAGTGCTGCCAAATGTGCATGGTATTTATAGAAGGTTAATGAATATATCTTTGGTGACCAGAGATAAGGGAGGAAAGCCTAAGTCTAGGTACCCTCCACCTCAAACCATAAAGTTGGGGATTCAAGTCCCCTATCGAGCGAAGTGAGAATGGACCATTGTCTGACTCCTGTTATCCTTGTGGAAGTGCACTCCTTGGTCTTGTCGTGGGTGGGCGTGAGGGGATTTACCATATTGTGGATGTTATATAAAGAGTCAGTTGTTGTTAGTTAGAAAGTCTAGTCTGCTAGCTAATTGGTCCAGTCATCTAGTTAGTTAGTTCAGTCAGCTAGTTAACTAACTAGTACAAAAGTTAGTTATAACTGCTATATAAACTACCTTCATGTACTGATATAAAACACTCTTTCAAGACTTACTAATCTACAGCTTCTACTTCCTCTTAATCTGAGTGTTCTTCTTCTTCTTCTTGATTAAAGAATTCTCTGTTTCTGCCATGGATTCTGTATCATTTGTTGATTAATAACATGGTATCAGAGAGTTGATACAGAGAAGTCAATACTTCTAGCAGTTCACCATAAAATCTGTAGAATCAATTCCAAAATTACTATATGCTTCCGACTGTTCTTGTGTACTCAAGAAGGATGAGTAATTTGAATAATCAAACACCTGATACAACCCCAAATGGAGTGGTTGGATCAGGTCAGACTAGCAATCAATCTCCAGGAATCGACTACAATCATCCATTGTTTCTGAATGCATCTGATGTTAGCGGTATACAGATTATCTCATTTCAGCTAACAGGTATTGAGAATTTTTCTATGTGGTTTAGGTCTATGAGAATTGCATTATTGGGTAGAAATAAGTTGGGATTGGTTGATGGCAGTTGTGATAAAGAATCTTTCCCTGAAAATATGTGGAATCACTAGGAAAGGGTTAATGCCATAGTTCTATCTTGGATAATGAACTCAGTATCGAAAAATCTATTAGGTGGTATTATGTATGCTTCAGATGCTAAAACTGTGTGGATGGAATTGCAAGAAAGATTTACCAAGATTGATGGTTCAAAAACCTTCAATCTGCATAAGATATATGCTCTTTTGTTTTTTGTGCATTGTTTACATTGAACCTTGTTATTATAGGTCCGAGAAGAAAAGACTAGTATTTTTAGTTTCAAAGGGAAATACAGAAAAATAAGAGCAATGGATGAATTATTTTAAGACAAACAATATCCGCAGCATCTCACAAGAATTATGAACTCCTTTCTAATGCATTGCTTAAATTGAAGCTTGTTATTACAGGTCTAAGCAAAAATATTGGCATTTTTAGTTCCAAAAGGAAATACATAAGAATAAGAGCAATGGATGAACTGTTTTAAGACAAAAAGTATTCGTAGCATCTATCAATTATTCTGAATTCCTCTCACAGCATCTCCATCAAAGTTCAATCTCTAGATTCACGAACCACACAGAGTTCAACCTAAAAACAATAGAATAAAGTTAAACATTGAAATTTTAATTAAAAAAAAAAATTAAACTAAACCTACCAGATGGAAAGGGATAGTAACATAACCGGTATAAAAACCAATAGAGTCACAGCGCCAGGAATAGAAATTGCCATCGCCAAACACGAAACCCTGAACTTCTTGATTATACAATAGGTCTTGTGTATAGAGCAGAATGTAAATTAGGTTATAAGTCAGTATCACCTCAGCCTATGCAAAAAGAAAGCAACCAAAAAAAATTTCAAGACAAAAAACAAATTACAAAAACAAAAAGCAGACAAATAATTTATCAAGCAAAATAAATTACCTTCCTTGTAGAAGAAAAGGGAAATAGCTCATCAAATGCGTGTATGACTATGAAAGGACGGAACAGCAGCAGCCCAAAAGTCAACAAGTACAAACAACAGTCTAAGAAAAATGCTCGACCATTGATGATACCACTCATTCAACAAAATAACCAGAATCTCAAATATACCGTCCATATAGAGGACAAAGGGAAATTAATGTGTAGGTTTTGGAGTGCAGCAGCGAATAGAAACAGTAGTAACAACATGGTCGTAGAGACCGCTGAAGACCAGAGGAAAAACATTCTTGGACGTAGGAACACAAAAATACTGAAGCAAAGGAAACAACTTGCTACTCCAACAGCAATAAGAGGAACAAACCTACAAGTAAAAAGCAATTAATAATTACAAAACTCAAAACAAAACTATAATAATGAACATTGAAAGTACCTGAAATCAATCCCAACATGCTTAAGCATGCTGGAAGACAACACTCCAACCATCAAAAACTGTAAAACAAATTCACGTAAAAAGCACAAACAGTTTAAAACCAAAGTTTTTCTTCTATCAGGCGGTTGAAGCATTTCTCTGCACAATAGAACAACAGAAGTAGCAAGCCGCTGGAGATATTGACAAAGCTGAATGAGTTGGCTGGCTTTTTGCCTGATGAAGAAATTGATTTTTTTGAGGTTGGTTTTCTTCAATTTTTCTTTTAACTCTTAACGTATGATACATGATCTTTCTGGATTTGCTACTCACAGGAGATAAACTTTGAACCGATTGTGATTTGTGAACACATTGACAGTAATACGAGTTTTTGTAAGTGTGAGGTAAGTGCAATCAATTGTCAGTTGGCACTTTTGGTTTTTTATGTTTTTGCTGGTGTTGTCGAATTTTCCATAGTTTTTTCATTTTGTTTCTTCTGCTGGACTTATTATCTATGTATCTTTTTGCAATACTATTTTGGCTCTGCAGATGGGAGATGGAGATATAATTTGCTTTTAGAAATCCCTTCGAAATCAATGTGGTGAACAATATCGCTTTCCTAAGGTTCCCTCTTTTTTGGAGTATGGGCAGAGTCATCGGGTATATTCTGCACACTATTATAGGACAAGAGTAATGAAAGGGGACTAAGGACAAGGCAGTAAAAAATGGGGAAGAAAGAATACTAGTTGGGACATGTCACGGGTTTAAGCCTTAGAAATAACTTTTTGTTGAAATACAAGATAAGGCTGCGTACAATAGGTCCTTGTTGTCGGGCCATTCCTGTGACCCTGCGCATAGTTATTTTTACCCATTAAAATTTCAATCTTTATCTGATTTCTGATAAATTTGAAGCTTACCAATTTCATTTCACTCCATATTCTTGTCATTTACACAGAATTTTGCTGTATTTTTTTGTCTTAATTTGAAGCTCGGATTAGTGTCATTATGGTGTATTATTAGTGTTCAACATTATTACTCTTCTGGGTTGGAAGGAAAATTTCTTTTGGTTCTTTATACTTTCGCTTTTAATGGGGAAGTACATGGTTTTAATTTGAATCTTAATAGCTCGGTTGGTTGGTTATTCGATATGGGATGAATCTTAATAGCTTGGTTATTCGACCGCCCAAACTTTTCACTTTGTTGGTGAGGTCATATTAGACGAATCTTAATCGCTCGGTTGGTTTACGGAGATCACTTTCTTTTATTCCCATGGGGCGACTTCTACTACAGTTAGTATAAGTCATGACCAAGAAATTGTGAAAAAAATCATTAAATTGAAAAATATATGGGTACCTCTTTTCTTGATTGGGAAAATAGTCGGAAAAGTTAATATTTTTTTTTTCTAAGACTTGGATTGGTTGTCGGAAGGACACAATTTATGTTTATGTTTTACTGTGCGTATTGTAAAGAGCAACGTACGCCATATTCATACATATAAAACCTTTGAATTGTTGATACGTCTGTTTTAATTTCAATTATGGGGCATCATATTTACTATTGCTATTGAGAGAAAACTTGAATGCTTTCATTAAAACTTTAAATAAAAAATTACACAAATACACAACTTATGTTTCTAATATTACAAAAAAAATTTGACTCCCTAAACATATTACAAAAATCCAACATATAGATAGAATGTTATGTATATGTTGGCTATGTTATATATATTAATAGGGAGAGAGTAAAATAATTAAAAAAGTGGGAGAGTATAATTACTTCTAAAAAAGTTGGTATTTATGTTATTTATACAAATTTAAATGCTTGATTTGTTGGGCCTGTGCTGATATAGGTCATGCCCCTTAGTGTAATGATACATAATACCTCTTCTGTGTTAAAATACTTATTATAATTTTTTTTTGGTTGAAAGTCATCAGATTGGTGGCAAGGGGTCGTCAGCAAACCAAGACTAAGGGGAGAAGAGGAAGGTCCAAATCAAAGGGCCGAGCCAGTGGCGGATCTACACTAAAGTCAGGGGGTTCATCCGAAATCCCCTTCGGCGGAAAATTATGTTATATATACATGGTTAAAATTATTTTTTAGGTATATATATTAGATGTTGAACCCCCTTCGATTAGTTTTTATATTCACTAATGAACCCCCTTAGCGAAAATCCTGGCTCCGCCACTGAACCGAGTTGTTGCCAAAAATGAGTGTGCTTTCTGTCATGGGAAATGACACCGGAAGAAAGACTGTCCGAAGTTGAAAAAGAAAGAAAAGAGACCACAAGATCCGCAAGATGCAAATGTTGCAGAATGCAAAAGTGATGCAGAATCAGATGTTTCCTTAGTTGTTATGCCTTCAACATCATCTCATCCAGATGAGTGGATATTGGATTCAGCATGTACCTATCATATGTGTCCCATTCGGGAATGATTTTTTGAGTTTCAGGAACTTAATGGTGGGGTTGTCTACATGGGTAATGATAATATAAATATAAATTTTGTCCTTATTTTAAGATGTCTTTTTTCTATTATATTGATATGAGAAAAAATGTAATTTATTGTATTTTTTGTACGATTTTTGAATATCTACATTTTGATTTTAATTCTTAAACTTCTAAACTAATTTAATCATTAAATTTAATTTAACAAGTGTTTGATTGAGAATGCTCGAGTGATTGATCACTACAGAAAAAATTCATTTGTTATTGTAGTTACCAATGTAAATAAGCAACAATTAATATGATACGTGAATGTCATGTAGCATCCAGTAATATGATATTTCCATGATTGTATGCAACATACATTTGGAATCTTATGATATGTCCATGATAGTGATACACTGTAGTTAGTTTATATTAATCTTTAGAGAAAATAGCTTGTTACCCCCCCGAACTATACCCGAAAGAGCTGAGACATACCTGTAACTTTAGAGGGGTCCTATTACGCCCCTAAACTATTTAAAAGTGGATTTATTACCCCCCCCCCTCTCGACGCTGTGATGTGGCAAGAGAGTGTGTTTCACTCTCTTTAAAGAGAGTGAGAACCAAATTTTTTATTAAAAATTAATTTTTAATTTTTAATATTTCTTTTTTTTCTTTGTTAATTTTTAATTATTCTTTATTCATTTAAAAATTAATTTTTAACATTTCTTTATTTTCTTTATTCATTTGCTTTATTCATTTTTAATTATCATTTTCTTCATCTCCAAGCACATAATCGATTGGTTTCGACTTCAAATTCGTTGAAAAATTTAAAATGAGTATTGTTCATTGATTCTAATTTCAAGATCGTCGAAATTTTTAAAATCGATATTTTTCATTATTTTCGACTTGAAGGTCGTTGAAAATTTTAAAATTCTCCATTGTTTCTGATTTTAAGGTTATTGAAAATTTTAAATTCGGCATTGTTCATTGTTTCCGAATTCAAAGTCGTCAAAATTTTTTAAATTGGTATTGTTCGTTGTTTGCGACTTTAAGGTCATCGAAAATTTTAAATTCGGCATTTTTCATTGTTTCCAGCTTCAAGGCCGTTGAAAATTTGGAAATTGGTATTGTTCGTTGTTTCCGGATTTAAAAATCCTCAAAATTTTTCAAAATCGATATTGTCCATTATTTCCAAATTCAAGGTCATCGTAAATTTTAAAATGGGTATTGTCCATTATTTCCGACTTCAAGGTCGTCGAAAATTTAAAAATTCTCTATTGTTTCGACTTTAAGGTTATTGAAAATTTTAAATTCGGTATTGTTCATTGTTTCCGAATTCAAGGTCGTCGAAAATTTTGAAATTAGTATTGTTCGTTGTTTCCGACTTTAAGGTCATCAAAAATTTTAAATTCGGTATTTTTCATGATTTCCGGCTTCAAGGTCGTTGAAAATTTTGAAATTGGTATTGTTCGTTGTTTTCGGATTTAAGATTGTTGAAATTTAATAATTGATATTGTCATTGTTTCCCACTTCAAGGTTGTCGAAAATTTCAAATTCGATGTTGTTTATTATTTTCGACTTCAAGATCGTTGGAAATTTCAAATTCAGTATTGTTCACTATATCCTGCTTCAAGGTCGTCGAAAAATTATTTGCACAGAAGTAGGAATAATAAAGTTTGAAAAGCAAAAGAGATGAAAAGTAATGATGAAAAAAATAATGGTGAAAAAATGATGAAAAATGATAAAAACATATAAAAAATGGAAAAAAAAGTAAATAAAAATCAATTTTAAACAAAAAAACACGTGTCAAAATGCTATGGGCACGTGTATCACACTCTCTTGCCAAAAGTCTGGTTGTCAGCGTTCGGGGGGGGGGGGGGGGGGGGGTGGTAATAAATCCACTTTTAAATAGTTCAGGGGTAATAGGACCCCTCTAAAGTTAAGGTGTGTCTCAGCTCTTTCGGGTATAGTTCGAGAGGGGGGTGGGGGGGTAACAAGCTATTTTCTCTAATCTTTATATACAACTTGCTTACTAAGATTCATAGCAAAATTAGGCATTGGGTCTGTGCAATGCACGGACATACCTATCTAGTATACAAATAAATGAAGAGTTAATACATAAAAATGACCCTAAACTTGACATCAAATTATAATTTTGACCTTAAACTTTGATAGTGCAAAAATATGACCTTTAACTATTCAAAACTGTACAAATATGACCTCCAATCCTACGTGACAAAATGCGTGTTCAACACGCAAAACTGGGTGTTTCCAGCTTAAAATCTAAGGGCATAATATATAAAATATGACCTTAAACTTTGACAGTGCACAAATATGACCTTTAAATGACTTTTCACTATTATTTTTTTATTATTTTTGTCTCAAAGATGAAAATAACATCTAATTTCTTTGATCATTGCGGAAAAAGAGCAATATTGAAGATTTATTAATTAGGTGGATCAGCCTCATACGAAAAAATCGCGCAAGTATGTATATATATTATAAAGCAGAGGGCGAATTTAAGTTATATAATATATCTAAATATAATTTATTTAAATACTAAATTAAAGATGAAACTATACTAATAATAAAAAAATTATAGTTTTAATAAAACGTTATTAAATTAACATTATTAAGGATAGTAGTAGTAGTATATTAAATTAACGTTATTACAATGTTATTAAATTAACGTTATTAAAATATTATTAAAATTGCAAGAGCGGACCTACGTGGTTGCCAAGGGGTTCACCCGAACCCCCTCGATAAAAAAATTACGTTATATATATAAGGTAGAAAATCTATATTTATGTAAGTATATTAATGTTGAAACATATAAAATAAGACACTTAGATAGCCCAGTGATGTTATTTACTCTTCTTGGACGCTTCCTTCAGCCTACTGCGTGGGTTTAATTTTTTAATTAAAAAAAAAAAGCTAGGTGTTGCAGTTATAGAAATAATAATAATAATAATAACGATGCCTTTTTAACACAAAAAGTAAAACTTTGACAGTGCACAAATATGACTTTTAACTATTCAAAACTTCACAAATATGACCTCCCTCCAAGTCAGTCATTTTAACGATGTGGCACTGTGTGATTCACCTTTCCACGTAGGCGCGAGTGAAACTCACGCATGGGGTTGCAAAATCGGAGATCATATTTGTTCAGGTTTTGAATAGTTAAATGTCCTATTTGTGCACTATCAAAGTTTAAGGTCAAAATTATAATTTAATGTCAAGTTTTGAGTCATTTTTATGTATTAACTCATAAATGAACTAACCAACTTTTAGGAAAGAGCCGTGGCGTCATTGCTTTTTTTTTTTTTTGGGCTAAGTTACCAATAGGTTGGGCTCCTAAGTATTCTTTCATTTTTAATTAAAAAAATAATATAAGTATATATCTTAGCTTATCATATCTATATAAATTTTTATTTTTATAAAGTAATTAGAAAAATCCTAACTAATTGTGTATATTTTTTAGATGTATTGGGAACTCATTATGTATCTCGACAGACTCATAATCGAAAAAATATATCGGGAGCTAATTATGTATCATTAGAAAGAAAAAAATGTATCTTTGTTGGATATATTATGTTTCTCTATACATAATCAAAATCGAAAAAAATGTATCGAGAGTTAATTATATATCTCAACTTACCCAACATCGAAAAAAATACATCAGTCGCTAATTACGTATCTGAAAGAATGTATTTTCATTGGATGTATTATGTATCTCGACTGTCCTTAATTGAAAAAAATGTGTCAGGAGCTAATTATGTATTTTCTTTGTTGAATATATCGAAAGATAATTATGTACTTCGACAGACCCAAAATTGAGATTTTTAATAATTATACGAAATATCGAGGTTTTCTGAAATTAAACTCCAAATTGTCGGGATTTATATTGTTTGCCCCATCTAAATGTGATGCGTTTGTTAAAGTGGGCCAATAATTGAGTGCACTTTTATGGGTTTCCTCTTCTTGGGCTTGAGATGTACTTAGAAGCCCAAGCTCATCTTGGATGACCAATGAGTATGGAAAGCCCAAAATATTGATAACTTGGGATATAAATTTGTAAAAAGTCAAAACTATAAATAATGGGTGTTTTCTATTTATTTATTAAAAAAAAAAAACTAATATTCCATCAGACAGAGTATCTAGTGTCTAATTGTTAAATAAGTTTGGTTTTAATTTAGTTGTGAGTACTGAAAGCCTCTAAAAACTGACGAAATGCTCTCAAAATCAATTCACTTGAGTGAGGCTCGATACAGACTGTGACGTAGATAAGTACAACATTGGAATTCCAAAAAATAAAATATATTTTTTTTATATAATATCATTTTTCTAATATTCACATATGTAACTCAATATGTCAAAGCCCAATTAATTGTGTGGAAGGAAAAAAAAAAATTGTCTTGATGTTTTACTATAATGCCCTTTTTCTGAATTGCCAAATCCAATATTGTATGCTTGTTCGGACCATTAATACCATGATGTGACAAGGCCAACTTTGGTAAAACAAGATTTCAAGAGAAATGACAAGAAATAAACCAAAGTATTGAAAGTGATATACAACAACAACAACAAGCCCAGTGTATTCCCACCTAGTGAGGTCTGGGGGGTAAGATGTACGCAATCCATACATCTACCTCTAAAGAGGTAGAAAAGTTGTTTCCGATAGACCCCCGGTTCAAGACATGAGATACCGCATAAATACATAGTAAAGCACCGAACAAGATTTCATAACATAAATACGGCACCCATAAGTAATAAAAACAGAGAAAAGTACACAGATTCGTAATAAAACATGGAACAAGGTACCATAACAAGAATAATACTCCCACCAAGTAATTCCCTACACTAGCGACCCAAACTGACCCTAGCCTTCTGCCCTAATTCGCGTCTTCCAGATCTTCCTGTCTAGGGTCATGTCCTTGGTGAGCTGTAACTGCTCCATGTCCCGCCTAATCACCTCACCCCAGTACTTTTTCGGCCTACCCCTACCCCGCCTAAAACCATCAAACGCTAGCCTCTCACACCTACAAACCGGGGCATTCATGCCCCTTCTCATCACGTGTCTGAACCATGTCAATCGGACCTCCCGCATCTTATACTCCACTGGGGTCACACCAACCTTCTCCCTGATAATCTCATTCCGAACTCTATCCCCTCTAGTCAGCCCACACATCCAACGCAACATCCGCATTTCTGCCACCTTCATTTTTTGGATGTGGGAGTTCTTAACTGGCCAACACTCCGCTCCATACAACATGGTCGGACGGACTACCGCCCCGTAGAATTTGCCTTTAAGCTTGGGCGGCACCTTCTTATCACACAACACCCCCGACGCGAGCTTCCACTTCATCCATCCCGCCCCAATACGGTGCAAGACATCCTCGTCAATCTCGCCGTTACCCTGGATCACGGACCCGAGATACTTGAAACTATCCCTCTTATATATATATCTATATCTATATATATATATATATATATATCCAAAATTTTATGTTTTGAATTTTGTTTTTTTAATCAAGTGCATCTCCAATTTTAAAAAAGAAACAAATGCTACTATATGATATCCTACTTAAGAAAATGGTTAAATACTTCTTTTAATTTCAATTTAAATAGTTCACAATGCTCATAATTAGGATTTCTCTTAATAATCTCTAAATGTTGTTACAAGTTACAAAATAGAAGCTACGCGCACCATCAACTATGTAATCATAACACTCTACAATCAAAGAGGAAATGAATGTTTATACACTCTACAATTTGAATATCAAAAGTAATATTTGTAATGAACTAAGGGTGTGTTTGGTATGATGTAAAATATTTTCTGGAAAATGTTTTCCTATTTTCCCTTGTTTGGTTGCCATAAAATGTTTGGAAAACATTTTTCACAACAACTCATTTTCCTCAATTTGAGGGAAAATGACTCCCCTCATGGATCAAGGAAAGTCATTTTTCACAGAATGATAAATGTGACTTATGACTCCATCTCCACCCCGCTTCCCCATCCTAACAACACTCATATTCACATGACTTAAAAAATTCATATTTCTCAAAAAGTTACATTATTCGGAGATATTTTTCACTGTGTTTTGCTTCAATTTTATACTGCTTGAAATAGAAAATAGTGAAGTCCGAGTTTTTTTCATTTTCAATGTTCGTTGAATGTATTGTTATTTTCATATGCATAGAGGAAGACTTACCTATGTTACTTTTGCTAATTGCATATTTCATTTTGTCATCGATGCAACTTGTTTCACGAGGTTGAATAAGTTTGCCGTTCAGTTATATTTCTATTGATTGTCGTATCTTGAGATTGTCCTGACAAAATATTGAAAAGTGTCTCCTATATTTGCTAATTAAAAGTTGATTAAATTTAGTGATTGTAATATTTTAGTATTCGATATTGATATTATTTGTTATGCTTAAATTAGTTCTTACAAAGTGTTGAGTTGCTAGAGGCACTGATATATTAGTTAACAGTTAATAGTATTTTCTAAAAAAAAATAAAATTCACTCACCAGTCAGACACTAAAAAATATTTTTCTAAAAAATAGTCTCTACTCACCAACCAAACACCAGAAAATATTTTTTGAAAAATATTTTTCACTCATCAACCAAACATGAAAAAATAACTAGAAAACCAACTTATTTTTCAGGAAAACATTTTTCAAGAAAACATTTTCCATGGAAAATATTTTCCATCATACCAAACACACCCTAAAAGTCTAATTTCTCCAATACAAAAAGTGTATATAGCCACGGTCATATTTGTTCAAATTAAATTAGGCCAAAACAACAGGCATATATCAAATGATAACGACTAAACATCTCTTTTTTCAAATATTACCATCTAGTAAAACAAAAACTCTCTACCTTCCATTGCAGAAGTATATTCTACCATTCATGAATCCGACTCTTGAGATTACACTGAATATATTATTATTGTATCTTATACCTAAGAAAGCGTTGCAGCAACTGATGAGAAGAATAAACTCTGTGAAAAGTACTGAAAATACGAACTTCATCAGAATTCTAAAATGAATAATTAGAGCTTAAACTGCAAAAATTTAATACAAAAAATAGGATACCTTATTTGTGGTAAAAAATTTGGATAATGTTATGTGCATATTATCAATATTTGTTGCCTTGACAAACTTCCTATAAATTTCATACAGTAAAAATGAAAATAGAAATCACTAACACAGGTCAAATTTTCTCTAATCTTTTTTCGATTTGTCAATTTCATTAGTTGATGCTTAGTTCCTTCGTTCTTAATCTCTTTCCTTTGCAGTATTTTTTATATTTCTTCACACTTACGTTTTTCATTCATGTAAGTGTTAAAATTTTTAGCAGACTTCCTCTAATTGTCTTCTTACTTCTCTGAAATTTATGATTGATGTCATAAATTGTATTTTTTGTCAGACCCCCCACCAAGTATATAAGTTTTTGCATGCATTACTCAAGTATCTAAGTTTCTACGTATTTATTACATTGTCTTAACAAGTATTGGCTTTAGTTCCCTATTTTTTCTGTGGTATATGTTGTTACTAACTCTACTTTTGGAGTTTGTCCATTTCGAAGAATCTGAAATGTTTGATTGAACCAGAATTCGGTAGGGCTCGAATGCCGCGAAGCTTCGGGTGGTACAGTTACAGATCCAAACAAAGCAATGGTACACAGAATTAGTCACCTTAGCAGAAAGAAAAAAGCAAAAGGTACTCTCTTTTGACTCTTTTTTCAAATCTTTCAGCTGGCTTCCTACTTTATTCATTGTCTTCCAGTTCAAAAGGCAGAGAAGAACAACGAGATTGAGACAGAGGATGAATATCTGTCTTTAGATTCCGCAAGAAACTCCTTCTTTCAAGCTCTTAAAGGTACTAGAGACAATTTTTTCAAAGTACAAAGCAATTCACCTCACATTTTGTGTAAGCATTTTTTGTTCCTTTTTGTGGGTTTTTGGTTTGCAAAATTCATTGGAATAGAATGTCAAGATGGGAGGTTTGGGTCGGGATCTCTATTGAAGAAACCAGACAGGCGAAGACCTGCTTCATTAGATCTAAACAATGATGTGGTAAATACCTGTCATTCTTCTTCTCCGCGTTTTGGAGTCATGAAGAAGACTCCCATTACGACTAGCCGAGTTGGTACATTTCCAAGAACACCAAATTATCGTCATTCCAATATTGGGATTCAAAAAGGGTGGAGTTCAGAACGTGCGCAATTAAATACTGCATTGCTGCCTTATAATAATGGAAGGGCATTACCTTCCAAATGGGAATATGCAAAGAGGTGGGTTTTTAGCCAGGTCTCGAGAGTTGGTTCTGTTAGAAATTCATTACAGCAGCAGCAGAGGCGGCCTAAATCCAAAATCGGGCCTCTTGGTCCTCCTGGTCTAGCTTACTATTCATTGTATTCTCCTGCACCACCTGTTTTTTAAGGGAGGAAATGGTGGTAATCTGTTAGCCAATTACCCTTTTTCAACCGGAGTGATGACAAATGATGGTTTGCCAATTCATTGTGGAGGCAGCCTGGGCAGTGGAAACTTTCATGCGTGGCAAGGTCCGTTAGTGTGCATGGATGCTCTGAATTGGTCTGTTTATCGACCTTGCTTATTTCCCAAGGTACTGATTTTTCTGAGTCCGTTGCGTTTTGCACCCTAACATATGACCTCTTTTGTCATCCTTATTTTATAATTTGCACCCTAACCTTCATGCAAAATAAAAAAAAATTACTCTTTTTAAAAAAAAATTCACGAGGGCAAAATTGGAATATAAATATTTTTTTCTTCTGAAAAAAGGCACAAAACAAGAAAAACTTCTAAATAAAAATGATTGTCTCTGTCATTTTCACAGAATCAACATTCTTCCTAACTCCTTGAAGATTATGGGTAACTCAACAAGCTTTATGTCAAAACCACATAAAAGTTTAACCTCAGATGACAATTTCAAACTACAACTCAAATATCCACTTTCCGCTTGACAACTTTTGACATTGCATATATAAACTAGATGAATAATGCCGAGGCACATAAAAATGCATTGATGATTTTTTTGTTGTTGTTGGATAATCAAGTAAAAATTTAAAAACTTTGATGTGCTCAGTAGTTTGATCATCAAGTGCATAACGAGGTCCTGAGGAAGTCCTAGCTGCCTCAGGAGTCAGGAGTTCCCATTCTTGGGATACCTAAGGAAATCCTTGAAAAAGATCATATATGAATTGACTAAATATAATGACAAGCAAAGGGTATTGTAGTACAGACTAAACGTGAATATGCTAACCATAGTACCCTCAAGTAAATTAGATAATAATTGAAGAGACATTCCCAACGAAAACAATCAAGAATCCTATTCAGATTACTATTCTTTGGGCATGAAGGGCCAATTGACAGTTTATGTCTATTGAGTTGACGTAAAAACTTAGCTTAAGGAAACATTTGTAGCATTCTCAACCCCATATCAGCTTTGAATGGTGAACTTGTATTATTAACACCTTTAAATAGGAAACCAGTATCCATGAATCCAATTTGAAGGGAGTTTGATAGTCCTCACATAATTTTTTTTTGTCTATTTCATTCCTAATTAAAGTTTTAATGACCTTACAAGCTTTCATTCATTTTAGTAAAAATTTTTATATGAGCTTATATTAAATATCATACAAAAAGTGATGAGTCATAAAATAAGTGATAGTGATACAATAGAAGATCTTTATCTAATTAAATTCAAAATTTGTTCTCTTCTTTTATGTGAAAATAGTAATAAGAGACCTTATTTTTTAGTTCTTACAAGAAATTGTTTGTCCATTTTATCTCTAATTAAAGTTTTAATAATAAAATTCCACCCATAGAAGGAACATTCATAAAATTATTTGTTCATCGGACCTTTTAATTAGTTAATTTATCAGTTTTTTTTTTGTTTAAATTCTATGTTATTTTTTTAAAAATATATTTATATTCCAATTTTGTCTTCGTGGAAAATATAGAAAAAGAGTAGTTTCATTATTTTGCAAGAAAGATACAAGCTTAGGATGCAAATCATAAAATAGAATAGAATAGGGTGTAAATCACAAAAGAGGTCATACGTTAGGATGCAAAGCGCAACGGACTCGATTTTTCTTCCCAGTTGACTGCTTGTTTGCTTAATGTAAATAATATGTTACCTTACTATTCATTGCACATTGATTTGCGTTACAACATCATAATAGTAAAATGTAGCATTCTTTTAGACGATAATTCCCAGAAGAAAGAGGTAATATGCAAGAAGATTACAAATAGAGCCCATTGGTTAATTGGTTGCAATATTTGATTGTTCCTTTGAAAGATTGAGACCTACATTTCCACTATTAAAAGCACAGCTTACTTCTAAGGTCTCTACCAAAATGGTTAACCAGCTTTTTGGTTGGAGATTTGATGTCGCTGAAAGTGCACCCCTTTTCATTAACGGGATGCACTGTCAAGAAAAGTGACCAGAAAAAAAGAAACAAAAGTTCATTTTCTGTTATCATTAAAGAAGTTTAGTAGTTAGATATATGATCAAGCTCAACTCAAATTCCTTGAATCTTTGCTACAGATTGTTGTAACTTTTTATGTGCAAATACCCCTCTGATTGGCATAATGCTTTTTCTCTTCAGATGTACTGCAACCATACTTTGATCTTGTGTAGCTATTGTTAAAAATTGCTTGAAGTTGTCCAAACACCTACTTGTGGGGAAGTTCCTACCTTTCAAAATTGGCAGTGATGATAATTTAGCCTTGAGAGAGATGGGAGAATCCTCATCATATTTTAAGCCCAGAAAGGAAGAATGAGACATCGAAGAGAGGATTTTCTGTAAAGGGTGGTTGCCCCATCTCTTCATGTCCATGATTTCTTCTCAATTAATTGAAAACCAAGAGCATTTTCAGAAGAAAAAAGAACAAGAATATTGATTTTCGTATGTATATATATATTTGCTTAACTTCATTTAAGCCAGCAGATGGACCATTGTAATACCATTAAAATGATTATTCCATTCATAATTTGGTGTATTACCCCTCTTTAAGGTGTCATTATTTATTTTCGTTACTTTCAGATTTCCATAAACCTTATGTTACAGTGAACTCTTTGTACTTGTACTAACTAATGTTGTTCTTAATTTATTACAGGTTACTTCCATTGATTTGATCAAAATATCAGCAAGTGGATGTGTTGTATATACAAAAAAAATGATATCTGTGTGTATGCAAGAGGACTAAACAAAATCAATGCAGATCAAATGACACATAGCGTATGATGTTTTGGATTGGCTGGGTGATATTGCTTACATTGGAGTTCCTCGGATGAGAGAGAGACCAATTGCTGATTTGGTTGATGGTCTTAAGCAGCTTGATGCATAGGTTCATTGTTTCCTTGGTATGAAATGTCCTCCTGTTCAAATTGTCAGCAAAGGAGGTCTTCCAGGAGGGAAGGTGAGGATTACTGTCACGGCCCAAAATCCCATCGGGCCGGACTGGCACCCAAAGCCGAGAAGGCCTGGGAGAACCCGTTCAAATACCTGTACTTTCACTTACATGTCACCAAAAATTTGGGCAGCACTTCGCTGCATATAAAAGGGTCTAATTACCTGTATCAGCACAACACGCACAAATATATATACATATATATAATACTTGGCCGTCGGGGCCACCCCATATACGAATATAATATCACTATATAAACTTCCATGACTTTACCCTTCTTTATGTCTACAAAGCCTCTAAGATATACATGACATAACTAGGGTCGGGACCAACCCCCGCCCACACATGACTCCTGTACAATAACAAAATATAAGAAACCGACTCGGAAAGCTCCGAAGCAAACTGGAGCTCACCAACAACAGCTGTATGACCTGACTCCTATCTATGCTGTGAATGAGCTGAAGTACCTGATCCTGCAACATGAAATGCAGGTCCCCCGTGAGGGACGTCAGTACGAAATATGTACTGAGTATGTAAAGCTGTAAATAATCATATGTGATATGGGGGATCAAGAAAATCATACGCATGTGAATAAATCATAATAGAAGTGAACCACACTTCATAAACACTTTTAGGATCATGTACATTATTATTAATCTGAATTGGGTTCTTGAATTCAAACACATTAGTGGAACGGTATACATTCGTTCATTTCATTCTTTACAATTATTATTCGCCATTACCTCCTCCTCCCGAACCTCCAACCACCTAACAATAATCAATACTGTACCGTACTGTGACCATTAGGCTGCCCCCAGTACATATCAATTGGGATCGATCCATGCTAGGCTTATGCCCCTGGGATACCACCCATAAACACATAAAAGATTTTTCCAATAACTTAGTTCAAAAGCTTTGAGATTATTACATTAGTGTTCATGCCAATATAGCACCTTTGGAACAATGATACATCAATAGGAATCAAGTAATAGACCTTCTATACAATAACGATGTAATAAGGACTCTTTGGTACATCAACAATATGTTTCAGAATCATCAATATCACAACAATGAAATAGGAGCCTCTTGGTATATCAATGAAACATTTTGACACTTTATAGAATGGAAACAACTTCATTGGTAATGTAGAACAATACATGTGTTTGGATAACCATCGGAATCTTACTTGATGGAACATTGGTGTTTTCATGCCAAAGAACATCGTTAGAGTATGCTTTACATACCTCGTTGTAGATTCGGATACCAATTCAACACAACTTTCCGCCTTTACAAATCACTTATCTACAATGAAATATTTGGCATCTAGTATTAGCAACCCAACACCACAATTCTCTTCCATAATTCCATACAACCAATATTTGCAAAGTATTCCAAAAACCAACTTGAACAATAGGTTTATGTGTATATATATATATATAATCATCATTTCAATACCACATCATCAATACCACATCATCCCTTCACAATTCAACACAATCCAACCATGCACAAGAATGATCCAACATCATTTCCAATCATCTTTCAACAACAATCAAATAACATACTTCTTATGCTCCGATAAATTCGCTCATTTTATAAGAAATTCCTATATGATTTCTAATCGGGAAAGATTAAACACAAGCAAAATCCGCAGTAAGGAATGTTACTAATGGAACATGTAGGAATAATAGGTCCTATTCTTTTTTTGTTGACCCTCATTTCAATTGATTGGATGCTTGAGCACTCAGAGATTTTCGTGAGTTCCTCGTATATAATAAAGTATCTTCCGCCCCCTTCCTATCCATATAAATAACACCAACATAATTTACATCCTTACCATAGAATGGCCCTTTGAGTTTTGAAGTCCTGTTGGCACAAATAAGGGGTGCTTCTCGAAGCCCTTGAGACGATGAACACAACTACGGAATCAATTTGGACTTTCCACGGTTGAATCACAAGATAATTAGAGTTGAAAATTAGGCTAGGGTTTGTTCTTTCCTATAATTGATGATGAATATGAGTTTTTGAACTCATATACATGTATATATACACATATTCCCGTCCATAATACCATAGAAAATGACCAAAGTGCCCTTAAAATTTAAATAATGTCAAATATGTCCTCCGGTGGACTGTTTTGACAAGCTGAAGTAGATAGACCATAACTCTTTGCTCCGATATTGGATTTGGGTGAAATTGGTATCATTGTAAAGATAATTCAAAGTTCTTTCATTTCATATAAATTAGGCCACCCACTTCGTCCTGTACAAGGAGTTATGATCGTTTGAAGTTGACTCTAAAAATCTGTTTTGAGAGGCTGAAGTAAAACGCGTATAACTCCTTACACAGATGTTGTATTTGGATGAAACTAATTGCATTGGAAAGAAGACTCAAATATATTTCTTTTGATATGTGGTAGCTCTCCCATTTCATTATATTGAGGGAGTTATGATCGTTCAAAGTTGACCCAAAAACTGGCAGGCCTCAGTATTTTCCTGCTAATTTACTGTTCACAAAAATCTGTTTTGAGAGGCTGAAGTAGAACGAGTATAACTCCTTACTCAGATGTTAGATTTGGATGAAACCAATTTCATTAGAAAGAATACTCAAATATCTTTCTTTTGATATGTGGTATCTCTCCCAGTTCATTATATTGAGGGAGTTATGATCGTTCAAAGTTGACCCAAAAATTGGAAATTTTCCTGCAATTTTACTGTTCACATCCCGGCCACCGTTTTATAGTTTCGAGCGTGCTCGCTTATATCCGAAATTTATCCGTTTTTGAAAATCTTTATATCGTCGGAAAGCTTATTCAATAACCTTCGTATGGAAACATCGACGGGCAAATTCCGATATAAATAAGGTCGATTCCTATACCCATATAATCAAACTATACACTTGAAACCATCTCAAAATAATCAATACTCATACTTAAACTCATATATACCTAACTTAGGATCAATACAGATACTCCAACACATATAACAATGGCTAATGCACGTAATTAAGTACGGGGTGTTACAATTACAAATTCTATTAAGCCAGATTTATAATTTTTTAAAAAATATCTTAAAACTGTAATATGAACAAATAACTAGGTTGCAGAAGCAGAGAAGACTTTGCTTATAAAGTTTAAGTAATCTATTGCTGGAAGAAATTGGCATAGTCTAACCTATTTCTAGGATACATTCGAGTACATATCCTGGCTAAGTAAGCCATTTTTGAATGCTGTAAATTTAAAGGAAATGATATACAGTTTGAGTAGTAGAAAATGCTCTTTTCAGATGTCTTATGTGCAAAAATGAAAATCTTATGAAAAGTACATAAAACTAAAAAAAAGCTTGTAAAGGGATAGAAAACCATTTCTCCTGTGAATTTCCAGTGCATTAGATATACAATTTTTCCTATTTGATTAAAAGGAACTATTCTGTTCCGATAGGTTAATATTCCGGCTTGGAAGAGATCCAAGGTGATTAGTTTTTCACAAAATACTCTCTCTTCCCTCAGTTGTTGTTTGTTGTGATTTTCCATCTCCATTGTCACTGGATTAAGTTCATCTGCAACACCTTTGATGGATCTTATTCTGCAGGCTTGCACTAAAGCTTCCCCATATGAGGGACCTTTCAGGGATGATGCTCCATCATGGTGTTGGGCTCCTTTTGAACCTGAAGGGATTCTGAGGTGAAATTCCATATATCTTTTTTCCTTGAAGTCATGCCTGCACGCGTGATATTACAATAGGTTCTCCAACTAGAACTAAATAAAATCTTTTATCTCTGGATTTCTACTAGCTTGATGAGTAAGCTTTTTAAAGTCTGATACCTTTGATGCTACTTACTAATGTTCAAGTTTTCCTGTCTGGTAAATTCTTCTACTTAGGGCTACAGCTCCATTACTGCTATTCTCTCTATGGTCCTTGGAGTTCATTTTGGACATGTCATTCATTCATATGAAGGTTTAAGTCAAAATCTTCTAGACTTGACCGTCTCACCAAATTATAGCAAAGTTACTGATATTCTAATTTTGGTGAATACCAGGATCACTCATCCAGACTTTTGCATTGGGTTGGCATGGGCATAACTCTTTTGGTTTTAGGAATTATTCTCCACCTCACAGATGGTAAAATTCGTAGTGTATGAAATGGACTACCAGATCTCTTATCTTACTCATTTTTCCTCTAATGGTGCTGAATGCTGCTATTCCTTTAAATAAGCAACTGTACACAGTCAGCTATGTCTGTGTAACCTCAGGAGCAGCCGCGTTAGTGTTCCCTGCTTTCTACGTTATGGTACAGTGGTCTTGTCCAAAAATCTGGTCACTTCTTTTTTGTTCCTTGCTACAAGTTGAACCGATCAATTTGGTACATTAAATTTTGAAGCTCTAGACCTTTACGATTAAATCAGATTTCCCTCCGAAATGCCAAGGCATTCATTAGAAACAAGAATAGCAAGGTTCAAGTAGATGGAAAATGTCCCAACCTTTCTGGCTTCAAGTCTTATTTTTTCATCAATCAGTTTGGATGATATATAGTGGGAGAATGAGAATGTATATGGAATTTTGAAGAATGTGTCTTTTTTAGCAAGAAAAGAGTTGAATGACAACATTCTGATGCACGATCACCATGCAAGATTCATAACTTTCTTATTCTAATTCTTTTCGTTTTGGAATGCAGATTGACATTTTGAACTGGAAGTATCTATTTCTGCCACTAGAATGGATTGGGATGAATGCCATGCTTGTTTATGTAATGGCCGCTGCAGGAATATTTGCAGGTTTTATCAATGGATGGTATTATGAAGACCCTCATAACACGCTGGTATTTCTTTCATCTCTTTCATTAATCTTCTCACTTTGATATGCTGCAGTCCATTGCATACAACTATCGGTTCGAACCAAAGTTAAAAATTATGAGTTTGAATTTGAAATCCCTTAAAACATTGGTTACTGGGTTTGAAATTTGTAACTTATATGGTGACTCTCTCAACACATAAACAAAGTTCGACCCAAAGTTGCTAAGTCCGGGTGAACATGACCTTGTACTTGTGCACTACCTCCCTTCTGGCTTTCTGCAACCGATTGGTCAGAACAGAACCCAGAACTTAAATAGGCCACACTACAAGTGTTGCTTCTGGCTTGAACAATCTTTGACAGATAAATCTGAAACTAAGAAGTGTTGTTTTTCCAATAGGAGTTCATAGTTGTCTAAGTATACTGATTGAACTCAACATTTGCAGATATATTGGATCATATTCGGTAATAGTTTACCTTTGTTTTATCCTACTTTTATTAGTTTTTGTATAGATGTGGTTTATCTGTGAATATTTTGTGAGCGGAAGAACTTTTGTTTGGGAAAAACACCCTCAAGCCACTTCTTCCTTAATCAGCGATGAAAAGAAATGTTTGCTAACATTATGAAAACATAACTGTTACTCAAGTATGGCGCATTGAGAAAGCTGATGCATAAATGAAGCTTAGAAAGTTAAAACGAAGCATAAATTAAACATTTAAATGGACGATTACAAAACAGTAGCATTAATCTTTCCAATCCACAATCTGTCTCCCTTTTCTTTCTCTCTCTATTTTTTTTTAAAAGAAATTGTTTAACTTGCCCAGCATAACGACTCCCTCGCACTGCCCCATTGCCATCTTTAGATGGATTGATATCGAGAGGCCTCTTTGATTGATATTGTTTGATGATTATCTGATTTCAGTTGTATCAGTTCTCTTATCTACCTTGAGAAATAGTTATTGGGAGCATGTAATTTATTGTGACAAGCTTAACTCACTGTGTAGAATGGCGACCATCTGCAGACACAGAGGTTAAGATATGGTGTCTTCCTTATTTTCTCAGAACAACATTGAGATTGTGAAAACTGATGGCATCTTCGTCAGCTTCCAGTTAATAGCTTTACTTGTGCGGCACCATAGAAGGAAACTTCCTGAATATGATCATGTGGTGCCTGAGGAATAGCAGAAAAGGTATCATATTGTGTTTTGACAAAAAGCTATCATTATTTTTTTGTGTTATAGAAACTGAACATTTCTGTCTGATGCCTAAGACAGTTAAAGAGCTGTTACAAAGCCTGCAAGAAACAAAATTAATAGAGAGATCAAAATATTGTTGCGTGCCATTTCAGCTTGCTATGTTTCAGCTTGATGTTAAGGTATAGAAGTCTTGTTAATCTTTATCAAGTAAAAGTGATTGTCTTATATTGTGATTTGACTCTTTTCTTTATTTTGCAAATCATGGCATCAACACACATGATCACAGGGGTCCAACATATGGCTATAGGGTTTTTGTGGTTCTTTCATTTGAAGATAATGAGTCCTCTAAGATTGGCACAAGTTTTGCTAAATTAATTGTAGAGGGCAATGACCTTGGTGGTCGCTGCGAGGAAGATCATGGGTTCTTTTGTGCTGGCAGTTTTCTGCTAAGATCAAGCTTTGCCATATACTTGAATGTGTGCTTGTATGGGTTAACAATACATCTGATAATTCTACCAGTTATGGCTCGGGCAACTTTAATCCAGTACCGCTGTTCTATTCTGGTTCATTGTGGTTACCTGCAAACATTGGTATCTTCTAGCAGTTGATTATTCCTTGCTCTATTCTGATGTAATCACGCTAACATGCTCGGTAAATTCATTGGAAGTTACTTGAGTTTAGAGACTCCATATGTCTTAATTAAGACCACCTGAAATAGTTAATTTAAGTTTTTAAGAATAATGTAATTCTTGTAGCATACACTGAAACACATAAATAGTACTCTATTGTTGCAGTCTGCAGAATGTATAACTAAGGCCAAGGTTCCTACTTTTCTGCAGAATATAAAGAACAGAACATGTCCTTCCCGCCAATATAATCCAAAACACATGTTCTTTTTTCTGTGTGTACAGAAGTATGAAAAGACCGTTTATGACTTAATTGGGTCTAACTTCTTTCCCACGGAAACATGGAAATCTCCTCTATGATTAAAGCGACATCTACAACACGAATCTTTAGCACAGAACAATTTCAGCTAATACATCTCAAGTTTTTACATGCATCTCTCACACATATGTTAATACTATCTCAAGTTTTACATGCATCTCACACACGTGTCCATTACTGTTGCATCATTTTATTTTACTATACGCGTTGCACGGGCATACTTTTATATATATATATATAGAGAGAGAGAATTTTTATTAAGATCTACTCATTTCTAATGTGCTTAATTTTCCAGAATACAATAAATTAAATCAAAGTTGTTGAAAGAATTTTTGAATTTTTCTTTAGGATTGAATAAGCATAGTTGATTGAAACACTAGCACGAGTCATGAGATGATAAGATTTTCGTTGCATTGACAACTTGACGGTGAAAATATAAAATCATGATCGGTTTTTGAGTGTCTTCTTTACTTTCATGAATATTTTTATAACTGCAAACATGCAAGTCAAGTGGTGATTGTGATGGAACAATCATTCCGAAAGCACGCTCAAGTTAAACTTTGCATGGAATAAAAAGGAAGATCCCAATCGTCTACTGATATGTTCAGTCGAAAGCAATAGATTTAGTGGAATTGCAAGCTCATCGTGTTGCATGCAGACACCATTAAAAAATCATGTGAATTTATGACTTACGTCCATATTGGACTAAAGTTACCAAAGCAGAGACCTCAAAAATTAGCTTTCCGTTAAAAGATTTTCTAATAGAAAGTCTGTTAGAAATTCCAAAAGCATGCTCAAGTCAAATTTTGCATGGAATGAAAAGGACGATCCTAGTTGATTGTGTTCAGTCAAAAGCAATGGACTCAATGAAATTGCAGGCTTATCGTGTTGAATGCAGAAACTATTGAAAAATCATGTGAATTTCTGACTTACGTCCGTACTGAACTAAAGGTACCAATGCAGACGCCCCCAGTTACAAAATTTTTGATAGAAAGTCCGCTAGAAACGTTTTCGATGAGCCAATTCCATTAGAAATTTCCCTTTGTTTTTACTAGTATGATAAAATTGAAAAATCAATAAGACTCCAATTTTTATTTTATTTTCTTAAAAAAAAAAAAAAGTTGTAGGGGGGGTTACATGGTCAACTTGTTGGGCTAATGACAATCTGACAATTCAAAGTCCAAGAAGGCTCCTAGAGTTTGGGCTTTTTGCAAAAATCAAAACCAAACAAATACACAAAATGAACAAAGTTTGAACCCAAAAGGAATGTTGGAAATGTTCTCAAATTAGCAACTCATACTATAGCCTACTGTACCTAAAAAAACTTATAATTATAAAACAAACATATGGTTCAAATTGCTGATTTTTTTCAAAAAAGTTTTAGAAAAATGTGTACATGTATAAAAAGTCAATAGTAAAAATTCAAAAAGGCTACAAATTAAACAAGTTTTATTTGCTTCTAAAAACATATACTTTCCTGATTTTCCCCAAACATCCCCTACTTACGGAAAATTTTACAATGGGAGAGTCACAACCAACAAAAGTTGTGTGACCCTCCATTAATTTTTTGACACATAAGTTGTGGGCCCCTATCTTTTTGATTTTATAATGAAAGCAATGAATAAGAGAGAGAAAATATATTTATATAATTCATATGAGTCTTAATTGGTAAAATAAATTGTGTTAAATAAATATAAGAAATTAGAAAAAGGATAATTATATGATTCTTGTATGCAAAAACGTGTACGGTAAAGGTAAAAATATAATTTTTTTCTTTATGATTTCATAAAAGCCCACGTAAACTTTGATAATTATTTGAAATAAAAATTACATCAAATTTAATGTATTGATCCTATTTTTATTAATAGATATTTCATTCGTTTAAATTTATGATTTTTATTTAAAATTTAAAAAAAAATATATTTTTATATTTAGAGCAATAACATTTCTCCTGAAATATCATAAATGAGATTTGAGAAAGATAGAGTATATGCAAATTTTATCAGAGGGGGTGCTTCATTTATTTTATTTTATTAATAATTTAATTATAAAATAATATATAGTTTTTACTCCCAATTAATAATTTATAACAACACAAATTCTCGGGTTATAAAATACTATATTTTATCTCAATCCAATTTTTTTTATTTTCTTAAATATGTACCGAGTCAAAACTTTCACATAAATATATAAAATAATATTTCAATGTTTTAGATTAGTAGAAAAATAAGTATTTAACTTACACATAAAAATGTAAATTCTATTGAAAAACAAACTCAAAATCGTTTTTAAAGTCAAACATTGAATTTTAAACATAAATGAAAAAAATTATTCTGAAACAAAAAAAGATACTCACATTTTAATATTTTATAACCAAGAAAATCCTTATAAATATTGATAGATTGAGTTTCATTGCATTTTAATTATAAAATTGAATAAACAAGGCATATTATCTATGTGTCATTTTTACACATATTTTATATAGTTTAGTTTATGTGAAAGTTTTGACTCGATATATATTTAAAAAATAAATAATTTTGAATTGAGATAAAATATAGTATTTTATAACCCAAAAATTTATGTTGTTATAAATTATTAATTGGGAGTAAAAATTATAAATTATTAATAAAATAAAAAAGATGAAGCATTCCCTTTGATAAAATCTGCATACACTCTACCTTTCTCAAATTTTATTTGTGATGTTTCATGAAAAATGTTATTGTACTAAATACAAAAATATGTCTTTTTTAAAATTTTAAAAATAAATCATAAATTTAAATAAATGAAATATCTATTAATAAAAAAAGGATCTATACATAAATTTAGTGTAACTTTTATCTCAAATAATGATCAAAATTTTACGTGAATTTTCATGAAATCATAAAGAAAAAAATTATGTTTTTACCATTCATGTTTTTCATATAAAAGCCATATAATTCTATTCTTTTTTATTTTTTATATTTACTTAATATAATTTATTTTACTAATTAAGACCCATATAAATTATATAAATATATTTTCTCTTTCTTATTCATTATTTTTATTATAAAATTAAAAAGATAAGAACCCATAACTTATGTGTCAAAATATTAATGAAGGGTCACACAACTTTTGTTGTGACTCTCTCTCATTGTAAAATTTCCCCACTGCATACTATGTGACATAGATATAGGCTATTGATAGATGCCCAACTTTCGAAATTTTGGGTCCACATCTTAAAGATTCACGGACTACAAAATCAAATAATAGAAATGGTTTAAAAAAAGAAAAAAAGAAAGAAAGAAAACAAGCTACATTAAAATATAAAAAGGAGGAAAAAAGATTTTTTAAAAAAGGGTCAAATTTGTTTGCATATGGTTAGAAATTGAGTAATTTTATCATTCATTATACTCTCGGTCTAATTTTAATTTACTTTGCAGTTAGGAAAAAGTTTTGTATTTATCCCTCAAGTCCTAATGAAGTAACGCATGATATATTATTAACCACAACAAAGTAGAAGGGCAAATTTGGACGTCTTGATTTGTTGATGGTAAGGTTAAAATACGAGATTATTTGCTAAAGAAAAAAGTAGGAATGGACCTAACTATAACATATGTAAAATTGAACAATTTTTATACCTATGTCATATATGTATTAGAAAAGGGGTTTAATTGTTGTTTTTTTTTTAGTACAATTGACTCTTCACATGACATATGAGTGATGGCTGATGAAGAGTTAATTTTCTAAATTGTGATTGAACTTATGTAAATATCTCACTAAAGTAACTATTATTTTTTAGGACAATACTATTAATGAACTATACACATCTTTCCAATAAAAGGTAAAACTAAGAAATAGTTAAGGATGTGTTTGAAAAACCACAAGCGAATTGAAATTAGATATAATTACACAACTTTATTATCAATTAGGGGTTGAGAATTGGATGCAATTACGTGATGTAATTACAATGTTACATTTTTTTTTGTATTTTAATTTCTTTTTTATAAATTTCTTTTTATTTCTATTTTTTTTTATTTACATTATTCATCTTTCATCTCTTTTCTTCTCATTTTTCAATATAAGGTGAAGCTAAGAAATAGTTAAGGACATGCTTGAAAAGCTACAACAGAACTGAAATTATATATAATTGACAGTTTGCCGTAACATGCAATATGAAATAACAAGTCGATCTTACTAAAACAAATAAATCAAAATATAAAACATAACATAAATTCAAATCCAAAAAAAATAAAATAATACTCTTACATAAAATTTCAAGAAGTAAATATAATTTAAAAGAAAGGAAAATATAAGTTCTAATCTCATTCAATAACGAAATTCTACTTTAATTCAAATACTAGAATAATAAGGTAATTATATGTTAATGAAGAAAATAAAAAAAATACGAGTAATTATATTTAATCATAAAAAGTAAAGGTTGGAAAATGAGAAAAAAATAGATGAAAGATGAATAATGTAAATCGAATTAAAAAAAAATTAATATAAATAAAAAATAAATTTATAAAAAAGAAATTAAGATACAAATAAATAAATAAAATGTAGCCTTGTAATTACATCACGTAATTGCACCCAATTTTCAACTCCTAATTGAGAATAAAACTGTGTAATTATATCTAATTTTAATCCGTTGTTTTCCAAACAGATCCGTAACTATTTCTTAGTTTTACCGTTTATTGAAAAGATGTGTATAGATCAATGATAGTATTGTCCTAAAAAAGCGATAGTTACTTTAGTGTGATATTTACATAAGTTCAATAACAATTTCAATACATTGTGTACCTCCTCGTAGTGCAAAGATCACAATCGTGTAAATCACGGACGTACATGGTGAAATTTTGGCCTACGTACATGTCCACAAGGACAAATAATATAAGATCTTTTCCATATGTATCCTATATCAAAAATCACTCACTTTCAATCACTAAAAATTTTTGCGTAAGCTTTTAGTGAAGAAGGGTGAAATTTTTGAGTTTTTCTTTGCTCCAAAATAGAGAAAATTTGAAGCTTTGAGGAAATATTTATTTTTTGGATTGAATTTTCTTCAATTAAGTAAGTTATTTTCTTTAAAAAAATGTGTTTTTTTGTTTGTTTTCTTTGTGTTAGAATATGATTTTTTTTTTCGTTTATTTTTTCATACTAGATTCCAATTAATGTTTTGATTAAAGATTTGATTTAAAACATAGAAATCATATTGAAAGAAAATTATTTTGCGAAGTTTTGAAAGTGATGGAGGAGAAGAGAGAGTTAATACAAAGAAAAGAGAAAGATGAAAGCCTTGAAACTATGAAAAAAATAAAGAGAAATGGTGATTTTTCAATTTTTACTGTTGGAATAAAATGATGTGGTAAATATTTTCGTCCCTCGCAAACCTTATTGCGTTTATATAGCTATGAAAAAAAACAAAGAGAAATGGTGATTTTTCAATTTTTACTATTGGAATAAAATGATGTGGTAAATATTTTCGTCCCTCGCAAACCTTATTGCGTTTATACTCAATTTTCGTGTCAGGTGAACCACGAAGGAGGACTCAACACTACTAAAAAAATAATTTTTCCAACCATGATCACCACCCCTAAATTCAGGTTCTGCCAGTGCTCGAACTCAAAACTTCAAATTTAGCGCGAATAGATCTTGACCGTTTCACCACGACCCATATTGGTTGGTATCAATACTTAAAAAGAGGGTACAAAGAAGGAAAGAGAAAAAACAGTATTACAAACAATAGAATGTGACAGTGCATGGGATTGGCATTATATAAAGTATAGTAATATCAGCAAAATACTCGCTTTGAATGCGGGACTGACAAATAATATTATAATCTCACTCTCTCTTTCTCTCTCTCCCCGCAGTAAAAAGTTATTCACCCTCTTTATTTTACACACAACTAATAAGGGCTAAATTTAAGCACACTCGATATTATAATGTCAATCTCTTATCTTCAAGTTGTGATCGATGGAAGCACCTTTTATAATAAGGGCTAAATATATATTTTATTTAGCCTTGCTAACAAGACGAATTGTAATAATAGATTTTTTTTTTTTGCTTTCCCAAGGTATCCCACAGCCGATAGCCACTAGACTAATCCTTCGTTCCTCTGTTAGCACACTAAGCAACAGGGAACTGGCCACAGAGTTTGCTCCATTCGCCAGAGGAGGGGATCGAACCCCCGAATAATAATAGATTGATACTATTTGTCATTGATATTAAATTTTGCTTAAGCTAAGTTTCCTTATATTACATGTCTCACTTTAGGTACTTTGACTCCCCCAAAAACAGAAATAAAAAAAGGACGCAAAGAAAAATAACAAAGAAAACATAACACAGCAGGAACAACTCATAACCAATTAAAGTAATAAAGTTCACTATTACCATATCATTAGTAACATAAAAGGAACTTTTCCTCCTTATATAAAGATAGATTCAATAATAAGAACGATATAATAAAATTTAAGCAACAATCAAGACAAATGTGTGAAACATTTTTGTAGCAGTCTTATCTTTTGTTTAATTGATGAAAACTTGAGCTTCACATCCCTACAAGAAACTTTCATACCTCGAGATTGGTAAATACCTTTTACCTCCACTGTAAAAACCACAAATCCACTTGTCCTATTTTCCTTACTTATTGTATAAGCAACGGAGTCATCCATTACTTTGGCAAAAAAATTGTCAAAAGTCACTTGTATCGCCGAACTCTCTCCTTTCTGTTGATGATAAAGGTCAAATGTATTCGACCAGACAGTATTTCCCATGGACGAAATCGATGCCTTAATGTTTTTATATTCAACTTCATGGCGTGCACGATTTTCAACCACGAATTTGATAGTCAAGTTTTGAGCATATAGAGATGAATTAGGCCATGGTGAAATACTAATACTAGAAGATGTAGTGTGACCTTTGTTTGATTCACTCTTGCTTTGTCAAAGGAAGTTTCTACCAAATACTTGTGGAAGATTATTTTTTGGACTTGTCAAACAAGATTGCTACTTGTTCAAACCAGGTTGCTACTTGTTCAAACAAGTTGCTTCTTGTTCAAACAAAGTTGCTACTTGTCTTCATTTTCATCGCTATAAATAGAGGCCTTCTTTCTCAATTGTAATACACATCAAATTACAAGAGTTCTCTTTCATTCTCTTGTATTTATTCTTCCTTCCTATTAGATTATTGTAACACCCCGTAAATTTTTTCGTACACTTATCGCGATTATATGGAGTCCTAAAGGCTTGCGTATGGGTTAAATTAAGTTTATGGTGTTCGGAAGTATCCTGTCAATAGTTGTATGTGTAGGTATTGGAATAAGATTTCCAATGATATAAAGTTTGCCCAAAACAGAGGAGTATTTCATATAAGCGAGCACATTCGAAATTTCAACACGGTGGCCGGGAAGCCTGTGAACAGTAAATCTGCAGGAAAATTACTGCAGCTAGGCAATTATTTTTTTGGATAAACTTTAGACGATCATAACTCCTTGTACAAAAAGAACTGTGTGATCTTCTATATATCGACGAAAATCTCCGAGAGTCTTCTTTCCGATGAAATTGGTTTCATTCAAATCCAATGTCTGAGTAAGGAGCTATACCCGTTTTACTACAGCCTATAAAAAAAAAACAGAATTGTGGGACAGATTTTTGGGTCAACTTTAAACGACCATAACTCCTTGTACAGGAAGAACTGGATGGTATACTTTATATGAAAATGAAATCCCTTTGAATTATCTTTCCAATGCAATTGGTTTCACCTAAATCCGATACCGGAGCAAAGAGTTATGATCGATTTACTTCAGCCTGTCAAAACTGTCCACTGGGGACAAATTCGGAATTATTCAAATTTTTAGGGCAAAATGGTCATTTTCTATTACCTCTTGGACGAAAATGGGTCTTTATAAACCTACACTTAGCCTCATATATATCATATATCATCCAATTATTAAGAGAAGGTGAAACCCTAGCCTAATTTTAACTTCAAATATTTTGTGATTCAACCGTAGAAAATTCGAATTGGTTCCGTAGTTGTGTTCACCATCTCGAAAGCTTCGAGAAGCACCCCATGGTTATGTAAGGAGGATTCTAAATGCAAGAGTTCATTGTTAAGGTATGAATATTGTTTATTCTTGATTCTTATCCATGAATAAGTATTGATAAAGGATTATGAGTATTGTCTTGATGTTGGAAGGTAACAAGAAACATAGTTATGAATTGTTTTGTATAAATTGTTAGTAGTAAATTATGGAAGTTGTTGTATTGGATTATGGAGGATGAATTGTGGTGATATATCATTATATTAGTGGTTATGTATGCCTAGTGATCATGTTGGTATTGGATGGTGATTAAGAAGGGAAATAAAGGCTAAGAGTGATGTTGAGGGATATTTCATGAAAATGCATGTTATGTGAATGTAATAAGAGTATAAGAGGATATATGTAGCACTCTTATTGATGAGTTAAAGGATTAATTCCTAGACATTATTTGGTGAAGTTAATACCTAAATGGTAAGGTTTGGTTGCTAATACTAGTTTGCCACAAATGACTTATTGTAGATAAGTGTTCGAAGAGTACGGGAAGTCAAGTTGAACTTGTATTGAAGTGGTTATATCAAGGTATGTAAGACATACTCTATCTAATCTTTGGCATGAATAATGACCCATGGCACTCTCAAGTAAGCTTCCAACATTGTCCTACGACACATGACACATAATAACATCATATGATCTTCGACACTACCAATTGAACTTGTTTTCACTTTTAATATGTCCGGCTAGTCAAAAAAATGTCCATATACTATTGTTGACTCCGAAATGGTTTAATGAGGTATCCATGATTCTCTACTTCATTTTCATGATATTGATTACCTATTTACATGTTTTTTCCTATTGAGGTATCATGGTTTCAAGTTTCATAAGGTGTGACCACAAAGTAACCAATCTCAAAGATTAATTGAATTAAGAAATGAAATGTCTGTATTTTAAATTGATGATATGATGTATTGTATTAGTACCACTGATCAGTTGGCCATTGTATTATAAAGTTTATGTATATATGCTATTCCAGGGGTGGTCCCTGATGTATTGTATTAGTACCATTGATCAGTTGGCTATTGTATGATATATGTTATGTATTGATAAGGATTACGGAAAGTAATGATATGAAAGTAATGTGCAGGTATCCCATCAGCTCTTTTAAGTGTGGTCTACTCATACTGTTTATTCACTGGTATCTGGGTTCTGTTGATCTTTTGTATCTCATCTTGATACTCACTGCCTTACATACTCAGTACATATTTCCATACTGACGTCCCTTACGGGGGACCCATATTCATGCCTGCAGGAACAGGTACTTCAGGTCGTACACCCCCGCAGTAAGAGCCAGGACATTCTATTGTTAGTGGTGAGCTCCAGTTGTTTCGGGGCATCCCAAGTCGTGTCTATATGTATTTTTGGTATTTGTATAAAAGTCTTTTGTGGGTGGGAGTTTGTCCCGACCCTAACTCAGTTGTGTATCTATGTAGAGGCTTTTGTAGACATATTGTACAACCATAGGAGTGTTTGGTTGATAGACGTGATGGCTCTGACGGTCAATTACTGTTTATATATATATATATTTATGCATGTCTGCTGGGTTGATACAGGTACTGTTTTCTTCTATTTACAACGAAGTGCTGCCCAAATTTCTAATTTTCATAAGTAATGTAAATGTGAAAGTATAGGTTATGAACGGGTTCTCCCGGGCCTCCTCGGCTACGGGTGCCAGTCCGCTCCAATGGGATTTGGGGTATGACAGAAGTGGTATCAGAGAAGTTCGTCCTAGTGAGTCTACAAAGCCGTGTCTACGTAGAATCTCGTTTATCAGTGTGTTGTGCACCACATCTATAAACAGGAGGCTATTGGACATTTAGGGATTGTTTCCACTCTCCATTTCTTAGATCGTGCAATAGAGCCCATATTAGAGATAAAGTCATAATCGATCGCTTAATCCAATTATTTTTTTTATTATAGTAACGATGCCGGTTATAAGGAGAAAGAATAAGTGAAAGTGAGTGGATGTAGTGGCTGAAGAAGGTACTAGTAAGTCACCACCGGCATAAGCTGAACAAAGTGAGTCTCAAGCTGAGCATATATCAGGAACTTCTTCTCCTCCGGAAGGGCCATCTATTAATGCTGTTGATCGAGATTTGAGGGATGCAGTACAACTTCTGACGCGTATAGTTGCCGGTCAAGTTCAAGGGCAAGCTATTCCTACCACGGGTTCTAGTGGTACGGATAGAGCAGCTAGCCTTCGGACACAGGATTTTCTGAAACTGGATCCTCCTACTTTTACCGGATTAGATATTAACGAAGATCCGCAGGACTTTGTCGATCAAACCCAAAGGGCTCTAGATGTTATGCACATATCCGGTAAAGAGATGGTTGAGCTAGCAGCATATAGACTGAAGGGAGAGGCTATATTATGGTACGAGGATTGGAAACAATCTAGGGGTATTGATGCACCTCCAACTACGTGGGGAGAGTTCAAAGATGCATTTATTGATCATTATCTTCCATTTGAGACTCGTCAGGCCCGTGCAGATCAATTCTTAAATCTTCGTCAGGGTAATATGAGTGTAAGGAAGTATAGTCTTCGATTTAACTCCTTGTCTCGATATGCTTCTAATGTGGTAGCTACTATGGATGACAGAGTTCATCACTATGTGGATAGATTGGAACCATACTTGGTTAGAGATTGTACCATTGCTGCTTTGAACAAGGACATGGATATAGCGAGGATACAAGCTTTCGCCCAGAAGATGGAAGATCAGAGGCAAAGAAGAAGAACCCAGGAATCAGAAAAAGGATATTCTAAGCGGGCCAGAGCTATAGGGCAGTTTATGGCATCTCAGGGAGGTTTTAGGCCTTCATTCTCTCATAGATTGCCTAGCCCATTATCTTTTTATCCAACAATTAGTTCTCCACCGCAATTTCAAAGGTTCAGAGGTAATCAGTTCGGGCAAAGCAGTGAAAATCAGAGTTCGCGAACAGTGGGGTATCAAGGGCAAGGGAGTATGAGTCAATTGAGACCTCCACGACACCCGTGCCCCATATGTAGAAGATTTCACTTTGGCGAATGCTGGCTTGGAACGAACAATTGCTTTTGGTGCGGTAGGCCGGGGCATATGGCTAGAGATTGCCCACGCAGGACCACAGGTGGTATAACACGACCTACCGGATCAACTGTTGCATCATCATTAGTGCCTCCTTTGAGTAGGGGGTGCACAACCTATGGGTCACGGTAGAGGTGATAGAGGAGCAGCTAGTTCTAGCGGAGCTCAGAACCGTGTGTATGCCCTAGCAGATCAGCAGAATTTAGAGGCTTCTCCAGACGTGGTTACAGGTACGTTGTCCATCTTTGCATTTGATGTGTATGCCTTGATTGATCCTGGTTCTACATTATCGTATACTACTCCTTTGGTTGCGGGAAGGTTTGGGAGAATACCCGAATTATTAGCCAAGCCATTTGAAGTATCAACGCCAGTGGGGGAATCTCTTATAGCTAGGAATGTTTATCGAAATTGTGTTGTGAATATTTGTGGTCGTGATACGATGGCCGATCTTGTTGAGTTAGAAATGGTAGATTTTGATGTTATTATGGGCATGGATTGGTTAGCGTCTTGTTATGCTACAGTAGATTGCCGTTCTAAGAAGGTGTATTTCCATTTCCCAAATGAGGCAGTCCTTGAATGGAAGGGTAATGTTGGCGCGCCGAGAGGTAGATTTATTTCTTACTTTAAGGCAAGAAAAATGATTTCCAAGGGGTACATATACCATTTGGTTAGAGTAAGGGATATAGAGGCAGAGCCGCCAACTTTTCAGACTGTTTCGGTTGTGAATGAATTTACTGATGTATTTCCTGAAGAACTACCAGGTTTACCTCCTGAATGAGAAGTGGAGTTTGGTATTGATATGTTGCCAGACACACAACCAATCTCAATTCCTCCTTATAGAATGGCACCAGCAGAGTTGCGAGAATTGAAAGAGCAACTGAAAGACTTGCTAGAGAAGGGATTCATCAGGCCTAGTGTGTCCCCTTGGGGAGCACCAGTATTGTTTGTGCGTAAGAAAGATGGTTCGCTGAGGATGTGTATTGACTATCGGCAATTGAATAAGGTGACTATCAAGAATAAATACCCTCTTCCCCGAATTGATGATTTATTTGACCAGTTGCAGGGTGCCCAATGTTTTTCCAAGATTGACTTGAGATCAAGCTATCATCAAGTGAGAGTCGAGGATAAAGATATACCCAAGACAGCTTTCCGAACATGGTATGGTCATTATGAATTCCTGGTTATGTCATTCGGGCTGACAAATGCACCCGCAGTTTTTATGGATCTGATGAATAGGCTGTTTAAGCCGTTTCTAGATGTGTTCGTGATAGTTTTCATAGATGATATTCTGGTCTACTCTAGATCAGAAGAGGACCATGTTAATCACTTGAGGCAGGCGTTGCAGATTCTTCGTGATTGTAAGCTGTATGCGAAGTTTTCTAAATGTGAGTTTTGGCTCAAGTCAGTGGCATTTTTGGGCCATATTGTATCCAGTGAAGGCATAAAAGTTGACACTCAGAAGATTGAGGCTGTGAAGAATTGGCCAAGACCCACGACGCCTACGGAGATTCGTAGTTTCCTCGGGTTGGCAGGTTATTATAGAAGGTTTGTTGAAGGTTTTTCTTCTATTTCTGCATCCTTGACTAAGTTGACGCATAAAGCCTCCAAGTTTCAATGGAATGATGCCTGTGAAAAGAGTTTCCAAGATCTGAAGAGCAAGTTAACTTCTACACCGGTATTGGTACTTCCTGAAGGCACAGAAGGGTATGCAGTGTACTGTGATACTTCGAGAAGTGGCTTAGGATGCATATTAATGCAACATGGTAGAGTAATAGCCTATGGCTCTAGACAGTTGTGACCACATGAGAGGAATTATCCCACACATGATCTTGAGCTAGCTGCAGTTGTATTTGCTTTGAAGATATGGCGCCACTACTTATATGGGGTTCATGTTGACATATATACTGATCATAAGAGCCTGCAATATATCTTCAGTCAGAAAGATCTAAACATGAGGCAGCGGAGATGGCTTGAATTGTTGAAAGATTACGATGTTGATATCTTGTATCATCCAGGGAAAGCGAATGTGGTAGCGGATGCACTGAGTCGTAAGTCTAAAATGACATCTATAGAAAAGCAGGGGATGATTAAGGATCTTCACCAACTAGCTAATTTGGGAGTTCGACTTCTCGAAACTCTAGATGAAGAGGTTATTGTATGTAATGCAGCAGAATCTTCATTGATAGCTGAAGTGAAAGAGAAGCAGTATGCAGATCTAATTTTATTGTAGCTTAAGGAGGATGTGCAGAGTGGCACGACAAAGGCATTTGAGCTTACGCGAGAAAGAGTGCTTCAGTGTCAGAATCGTTTATGTGTACCTGATGTAGTTGAGCTAAGAAAGAGAATTATGACAGAAGCACACTGTTCAAGGTATTCCATCCATCCAGGGTCGACTAATATGTATCAAGATTTGAAAACAATATATTGGTGGAATGACATGAAGAAGAATATTGCCGAATTTGTAGCTGAATATCTGAATTGTCAAAGAGTCAAAGTAGAACACCAGAAACCCGGTGGTTACATGCAATGTATAGATCTTCCAGTCTGGAAGTGGGACAAGATCAATATGCATTTCATCACGGGTTTGCCTCGTACATATCGGAAGTTTGATTCCATATGGGTGATCATTGATAGGCTTACCAAATCTGCGCACTTCTTACCAGTTAAGACAACTTATACAACGGAAGAGTATGCGAAGTTGTATATTAAGGAGATCGTTCGGTTACATGGAGTTCCAATTTCCATTATATCCGATCGAGGAGCCCAATTTACCACGAATTTCTGGAAGTCTTTTCAAAGGAGTTTGGGGACACAAGTAAATCTAAGTACGACTTTTTATCCTCAAACAGATGGACAAGCGGAACGTACCATCCAGACACTTGAAGATATGCTACGAGCATGTGTATTAGATTTCAAAGGCAACTGGGATGATCACCTACCTCTTATCGAGTTTGCCTACAATAATAGCTATCATTCAAGTATCAAAATGGCACCATATGAAGCATTGTATGGAATAAAGTGTAGATCGCCAATAGGATGGTTTGAAGCAGGTGATGTGGTCTGGTTTGGACCGGATCTTGTTTATCAAGCAATGGAGAAGGTTAAACAGATCCAACAATGGCTCGAAACAACTCAAAGTCGACACAAATCTTATGCGGATGTTAGAAGAAGAAGACTTGAGTTTTCTATCGACGATTGGGTATTCTTGAAAGTATCACCAATGAAAGGAGTGATGAGGTTTGGCAAGAAAGGAAAGTTAAGTCCACGATACATAGGTCCGTACAAGATCATTCAAAGATTTGAACAAGTTGCTTATGAGTTAGAGCTACCTCAAGAGCTCTCAGTAGTTCATCCCGTATTTCATGTTTCGATGCTTCGCAAGTACATCGGAGATCCATCGCACATCACTACTATGGAAGATGTACAAGTTACAGAAAATCTCACTTTTGAAGAAATGTCTATTGCTATTCTTGATCGCCAGATTAAAAAGATAAGGAATAAAGAGATAGCATCGGTAAAAGTACTTTGGAGGAATCAACAAGTTGAGGAGATAACATGGGAAGCCGAGGAAGCGATGAAGATTAAGTACCCTTACCTATTCAACGATGAGGAGGAAGTTCATGAGACGGAAGAAGAACAATAACAAGTAAGTGTTTATTTTTGTGCAAGTATGTTATGATGATGAATATGTTAATTGTAAGCTTGGACATGTCTTAATTGAGTAACTATTCTAACATTTGAGGACGAATGTTCTAAAGGGGGGGATAATGTAACACCCCGTAAATTTTTTCGTACACTTATCACGATTATATGGAGTCCTAAAGGCTTGCGTATGGGTTAAATTAAGTTTATGGTGTTCGAAAGTATCCCGTCAATAGTTGTATGTGTAGGTATTGGAATAAGATTTCCAATGATATAAAGTTTGCCCAAAACAGAGGAGTATTTCATATAAGCGAGCACATTCGAAATTACAACACGGTGGCCGGGAAGCCTGTGAACAGTAAATCTGCAGGAAAATTACTGCAGCTAGGCAATTATTTTTTTGGATCAACTTTAGACGATCATAACTCCTTGTACAAAAAGAACTGTGTGAGCTTCTATATATTGACGAAAATATTCGAGAGTCTTCTTTTCGATGAAATTGGTTTCATCCAAGTCCAATGTCTGAGTAAGGAGCTATACCCATTTTACTACAGCCTATCAAAAAAAAAACAGAATTGTGGGACAGATTTTGGGGTCAACTTTAAACGACCATAACTCCTTGTACAGGAAGAACTGGGTGGTATACTTTATATGAAAATGAAATCCCTTTGAATTATATTTTCAATGCAATTGGTTTCACCCAAATCCGATACCGTAGCAAAGAGTTATGATCGATTTACTTCAGCCTGTCAAAACTGTCCACTGGGGACAGATTCGGAATTATTCAAATTTTTAGGGCAAAATGGTCATTTTCTATTACCTCTTGGACGAAAATGGGTCTTTATAAACCTAAAATTAGCCTCATATATATCATATATCATCCAATTATTAAGAGAAGGTGAAACCCTAGCGTAATTTCAACTTCAAATATTTTGTGATTCAACCGTAGAAAATTCGAATTGGTTCCGTAGTTGTGTTCACCATCTCGAAAGCTTTGAGAAGCACCCCATGGTTATGTAAGGAGGATTCTAAATGAAAGAGTTCATTGTTAAGGTATGAATATTGTTTATTCTTGATTCTTATCCATGAATAAGTATTGATAAAGGATTATGAGTATTGTCTTGATGTTGGAAGGTAACCAGAAACATAGTTATGAATTGTTTTGTATAAATTGTTAGTAGTAAATTATGGAAGTTGTTGTATTGGATTATGGAGGATGAATTGTGGTGATATATCATTATATTAGTGGTTATGTATGCCTAGTGATCATGTTGGTATTGGATGGTGATTAAGAAGGGAAATAAAGGCTAAGAGTGATGTTGAGGGATATTTCATGAAAATGCATGTTATGTGAATGTAATAAGAGTATAAGAGGATGTATGTAGCACTCTTATTGATGAGTTAAAGGATTACTTCCTAGACATTATTTGGTGAAGTTAATACCTAAATGGTAAGGTTTGGTTGCTAATACTAGTTTGCCACAAATGACTTATTGTAGATAAGTGTTCGAAGAGTACGGGAAGTCAAGTTGGACTTGTATTGAAGTGGTTATATCAAGGTATGTAAGACATACTCTATCTAATCTTTGGCATGAATAATGACCCATGGCACTCTCAAGTAAGCTTCCAACATTGTCCTACGACACATGACACATAATAACATCATATGATCTTCTACACTACCAATTGAACTTGTTTTCACTTTTAATATGTCCGGCTAGTCAAAAAAAATGTCCATATACTATTTTTGACTCCGAAATGGTTTAATGAGGTATCCATGATTCTCTACTTCATTTTCATGATATTGATTACCTATTTACATGTTTTTCCTATTGAGGTATCATGGTTTCAAGTTCCATAAGGTGTGACCACAAAGTAACCAATCTCAAAGATTAATTGAATTAAGAAATGAAATGTCTGTGTTTTAAATTGATGATATGATGTATTGTATTAGTACCACTGATCAGTTGGCCATTGTATTATAAAGTTTATGTATATATGCTATTCCAGGGGTGGTCCCTGATGTATTGTATTAGTACCATTGATCAGTTGGCCATTGTATGACATATGTTATGTATTGATAAGGATTACGGGAAGTAATGATATGAAAGTAATGTGCAGGTATCCCATCAGCTCTTTTAAGTGTGGTCTACTCATACTGTTTATTCACTGGTATCTGGGTTCTGTTGATCTTTTGTATCTCATCTTGATACTCACTGCCTTACATACTTAGTACATATTTTCGTATTGACGTCCCTCACGGAGGACCCGTATTCATGCCTGCAGGAATAGGTACTTCAGGTCGTACACCCCTGCAGTAAGAGACAGGACATTCTGTTGTTAGTGGTGAGCTCCAGTTGTTTCGGGGCATCCCAAGTCGTGTCTATATGTATTTTTGGTATTTGTATAAAAGTCTTTTGTGGGCGGGAGTTTGTCCCGACCCTAACTCAGTTGTGTATCTATGTAGAGGCTTTTGTAGACATATTGTACAACCATAGGAGTGTTTGGTTGATAAACGTGATGGCTCTGACGGCCAATTACTGTTTATATATATATTTATGTGTGTCTGCTGGGCTGATACAGGTACTGTTTTCTTCTATTTACAACGAAGTGCTGCCCAAATTTCTAATTTTCATAAGTAATGTAAATGTGAAAGTATAGGTTATGAACGGGTTCTCCCGGGCCTCCTCGGCTACGGGTGCCAGTCCGCTCCAATGGGATTTGGGGTATGACAATTATTAAGTTAAGAGAGTTGGTGTTGGGAAATACTTTGTGTGAGCCCTTTCTTTTGGAGTGATCTTGTGAGGTTTTCTCTTGCGATATTTGGGTTAATTATAGTGACTACTCTAATTTTGTAATCTCTCTATTGTACTCTTGTTGATATACTGATGTAGTTCCTCTCCGCTCGTGGACGTAGGTCACACTGACCGAACCACATTAAATTTGTGCCTCCTTTATTTTTTCTTAAAGTACCATTACTATCAACTTGTTATTGTCTTTGTTATTGTCATTATAACATTATTTGGATAAATTCTGCAATAACCGGGTTCTCGATCCTAACAAATTGGTATCAGAGCCAGATCTAACCAGGTTATTTCTCAGTAGCCAAAATGACTATAACAAAGACTTGGGTTGAGAAATTTGATCGAAGTGCAAACTTCGGGATGTGGCAATTAAAGATGAAAGCTATCTTAATTCAGGATGGATTAGATATGACACTAGAAGGAAAGGAGAAGAAGCCGAAAAAATAACGGACGAAGAATTTTCCGTCATAGACAAAAAGGCAAAATCAGGTATTATTCTAAATCTCTCAAATGAGTTTTTACGTGAAGTATCTGCAGAAACCACAGTGAAAGACATGTGGTAAAAAGTAAAAGCCTTGTATATGAAGGCTACAGTGGAAAATTGACTTTACCTGAAGCAAAAGCTTTACACATTTTGTATGGTAGAAGGTACCTCTATACTCTCACATCTTGATGATTTTGATTCTATTCTTATGGATTTGAGTAATATAGACGCTGAAGTTAATGATGAAGACCAAACCGTTTTATTACTTATATCCTTATCCCAATCATTTAAGCATATTAGAGATACTATGCTTCTTGTAAAGGATAATATCTCTTACAAAGAAATCAAATCTATCTTAAAAACAAAGGAACAGATAGATAGAGATATTACTGGGGAAAGTAGCGCAACCCATAGGGAAGGATTATTTGTAAGAGGTAGATCTAATAAGAAAGAATCAAATAGTGAGAGGTCTCAATCAAGGTTAAAGTCTAAACCTAGAAATGTTGTGTGCAAATACTGTCATAAAAAAGGTCATATCATTTCTGAATGCTATAAGTTGAAAAACGTAAGGAAAACAAAAATAAGCACCAAAATGCTGACTCCGCCGAAGCAAGTGTAGCTGCTGATGAGTCTGAAGGAACAATATTCTTAGCAACTAATAATAGTTTTAAATCTAACGATGAGTGGATTTTGGATTCGGGTTGTTCTTATCATATGTGTCCCAATAGGGATTTGTTTAACACATTCTATTCTGTTAGAGGTGGAGTTGTCTTGATGCGCAACAATACTCCCTGCAAGCTTTTTGGTAAAGGTACAGTCTGAATTAGAATGCATGATGGTGTGATGAGAACTCTCACGGATGTTAGATATATTCCTGACTTAAAGAAAGATCTCATTTCATTGGGCACTCTAGAATATCTTGAGTGTAAATACACAGGTAAAAATGGAGTTTTAAAAGTATCTTCAGGAGCTCTTGTGATCATGAAAGCACATAGATTAGGTACGTTGTACACTTTATTGGGATCCACTGTTATAGGTGCTGCTGCAGTTTCCACTTCAAATCAACTTGATCCTAGCATCGCCAAATTGTGGCATATGCGATTGAGGCATATGAGTGAAAAAGGTCTTTCCATCCTCAGCAAAAGAGGTCTACTATGTAGATAAAGTATTGGAAAAATGGAGTTCTGCGAACACTGTGTGTTTGGAAAGCAGAAAAGAGTCAGCTTTAAATCTCCAGCAGTTCATCGAACAAAAGGTACTTTGGACTATATTCATTCAGATCTTTGGGGTCCTTCCCGTACCCCATCAAAAGGTGGTGCCACATATATGTTAAATTTCATTGATGATTATTCAAAGAAGGTTTGGGTTTATTTTCTGAAAAAAAAAATATGATGATTTCTTAACTTTTAAACAATGGAAAGATTTGATTGAAAAGCAAATAGGAAAATAGGTCAAGCGGCTTAGAACAGATAATGGCTTAAAATTTTGTAATGACGAGTTCAACGAATTTTGCAAAAATGAAGGAATTGCTCGACATCGCACAGTGAGGATGACACCTCAATAAAATAGTGTTGCAGAAAGGATGAACAAGACTCTTTTGGAAAAAGATCGTTGTATGATTTCAAATGCTGGGTTGACAAATGCTTTTTGGGCTGAGGCTATCTCTACAACTTGTTATATTATCAACCGTGCTCCTTCTACACCTTTGAACTTCAAGACTCCAGAGGAAATATGGTCAGGTACACCTGCTAATTATTCTGACTTAAACGTTTTTGGTTGTCCTGCTTACATGCATGTAAATGATGGAAAATTAGAGCCAAGGGCTAAAAAATGTATTTTCCTTGGTTATGCATCTAGGGTGAAAGGATACAGACTTTGGTGCCCTGATCCCAAGTCACCAAAATTTATAATTAGCAGAGATGTAACTTTTGATGAATCCTCCATGTTACATTCTAGAAAGGAGTCTTATAACTTTTGTACCAAGAACAAAGAGCATGATGTGTATGAACAGGTGAAGGTTGAGCTTGGCATACCTTCTGAGCCAAGCTCATCATCAACTGTGGAACAAAATATAGTTGAAAATTCAGAAGTTGAGCTGGGAGTTGTGACTTCTGAAGTTGAACCAAATGAGTATTCCATAGCAACATATAGACCAAGAAGACAAATTCTCAAACCATAAAGGTATGAATATTATGTTGCATTTGCTTTTTCAGTTGCATAGGAAACTGAAGAAATTGGAGAACCATCAAATTATTCAGAAGCAGTTTCTGGTGCTGATTCAGCCAAGTGGCTGATTGCAATGAATGTAGAAATTGAATCTCTTCATAAGAATGGTACTTGTTCTCTTGTGAAGCCGCCGTCAGGAATTAGAATCATTGGTTGCAAATGGGTTTTCAAGAAAAAAGAGGGAATTCCAGGGGTTGAAGATGCAAGGTATAAGGCACGATTAGTTGCAAAGGGATATAGTCAGGTACAAGGAGTTGATTTTAACGATATTTTCTCAACTATTGTTAAACATATCTCTATTCATGTCTTACTTTCCTTAGTTGCCACACATGATTTGGAATTAGAACAGCTTGATGTTAAGACAACTTTCTTACATGGCAAACTTGAGGAACAAATACATATGCATCAACTTGAAGGATTTAAAATTAAAGGAAAGGAAGATCATGTTTGCTTGTTAAAGAAATCCTTGTACGGATTAAAACAATCTCCAAGACAGTGGTACAAGAGGTTTGATACCTTTATGTTGGGTCATAGTTATTCATGAAGCATGTATGATAGTTGTGTTTACTTTCGAAAGTTAAATGATGGTTCATTAATTTACCTACTATTATATGTTGATGACATGCTTATTGCTACTAAGGATTTGACAGAAATTCACAATTTGAAAAGTCAGCTGAAAAGTGAATTTGAAATGAAAGATTTGGGAGCAGCTAAGAAAATCCTTGGCATGGAGATCAGAAGAGATCGAGAAGCCCACAGGCTATTTTTGACCTAGAAGAAGTACTTGGAGAAGGTTTTGGAGAGGTTTGGCATGAAAGAAGTTAAACCAGTAAGTACTTCTCTTGCTGCTCATTTTAAGTTATCAGCTGCTCAATCACCACAGTCAGAGGAAGAAGAAAGTTATATGGCATAGGTACCGTATTCTAGTGCAGTTGGCAGTATTATGTACGCAATGGTATGTACACGTCCGGATATTTCACATGCAGTAAGTATGGTAAGTCGATATATGGCTTATCCTGAAAAAGCACATTGGCAGGCGGTGAAATGGATTCTCAGATACTTATGTGGTACCTCAAACGCATGTTTGGAATTTGGTGGAAATACTAACACTTTAGTTGGTTTTGTAGACTCAGATTATGCAGGTGATCTTGATTAAAGAAGATCACTGACTGGCTATGTGTTTTGCATTGGTGGTTGTGCTATCAGTTGGAAAGCTATATTACAACATGTAGTAGCTTTATCTACTACCGAAGTAGAATATATGGCAGTGACCGAGGCTATCAAAGAAGCCTTATGGTTGAAGGGTCTATTTGCTGAACTCAGTCCATACCAAGGTGAGATATTATTATATTCTGTGATAGTCAAAGTGCCATCCACTTGACTAAAGATCAAATGTATCATGAGATGTCGAAGCATATTGACATCAAGTATCATTTTATTCGAGAATCTATTATTGAAGGAAAGGTCTCTGTTCAGAAGATCAACACTAGAGATAATCCTGCAGACATGTTCACAAAGTCTCTTCCGGTCAGTAAGTTCAAGCTTTGCTTGAGCTTGATTGCTGTTTGAGAATAATGATTTTGCCCACACGGGCTTTTGCGGAGATGAAGCAAATTTACTATATTAACCAAACTCATGCCAAGGTGGATATTTGTAATGTGGCCTTTGTTTGATTCACTCTTGCTTTGTCAAAGGAAGTTTCTACCAAATACTTGTGGAAGATTATTTTTTGGACTTGTCAAACAAGATTGCTACTTGTTCAAACAAGTTGCTACTTGTTCAAACAAGGTTGCTACTTGTTCAAACAAGTTGCTTCTTGTTCAAACAAAGTTGCTACTTGTCTTCATTTTCATCTCTATAAATAGAGGCGTTCTTTCTCAATTGTAATACACATCAAATTACAAGAGTTCTCTTTCATTCTCTTGTATTTATTATTCCTTCCTATTAGAGTATTAAGTTAAGAGAGTTGGTGTTGGGAAATACTTTGTGTGAGCCCTTTCTTTTGGAGTGATCTTGTGAGGTTTTCTCTTGGGATATTTGGGTTAATTAGAGTGACTACTCTAATTTTGTAATCTCTCTATTGTACTCTTATTGATATACTGAAGTAGTTCCTCTCCGCTCGTGGACGTAGGTCACACTGACCGAACCACATTAAATTTGTGCCTCTTTTATTTTTTCTTAAAGTACCGTTTCTATCAACTTATTACTGTCTTTGTTATTGTCATTATAACATTATTTGGCTAAATTCCGCAATAATCGGGTTCTCGATCCTAAGAGAAGATGTGATTGATTCAATAGATAATTTGGGATAATAATTCTTAGAAGATGTAAAACCAGTAATATATCTAATAAAAACAAAAAAAGAAGGCCCTTTAACAAGGAGAAAAAATGCAGGAATTCCTATTATAACACACCAGTAACAATTATCATGATTTTTTTCATTGGTTCTCTCTTCCTCCAAAGACATGACGCAAAGAGCTAATAACAATAACAAAACCCTAAAAAGTACTTAGAGAAAAGTAGAAGGAAAGTTGACGAGCTTTGTGTATTTATCGATAAACACGGACCCAATATATATTATTTTCATGTCTGAACTTATGTGACATAAATACACTTATAACAACTAATTAAAAGTGATATAATAAAATCACTAAAAAAAATACTAATTGTGAAAATAATAATAATGAAAAAAATTCCTTATAATGCATGCATGCATCCCAATTAAGTTCACCTTAAATAGTTTCCTTAAACATGGTAACAATAAGTTTCCTTATATTACATGTCTCACTTCAGGTACTTTGACGACTCCAAAATAGTTCAACGGGCGGATCCAGGATTTTCAGTGAGGGGGTTCAGTAGTACATATACAGACTAGTCGAAGGGGGTTCAACCTCTACTATTTATACATAATTTTTTTTTTACCATGTAAAAATAGTATAATTTTCTGACGAAGGGGGTTCGGATGAACCCCTGGACCCTATGTAGATCCGCCACTGCTTCAACCTCAAGTGTAAGTATCTCAAATTTTTAAACCTAACTAAATATGGATTAATCTCACCTCACAATCCATTGTTTCTTGATAAATGGTTTCTGAGATCAAGCGTTACGGCGCTTCCTTCTTGTTGTCACAGGTTACACCATACCATTTTGACAACAATGCCTGAAAGAATCTGTTAGGACGAAGGTTTTTTGATAAGGCAGATGAGTGAAATAAAAAATTGAGGATTTTTTGCTATTTTTCGTTGTGTGTTTGCGTATGGATCGATGGGTGCGGTCTTCGAAATGGGATTTGAACAAACTTCTTGAGCAAACCATTGATGACCTATTATATGGGATGTGTTGGTTTAATTTGGAGATCAGGTGACGGATATTTTTACTAAGGCATATGAGCGAAATATCAAAAAATGAGGAATTTTTAAAATTTTTTGTGGGTGTTAGCCTACGCAGAGGTGGATGGGTGCGGTCTTCGGAGTACAATTTGGGTGAAACTTCTTGGCGGGCCCGTGGCGATGATCGATAAAATGGGACGTGTTGATTTGGAAGGGTGGGCGAAAGTTTTTCTTAAGGCATATGAGTGAAACATCAAAAAATGAGTGTTTTTTTGGGATTTTTCCTGGGTGTTATCCTATGGATCGGTTGAAAAAAATTGAGAAAAAGGGCAGTTTTCAACACTATTTAGTCAAATGCCCACTTAATTTTTTTAATTTAATTTTTAGGTTTAGGGTGTAAAAAGTGGAGAAAAGTGAAAAAATTGGGGCCCCACACGTGGGCCAAGGGACCAATTCATCATTTTTACAACTTTACAAATCTATGATCTATATCTATAATCTATGATCTATATCTATATCTATATCTATATCTATATCTATATCTATATCTATATCTATATCTATATCTATATCTATATCTATAATCTATATCTATAATAATAATAAATTAAAAGTGTGAAGGGTCTTAGAAATGTTATTTGAACATTTTGCCCTTCATTAAAAGTTTTTGCTTTAGAGAAAAGCGTCTTTTCACTATTTTTCCTAATATTTAAAAATTAATAAAATATATTTATGATAAAATCTTTCCTTATTAGAAGTCTCGGGCGAAACGGCGCGAACGGGGCATTTTCGGGCCAAATCGGTGTGCTATAGCCCACAATTTTGGGGGTGGGCCCGGGGTCCAGAAGTGTTGTAGGTTGAAAATCGATCGAGGCATGCCAAGGAGGTTGAGGATCATCCCAGTGTGGTCCGTTTAAATTTTTGTGGCTATTTGGGTAGACATATGGGCCTAACGGTGTGAATGGGGCATTTTCGGGCCAATTTGGTGTGCTATAGCCCCCTATTTTAGGGGTGAGCTCGATTTCGGGTGTGCTGTGGGTCGAAAATCTACCGAGACGTGTCAGGAAGGTTGGGGATTGTCCCAATGTTGTCCGTTCAAATTTCATGGCCATTTAAGTGGACAAACAGGCAAAACGGCGCAAACGGGGCATTTTCGGGCCAAATCGGTGTGCTATAGCCTACTGTTTTGGGGGTAGGCTCGGGGTCCAGGTGTGTTATGGGCTAAAAATCGACCAGGGCATGCCAGGGAGGTAGGAGATCATCCCAGTATGGTCCGTTAAAATTTTTGTGGCCATTTGGATGGACAATCAGGTGAAACGGTGCGAGCGGGGCATTTTTAGGACAAATCGGTGTGCTATAGCCCACGATTTTGGGGGTGGGCCCAGGGTCTGAGAGTGCTGTGGGCCAAAAATTGATCGGGGCATGCCAGGGTGGTTGGGGATCATCCCAATATGGTATGTTTAAATTTTCATGGCTATCTGGGTGACAAACGGGAGAAACGACGCAAACGGGGCATTTTCAAGACAAATCGGTGTGCTATAGCCCATGATTTCAGGAGTGGGCTCGGGTTCAGGCGAGCTGTAGGCCAAAAATCGACGAGGGCATGCCAGGGAGATTGGGGATTGTCTCAGTATGGTCCGTTTAAATTTTTGTGGCCATATGGGTAGACAAACAGGTGAAACAGCGCGAACGAGACATTTTTGGGCCAAATTGGAGTGCTATATCCTACGGTTTTGGGGTGGGACTGGGTTTCAAAAATGCTGTGGGCAAAAAATTGACTAGGGCATGTCAGGGAGGTTGGGGACCATCCCAGTCTAGTCCGTTTTAATTTTTGTGGCCATTTGATGGAAAAAATGGGCGAAACGGTACATACGGGGTATTTTTGGGCCAAATCGATGTGCTATAGCCCAAGGGTTTGGGGTTTGTCCTGGGGATCGGGGATGCTGTGGGCTGAAAATCGACTGGAGCATGCTAGAGAGGTTGGAGATCGTCCTATTATGGTCCGTTTAAGTTTTTGTGGCTATTTGGGTGGACAAACTGGCAAAACGGCGTAAACGAGGCATTTTTAGGCCAAATCGGTGTGCTATAGCCCACGATTTCGTGGGCGGGCTCGAGGTTCGGGCATGTTGTGGGCTGAAAATCGACCGAGGTGAGCCAGGGAGGTTGGGGATCATCCCAGTGTGGTTCGTTTAAATTTTCATGGCATTTGGGTGGACAAACGGGTAAAATGGCACAAATGGGGCATTTTCGGGATAAATTGGTGTGCTATATCCTATAATTTTGGGGGTGGACCCGGTGTACGAACGTGCTGTGGGCCAAAAATTAATCGAGGCATGCCAGGGTGGTTGGGGATCGTTCCAGTATGATCCGTTTAAATTTTTATGGACATTTGTGTTGACAAATGGGCAAAACAGCACAAACGGGATATTTTTAGGCCAAATCAGTGTGCTATAGCCCACGATTTTGGGGGTGAACCTAGGTTCCGGGCGTGCTGTGGGCCAAAAATTGACCGGGGCATGACAGGGATGTTGGGGATCCTCCTAGTGTAGTCCTTTTAAATTTTAATAGCCATTTGGGTGGAAAACGGGCAAAATGGCGCGAACAAGGCATTTTCAGGCCAAATCGATATGCTATAGCCGATGGTTTTGAGGTGGGCCCAGAGTTCGAGCGTGCTGTGGGCCAAAATCAACCGGGGCATGCCAGGGAGGTTGGGGATCATCCCAATGTATTCGGCATAATCGTTTGTGGCCGCTTGGGTGGACAAACGGGCGAAACGATGCAAATGGGGCATTTTCGGGCTAAATCGGTGTGCTATAGCCCACGATTTTAGGGGTGGGCCCAGAGTCCAGGCGTGCTATGGGCCAAAAATTGATGGGGGCAAGCCAGGAGGTTGGGGATCATCCCAGTATGGTCCGTCTAAATTTTCATGGACATTTGGGTGGACAAACAAACGAAACTACGCGAACGGGGCAATTTCGAGCCAAATCGATGTGCTATAGCCCATGGATTGTGGGGTGGGCGGCGTGTTGTTGGCCGAAAATCGACCGGGGCATGCCAGGGAGGTTGGGGATCATCCTAGTGTGGTCCATTTAAATTTGCATGCCCATTTGGGTGGACGAACGGGTAAAATGGCGCGAACGAGGTATTTTTGGACCAAATCGTTGTGCTATATCCTACGATTTCGGTGGTGGGCCTGGGGTCCGGATGTGCTGTCGGCCAAAAATTGATCGGGGCGTGTTAGGGAGGTTGGGGATCATCCTAGTGTGGTCCGTTTAAATTTTCGTAGCCATTTGGGTGGACAAACGGGAGAAACAGTGCGTACGAGGCATTTTTAGGCCAATTTGGTGTGCTATAGCCCACGAATTTGGGGGTGGGCCTGGGGTTCGAACGTGCTGTGGCCGAAAAATAGATCGGGGCATGCCAGGGAGGTTGAGGATCGTTAGTGTGGTTCGTTTAAATTTTTTTTGTCTATTTGGGTGGACAAACGGGCGAAACAACATGAATGAGGCTTTTTCGAGCCAAAATGGTGTGCTATAGCCCACGATTTCTGAGGTGGGCTCGGGGTTCGGGCGTGATGTGGGCCAAAAATTGACCGGGGCGTGCCAGAGTGGTTGGGGATCAACCTAGTGTGGTCCATTTAAATTTTATGGCCATTTAGGATGACAAACGGGTGATACAGCACAAACGGGCCATTTTTGGACCAAATCAGTGTGCTATAGCCCACGTTTCGGGGGTGGGCTAGGGGTTCGAGAGTGCTATGGGCCAAAAATTGATTGGTGGATAAATGGGTGAAACGACGCAAACAGGGCATTTTTTAGCCAAATCGGTGTGCTATAGCCCATGGTTTCAGGGGTTGACCCGGGGTTACGGCGTGCTATTGGCCAAAACTCAATCGAGGCATGCCAGGGAGGTTGGGGATCATCCCAGTGTGGTCCGTTTAAATTTTTGTGACCATTTGGGTGGACAAAGTGGCAAAACGGCACGAACGGGGCATTTTTGGGCTAAATCGGTGTTCTACAGCCCACGGTTTCGAGGGTGGACACGGGGTCCGGGCGTGCCGTGGGTGAACAAACAGGCGAAACGGTTCAAACGGGGCATTTTTGGGCCAAATCGGTGAGATACAGTCCACGGTTTTGGGGTTGGGCCAGGGTCCGGGCGTGCTGTTGGCCGAAAATCAATCGGGGCATACTAGGGATTTTGGGATTGTCCCAATGTGGTTAGTTTAATTTTTTGTGGCCATTTGGGTGAACAAACAGGCAAAACGACACGAACGGGGTATTTTTAAGCTAAATTGGTATGCTATAGTCCACGGTTTCAGGGGTGAGCCTGGGGTTCGATCGTGCTTTGGGCTGAAAATCTATCGGGGCATGCCAAGGAGGCTGGGGATCGTCCTAGTATGGTCCGTTTAAATTATCGTGGCTATTTAGGTAGATAAAACATGCAAAACAATGCAAACGGGGAATTTTTGGTCTAAATTGGTGTTCTATAGCCCACAGTTTTGGAGATGGGCCCGGGGTCCAGGTGTGCTGTGGGCCAAAAATTGATCAGTGCGTGCCAGGGAGGTTGGGGAGCGTCCCAGTGTTGTCCTTTTAAATTTTCGTGGCCATTTGGATGGACAAACGGGCGAAATGGTGCGTACAGGGCATTTTTGGGCCAAATCAATGTGTTATAGCCCATGGTTTCAAGGGTGTGCCCGTGGTCTGAACATGCTGTGGGCTAAAAATTGATAGGGATATGCCAGGGATGTTGGGGAACATCCCAGTGTGGTCCGATTAAATTTTTGTGGACATTAGGGTGGACAAACAGGCGAAACGGCGCGTACAGGGCATTTTTTGGAAAAATAGGTGTGCTATAACCTACGGTTTTGGGGGTGGACCTGGGGTCCGGGCGTTCTGTTGGTCGAAAATAGATTGGGGCATGCCAGAGAGGTTGGGGATCATCCCAGTTTGGTCTGATTAGATTTCTGTGGCCATTTGGGTGAACAAAGGGTCAAAATGGCATGAACGGGGTATTTTCGGGCCAAATCGGTGTGCTACAGACCACGATTTTAGGGGTGGACCCAGGGTACGACGTATGATGGGTCAAAAATTGATCGGAGCATTTCAGGGAGGTTGGGGATCGTCCCAGTGTGGTCTGTTTAAATTTTTGTGGCCATTTGGGTAGACAAACGGGCGAAACGGCACGAAAGGGGCATTTTCAGGCCAAATCAGTGTGCTACAACCAATGGTTTTTAGGGTGGGCCCAGGATCCGAGTGTGCTGTAGGCCAAAAATCTACCGGGGTATGCTAGGGAGGTTGGGGATCGTCCCAATGTGGTCAGTTTAATTTTTTGTGGCCTTTTGGGTGGACAAACGGGTAAAATGGCGCGAATGGAGCATTTTTAGGCCAAATCGGTGTGTTATAGCCCACGGTTTTGAGGGTGAGCCTGGGATCCAAGCGTGCTGTTAGCTGAAAATTGACTGGGGCATGCCAATGAGCTTGGGTATCATTCCATTGTGATCCGTTTAAATTTTCGTGGCTATTTGGGTGGACAAACGGATGAAACGATGCGAACGGAGCATTTTAGGCTAAATTAGTGTGCTATAGACCACGGTTTTGGGGGTGGGCCCGGGTTTAGGGTGTGCTGTGGGCTGAAAATTTATCGGGGCATGTCAGAGAGGTCGGGAATCATCCCAGTATGATCCATTTAATTTTTTTTTGCATTTGGGTGGACAAACAGGCAAACCAGCGTGAACTAAGCATTTTTGGGCCAAATCAGTGTGATATAGCCCATGATTTTGGGGTGGACCCGGGGTCCGAGCGTGTTATGGGCTAAAAATTGATCGGGGTATGCAGGGAGGTTTGGGATCGTCCCAGCATGGTCCGCTTAAATTTTCATGGCTATTTGGGTGGACAAACGGGCAAAACCACGCAAATGGGGCATTTCAGTGCAAATTGGTGTTCTATAGGCCACGATTTTGGGAGTGGGCCGGGGTTCGGGCATGCTATCGGTTAAAAATTGACCGATGCATGCTAGTGAGGTTGAGGATCATCCCAGTATGGTCCGTTAAAATTTTCATGGACATTTGGGTGGATAAACAGGTAAAACGGAGTGAACTAAGCATTTTGGGCCAAATCAGTGTGCTATAGTCCACGGTTTTGAGGGTGTGCCCAGGGTTCGGGAGTGCTGTGGGTTGAAAATCAACCTGGCATGCCAAAGAGGTTGGGGATCATCCCAGTATGGTCCGTTTAAATTTTTGTGGCAATTTGTGTGGACAAACGGGTGAAACAACATGAACGCGGTATTTTTGGGCCAAATCGGTGTGCTATAGCTCACGATTTTGGGGGTGGGTCCAGGGTCCGGGCCTGCTGTGGTCTAAAAATTGATCGAGGCATGTCAGGGAGATTGGGGATCATCTCAGTATGGCCCATTTAAATTTTCGTGACTATTTGGATGGACAAAAGGGCAAAACTATAAGAACGAGGCATTTTCGGGCCAAATCGATGTGCTATAGCCCATAATTTTGGGGCTGAGCCGGAGGTACGGGCGATCTGTAGGCAAAAAATTAATTGAGGCATTCTAGGGAGGCTTCAGATTTTTCCAGTGTGGTCCATTTAAATTTTTGTGGCCATTTAAGTGAATAAACGGGCAAAACGGCGTGAATAGGGTATTTTCGAACCAAATCAGTGTGTTATAGCCCACGATTTTGGGGGTGGGCCTGGAGTCTGGGCGTGCTGTAGGCTGAAAATCAATTGGGAGCATGCCAGGGAGTTTGGGGATAGTCCTAGTGTGGTCTGTTTAAATTTTCATGGATATTTGGGTGGACAAACAGGCAAAATGGCGCAAATGGGCCATTTTTGGGCTAAATCAGTGTGCTATAGCCTATGGTTTTTAGCGAATGCCTGGGGTCCGAGAGTGGTGTAGGCCAAAAATCGACCAGGGTATGCTAGGGAGATTGGGGATCGTCCCAGTATGGTCTATAGCCTACTGTTTTGGGGGTGGGCTCGGGGTCCGGGCGTGCTGTTGGCCAAAAATTAGAAAGGATGTGCTAGGGAGTTCGGGGATCATCCCAGTGTGGTCCTTTTAAATTTTCGTGGCCGTTTGGGTGGACAAACAGGTGAAACGGCTTAAACGGGGTATTTTTTGGCCAAATCGGTATGCTACAACCCACGATTTTAAGGGTGGGCCAAGGGTTCGGGCGTGCTGTGGGACAAAAATTTATCAGGCGTACCAGGGAGGTTGGGGATCATTCCAGTGTGGTCCTTATAATTTTCAGGTTATTTGGGTGGAAAAACAAGAAAAACGGCGCGAATCAGGAATTTTGAGGCTAAATCGGTGTGCTATAGCTCACGGCTACAGGGGTGGACCCGAGGTCTGGGCGTGTTATGGGTCAAAAATTGATTAGGGTGCATCAAGGAGATTGGGGATCGTATCAGTATGGTCTGTTTAAATTTTATTGGCCATTTAGGTGGACAAATGGGTGAAACTACGCGAACGGAGCATTTTTAGTCTAAATTGGTGTGCTATAGTCCACAGTTTTGGGGGTGTGCCCAGGGTCCTGGCGTTTTGTAGGTAGAAAATCAATTGGGGCATGCCAGGGAGGTTGGAGATCATCCTAGTGTTGTCCATTTAAATTTTTGTGGATTGGACATTTTCAGACCAAATCGGTGTTCTATAGCTCACTGTTTTGAGGGTGTGCCAAGGGTTCGGGTGTGCTGTGGGCCAAAACTCGATTGGAACATGCCAGGGATGTTGGGATCATCCCAATATGGTCCATTTAATTTTACGTGGCCATTTGGGCGTATAACTGTGCAAAACAGTGCAAACGGGGCATTTTCTGGCCAAATCGGTGTGCTATAGCCCATGATTTTAGGGGTGGGCCCAGGGTCCGAGCGTGCTGTGGGTCAAAAATTGACCAAGGTGTGCCAAGGAGGTCTGGGATCATTCAAATATTGTCCATTTAATTTTTCGTGGCCATTTGGGTGGATAAATAGGTAAAACGTTGTGAATTGGGCATTTTCAAGCTAAATCGGTGTGCTATAGCCTACGGTTTTGCGGGTGGCCTGGGGTCTGGGCGTGTTGTGGGCCAAAAATTGACCTTTTTATGGCCATTTGGGTGGATAAAGGTGCAAAACGGCACGAATGGGGTATTTTCGGGCAAAATCGGTGTGTTACAGCCCACAATTTCTGGGGTGGACACGGGGTCCGGGCGTGCTGTGCGCAAACAATCGATTGGGGCATGCCAGGGAGGTTGGAGATCATTTTAGTGTGGTCCATTTAAATTTTCGTGGCCATTTGAGTGGACAAACGAATGAAACGGCAAAAACGGGGCATTGTTGGACTAAATTGGTGTGCTATATCCCACGATGTTGGTGGTGGGCCCTGGGTTTGGGCGTGTAATTGGTCGTGAATCGACCGGGATATTCCAGGGAGGTTGAGGATCATCTCAGTGTGTCCCGTTTAAATTTTCATGCCCATTTGTGTAACGACACAAATGGGGCATTTTTAGGCTAAATCGGTGTGCTATTGCCCACAGTTTTGGGTGTGGGCCTGGGGTCCGGGCATGCAATGGGTTAAAAATCGACCGAGGCATGACAGAGAGGTTGAGGATTGTCCCAGTGTGGTTTGTTTGAAATTTCATGGCCATTTGGGTAGACAAACGGGGAAAATAATGTTAATGGGGCATTTTCGTGCCAAATTGGTGTGCTATAGCCCACAGTTTTGGGGGTGAGCCCGGGGACTGGTCGTGCTCTGTGCCAAAAATCAACTGGGGCGTGCCAGGGAAGATAGGAATAATCCCATTGTGGTTTTTTTAAATTTTTGTGGCCATTAGGGTGGGCAAATGGGCGAAACCGTGCGAATGAGGCATTTTCTGGCCAAATCGGTGGGCTATAGCTCACAGTTTTAGAGGTGGTCTCATGGATCCAGAAGTGTTGTGCTCTGCAAATCGATCGAGGGGTGATAGGGAGGTCGGTGATCATCCCAGTGTGGTCTGTTTAAATTTTTGTGACCATTTGGGTGGATAAATAGGCAAATCAATGCGAACAGAGAGTTTTTGGGCCATATCGATGTGCTATAGCCCATAGTTTTAGGGGTGGGATCGGGTTTCGGGTATGCTGTGTGCCAAAACTCGATCGGGGTATGCCAGGAAGGTTGAGGATTTTCCCAATGTGGTCCGTTTAAATTTTTGTGCCTATTTGGGTGGACAAACGGGCGAAACGACGCGAACGGGGTATTTTCGGGCCTAATCAGTGTGCTATAGCCCACGATTTTGAGGTGAGCCCAGGATACGGGCATACTGTGAGCCAAAAATCAATCGGGGAGTGACAGGGAGGTTGGGGATCGTCCCAGTGTGGTCCTTTTAAATTTTTGTGGCCATTTGGGTGGACAAACGGGTGAAACAGCGCAAACGGGGTATTTTCGGGCCAAATCGGTATGCTACAACCCACGATTTTGAGGGTGGGCCAAGGGTTTGGGTGTGCTGTGGGCCAATAATTGATCAGGCATACCAGGGAGGTTGGGGATCACTCCAGTGTGCTATAGCTCATGGTTACAGGGGTGGGCGTGAGGTTTGGGCGTGTTCTGGGTCAAAAATTGATTAGGGTGTGCCAAGGAGATTGGGGATCGTCTCATTTTGGTCTGTTTAAATTTTTGTGGTCATTTAGGTTGTCAAATGGGTGAAACTACACGTACGGAGCATTTTTGGGCTAAATTAGTGTGCTATAGTCCACAGGTTTGGGGGTGCCCCTAGGGTCCTGGCATGCTGTAGGTAGAAAATCAATCGGGGCATGCCAGGGAGGTTGGTGATCGTCCCAGTGTTGTTAGTTTAAATTTTTGTGGATGGGGCATTTTCAGACCAAGTCGGTGTTCTATAGCCCACTGTTTTGGGGGTGTGCCAGGGGTTCGGGCGTGCTGCGGGGCAAAACTCGATCGGTATATGCCAGGGATGTTGGGATCATCCCAATAAGGTCCATTTAATTTTACGTGGCCATTTGGGTGTATAATTGTGCAAAACAGCATGAACGGGGTATTTTCAGGCCAAATCGGTGTGCTATAGCCCCCGATTTTGGGGGTGGGCCCAGGGTCCGAGCGTGCTGTGGGCCAAAAATTGACCAAGGTGTGCCAAGGAGGTTTGAGATCATTCCAATATTGTCCATTTAATTTTTTGTGGCCGTTTGGATAGACAAATAGGTGAAACGTTGTGAACGGGGCATTTTCAAGCCAAATCGGTGTGCTATATAGCCTATGATGTTGTGGGTGGGCCTGGGGTCCGGGCGTGCTGTAGGCCAAAAATTGATCGAGGCATGCAAGGGAGGTTGGGGATTGTCCCAGTATGGTCAATTTAAATTTTCATGGCCATTTGGGTGGACAAACAGGCGAAACGGTACGATTGGGGCATTTTTAGGAAAAATCGGTGTGCTATAGCCCACGGTTTTAGGTGTATGCCCGGGGTCCAGATGTGTTATGGGATGAAAATTGATCAGTATGCTCCAGGTATATTGGGGATCATCCTAGTGTGGTCCGTTTAAAATTTTGTGGTCGTTTGGGTGGACAAACGGGCGAAACGGGGGCATTGTTGGGCAAAATCGATGTGCTATAGCCCACGTTTTTGGGGGTGAACCCAAGATACGGGTGTGCTGTTGGCAAAAAATTGATCATTTTATGGCCATTTGGTTGGACAAAGGTGCAAAGCAACATGAACGGGGCATTTTCGGGCAAAATTAATGTGTTACAACCCACAGTTTCGGGGGTGAACCCGGGGCCCTGCCATGCTGTGGGCAAAAAATCGATCGGGGCATGACAGGGAGGTTGGAGATTGTTCTAGTGTGGTCCATTTAAATTTTCGTGGCCATTTGGGTGGACAAACGAATGAAACGGCAAAAACGGAGCATTTTTGGACTAAATTGGTGTGCTATATCCCACAGTTTTGGTGGTGGGCCCTAGGTTCGGGCGTGTAATTGGTCGAGAATCGACCGGGGTATTCCTGGGAGGTTGTGGATCATCTTAGTATGGCCCGTTTAAATTTTTGTGGCCATTTGGGTGAACAAATGGGCAAAACGACATAAACGGGGCATTTTTAGGCCAAATTGGTGTGCTGTTGCCCACAGTTTTAGGTGTGGGCCTGGGGCCCGGGCTTCCGGTGGGCCAAAAATCGATCAGGGCTTGCCAGGGAGGTTGAGGATCATCCCATTGTGGTTCTTTTATATTTTCATGGCCATTTGGGTAGACAAACGGGCAAAATAATGCTAATGGGACATTTTCGTGCCAAATCGGTGTGCTATAGCCCACGGTTTTGGGGGTGAGCCTAGGTTCTGGGCGTGCTGTTGGCCAAAAATCAACTGAGGCATGCCAGGGAAGATGGGAATAATCCCATTGTGGTTTGTTTAAATTTTTTTGGCCATTTGGGTGGGCAAACGGGAGAAACCGTGCGAATGAGGCATTGTCTGGCCAAATCGGAGGGCTTTAGTTCACAGTTTTAGAGGTGGTCTCTGGGATCCATAAGTGTTTTGGGATGCAAATCCATTGGGGGGTGCTAGGGAGGTTGGTGATCATCCCAGTATGGTTTGTTTAAATTTTTGTGATCATTTGGGTGGACAAACAGGCACAACGACGCGAATAGAGAGTTTTTAGGCCATATCGATGTGCTATAGCCTATAGTTTTAGGGGTGGGCCCGGGGTTTGGGCATGCTGTGTGCCGAAACTCGATCGGAGCATGCCAGAAAGGTTGAGGATTTTCCCAATGTGGTCCGTTTAAATTTTTGTGCCTATTTGGGTGAACAAACGGGCGAAACGACGCAAACGGGGCATTTTCGGGCCTAATCGGTGTGCTATAGCCCACGATTTTATGGGTGGGCCCAGGATCCAGGCATACTATAAGCTAAAAATCAATCGGGGAGTGCCAGGGAGGTTTAGGATCATCCCAATATGGTTCTTTTAAATTTTGTGGCCATTTGGGTGGACAAATGGGCAAAACGGCGCAAACGGGATATTTTCGGGCCAAATCGGTATGTTACAACCCACAATTTTGAGGGTGGGCCAAGGGTTCGGGCGTGCTGTGGGCCAATAATTGATCAGGCATACCAGGGAGGTTAGGGATCACTCCAGTGTGGTCCTTATAATTTTTCAGGTTATTTGAGTAGAAAAATGGGAAAAACGGCGCGAATCGGGAATTTTGAGGCTAAATCAGTGTGCTATAGCTCACGGTTACAGGGGTGGAACCGAGTTCTGGGCGTGTTGTGGTTCAAAAATCAGTTAGAGTGTGCAAAGGATATTGGGGATCGTCTCAGTGTGGTCTGTTTAAATTTTTGTGGCCATTTAGGTGGACAAATGGGTGAAACTACACGAACGGAGCATTTTTGGGCTAAATTGGTGTGCTATAGTCCACAGTTTTGGGGGTGGGCCCGGGGTACTGGCATGCTATAGGTAGAAAATCAATCGGGGCATGCCAGGGAGGTTGGCGATCATCCCAGTGTTGTTCGTTTAAACTTTTGTGGATGGGGCATTTTCAGACCAAATCGGTGTTCTATAGCTCACTGTTTTGGGGGTGTGCCAGGGGTTCGGGCGTGCTGTGGGACAAAACTCGATCGAGACATGCCAGGAATGTTGGGATCATCCCAATATGGTCCATTTACTTTTATGTGGCCATTTGGGTGTATAACTGTGCAAGACAGCGCGAACGAGGGTGTGCTATAGCCCATGATTTTGGGGGTAGGCCCAGGGTCCGAACGTGCTATGGGCCAAAAATTGACCAAGGTGTATCAAGGAGGTTTGAGATCATTCCAATATTGTCCATTTAATTTTTCGTCGCCGTTTGGGAGGACAAATAGGTGAAATGTTGCGGACAGGGCATTTTAAAGCTACATCGGTGTGCTATAGCCCACGGTTTTGCGGGTGGGCCTGGGGTCCGGGCGTGCTGTGGGACAAAAATTGATTGGGGCATGCTAGGGAGGTTGGGGATTGTCCCAGTGTGGTCAGTTTAAATTTTCATGGCCATTTGGGTGGACAAACAGCTGAAACGGTGCAATTGGGGCATTTTCGGGCCAAATCGGTGTGCTATAGCCCACGGTTTTGGGGGTATACCCGGGGTCCAAATGTGTTGTGGGCCAAAAATTGACCAGGACGCTCCAGGGATATTGGGTATCATCCTAGTGTGGTCCGTTTAAATTTTTGTGGTCGTTTGGGTGGACAAACGGACGAAACGACGCGAAAGGGGCATTTTTGGGCGAAATTGTTGTGCTATAGCCCACGTTTTTAGGCATGGACCCAGGATACGGGAGTGTTGTTGGCTAAAAATCAACCTTTTTATGGCCATTTGGGTGGACAAAGGTGCGAAATGGCACGAGCGGGGCATTTTTAGGCAAAATTAGTGTGTTACAGCCCACAGTTTTGTGGATGGACTCGGGGTCCAGGCGTGCTGTGGGCAAAATATCGATCGGTGCATGACAGGGAGGTTGGAGATCATTCTAGTGTGGTCGATTTAAATTTTTGTGGCCATTTGGGTGGAGAAACGAATGAAACGGCACCAACGGGGCATTTTTAGACTAAATTGGTGTGTTATATCCCATGGTTTTGGTGGTGGGCCCTAGGTTCGGGCGTGTAATTTGCCGAGAATCGACCGGGGTATTTCAGGGAGGTTGAGGATCATCTCAGTGTGGCCTGTTTAAATTTTCATGGCCATTTGGGTGAACAAATGGGTAAAACGACACAAACGGGGCATTTTTAGGCCAAATCGGTGTGCTATTGCCCACAGTTTTAGGTGTGGGCCTGGGGTCCGGGCATGCGGTAGGCCAAAAATCAATCGGGGCATGCCAGGGAGGTTGAGGATCACCCCAGTGTGGTTCGTTTAAATTTTCATGGCCATTTGGGTAGACAAACGGGCAAAATAATGCGAATGGGACATTTTCATGCCAAATCGGTGTGCTATAGCCCACAGTTTTGGGGGGGATCCCGGGGTCTGGGCATGCTGTGGGCCAAAAATTGACTGGGGCGTGCCAGGGAAGATGGGAATAATCCCGTTGTGGTTTGTTTAAATTTTTGTGGCCATTTGGGTGGGCAAACGGGCGAAACTGTGCGAATGAGGCATTTTCTGGCCAAATCGGTGGGCTATAGCTCACGGTTTTAGAGGTGGTCTCAGGGATCCATAAGTGTTGTGGGCTGCAAATCGATCAGGGGATGCTAGGGAGGTTGATGATCATCCCAGTGTGGTCCGTTTAAATTTTTGTGACCATTTGGGTGGACAAATAAGCAAAACGATGCAAATAGAGAGGTTTTGGGCCATATCAATGTGCTATAGCCTATAGTTTTGGGGGTGGGCCCGGGGTTCGGGCACGCTGTATGCGAAAACTCAATTGGGGCATTCTATAAAGGTTGAGGATCTTCCCAATGTGGTCCGTTTAAATTTTTATGCCTATTTGGGTGGACAAACGGGCGAAACGGCACGAACGGGGCATTTTCGGGCCTAATCGGTGTGCTATAGCCCATGATTTGGAGGGTGGGCCCAGGATTAGGGCATATTGTGAGCCAAAAATCAACTGGAGAGTGCCAGGGAGGTTGGGAATCGTCCCAGTGTGGTCCGTTTAATTTTCCGTGGCCATTTGAGTGGACAAACGGGTGAAACAACGTGAATAGGGTATTTTTGGACCAAATTGGTGGGCTATATCCCATGTTTTTGGGGGTAGGCCCAGTTTCCGAGCGTGCTTTAGACCAAAAATTGATCGGGGTATGCCAGGGAGGTTGGGGATCATCTCAGTGTGGTCCTTTTAAATTTTCTTGGCCATTTGGGTGGACAAACGGATGAAACGGCACGAACGGGGCATTTTTGGGACAAATCGATGTTCTATAGCCCATTGTTTTGTGGGTGGACTCGGGGTTCGGGCGTGCTATTGGTTGAAAATCGATCGGGTATACCAGGAAGGTTAGGTATCATCCCAGTGTAGTCCGCCCATTGTTTTGTGGGTGGACTCGGGGTTCGGGCGTGCTATTGGTTGAAAATCGATCGGGTATACCAGGAAGGTTAGGTATCATCCCAGTGTAGTCCGTCTAAATTTTTGGGCCATTTGGGTGGACGAACAGACAAAATGGCATGAACGGGTTATTTTTGGTGCCAAATCGGTCTTCTATAGCACACTATTTCAGGTGTGGGCTCAGGATCCGTGTGTGAGGTGGGCCAAATATCGACTGAGGCATGCTCGGGTGGTTGGGGATCATGCCAGTGTGGTCCGTTTAAATTTTTGTGGCCATTTGGGTGCACAAACGGGCGAAATGGCACGAATGGGGCATTTTTGGGACAAATCAGTGGGCTGTATCCCATAGTTTTGGGTATTATCCCAATGTGATATGTTTAAATTTTTGTGGCCATTTGGGTGGATAAACGTACGAAACGATGCAATGGGGTATTTTTTAGCCAAATTAGTGTGCTGCCCACAATTTTAGAGGTAGGCCCGGGAGTCCGGACATGCTGTGGGCTAAAAATTGATCGAGGCGTGATAGGGAGGTTGGGGATCATCCCAGTGTGGTCTGTTTAAATTTATGACCATTTGGGTGGACAAACAAGCAAAACAGCACGAACGAATAGTTTTTAGGCCATATTGGTGTGCTATATCCCACAGTTTTGGGGGTGGGCCCGGGGTCCGAGCATGCTGTGTATCGAAACTCGATCGGGGTGTGACAGGGAGGTTGAGGTTCATCCCAATGTGGTCTGTTTAAATTTTTATGCCTATTTGGGTGGACAAACGGGCGAGACAGTGCGAATGAGGTATTTTCGGGCCAAATCGGTGTGCTATAGCCCATAGTTTTGGGGGTGGGCCCAGGCTCCGGGCGTGCTGTGAGCCAAAAATTGACTGGGGCGTGCCAGGGAGGTTAGGGATCATCCTAGTGTGGCCTGTTTAATTTTTTGTGGTTTTTTATGTGGACAATTGGGTGAAACTTCGCGAATAGGGTATTTTTGGACCAAATCGATAGGCCCGGGGTCCGGGCGTGCTATGGGCCAAAAATTGATCGAGGATGCCAGGGAGGTTGGATATCATCCTAGTGTGGTCCATTTAAATTTTTGTGGCTGTTTGAGTGGGCAAATGGGCGAAATGGCGCGAATAAGTCATTTTCGAGCAAAATCAATGTGCTATAGCTCATGGTTTTAGGGGTGTGCCCAAGGTTCGGGCGTGCTGTAGGCCAAAAATTGTCTGGGGCATGCCAGGGAGGTTGGGGATCATCCTAGTGTGGTCCGTTTAAATTTTCAAGGCCATTTGGATTGACAAACGGGCAAAACGGCACGAACGGGGCATTTTTGGGCCAAATTGGTCTGCAATAGCCCACAGTTTTTGGTGTGGGCTTAGGGTTTGGGCGTGGGGTTGGCTGAATATCAATCGGGGCCTGCCAGGGAGTTTAGGGATCATCCCAGTATGGTACGTTGATATTTTCGTGGCCATTTGGGTGCACAAACGGGCATAACGGCGCGAATGGGGCATTTTTGGGCTAAATCGATAGGCTATAGCACACAATTTTAGGGGTGGGCCTGGGATCTAGGCGTGCTGTCGGCCAATAATTGACTGGGGTGTGCCAGGGAGGTTGGGGATCATCCCAGTGTTGTACGTTAAAATTTTTGTGGCCATTTGGGTGTTAAATGAGTAAAACGGTGCGAACGGGGCATTTTCTGACCAAATTGGTTTGTTATAGCCCACGGTTTTAGAGGTGGGACCGGGGTCTGGGCGTGATGTGGGCCAAAAATTAACCAGGGCTTGCCATTCGAGGAATGCCAGGGAGGGTGGGGATCGTCCCAGTGTGGTTCGTTTAAATTTTCATGGCAATTTGGGTTGACAAACGGGTGAAACGACGCGAACAAGGCATTTTTGAGCCAAATCACTATGTTATAGCCCACGATTTTGGGTGTGGGCTTGGGTTGCGGGTGTGCAGTGGGCTGAAAATTTGCTGGGACATGCCAAGGAGGTTGGGGATCATTTTAGTATTTGTTTTTTTAATTTTTTGTGGCCATCTGGGTGTAAAAAAGAGCAAAAATTATGCGAACGGAGTATTTTCGGCCAAATCGTTGTGCTATTGCACACAGTTTTGGGGTGGGCCCGGGGTCAGGGCATGTTGTGGGCCAAAAATTTATCGGGGCACGCTAAGGAGGTTGGGGATCATCCCAGTATGGTCCATTTAAATTTACTTTGCCATTTGGGTGGACAAACGGATGAAACAACGCAAAAGAGGCATTTTCGGGTAAAATTGGTGTGCTGTTGCCCACGGTTTCAGGGGTGGGCCTGGGGTTCGAGCGCGCTGAGGACCAAAAATTGACCGGGGCATGCCAGGGAGATTGACGATCGTCCGAGTGTTTTCCGTTTAAATTTTTGTGGCCATCTGGGTGGACAAATTGGCATAATGACGCAAACAGGGCATTTTTCGGCCAAATCGGCGTGCTATTGCCCACGATTTTGGGGATGGAAACTGGTCATACTGTAGGTAAAAAATTGATTGGGGCATGCCTAGGAAGTCGGAGATCATCCCAATGTGGACCATTTAAATTTTTGTGGCCATTTGGGTGGACAAACGGGCAAAACGGCGCGAACAGGACATTTTCATGCCAAATCGGTGTGATATAGCCCATGATTTTGGGGGTGGGCATAGGGTTCGTTGAGAATCAACCAGGGCATGACAGAAAGGTTGGGTATTATCCCAATGTGGTCCTTTTAAAATTTCATGGACAATTGGGTGGACAAACGGGCGAAACAGCTCGAACAAGGCATTTTTCGGCTAAATTGGTGTGCTATTGCCGACGGTTTCAAGGTTGGGCCCGGGGTTCGGTCATATTGTGGGTCAAAAATTGATTAGGTCATACTAGAGGGGTTGAGGATCATCCTAGTGTAATCTGTTTTAATTTTCGTGGTCATTTGGGTGGACAAACGGGCGAAACGACGTGAACGGGGAATTTTCAAGCTAAATCAAAGTGCTATAGCCCACGGTTTCGGGGGTGGGCCTGGGGTTCGGGCATGCAGTAGGCTAAAAATTGATCAGGGCATGCCAGGGAGGTTGGGGATCGTCCTAGTATAGTCCGTTTAAATTTTTATGGCCTTTTGGGTGGACAAATGGGAGAAACGGCGCGAACGGGACATTTTGGGCCAAATCTGTGTGCATAGCCCATGGTTTTGGGGGTGGGCCTAATGTCCGAGCATTTTGTGGGTCAAAAATAAACCGTGGTGTATCTGGAAGGTTGGGTATTATTCTAGTGTGGTCTGTTTAATTTTTCCTGGCCATTTGGGTGGACAAATGGGCAAAACGGCATGAATGGGGTATTTTTGGGCTAAATCGGTGGGCTATAGCCCATAGTTTTGGGTGTGGGTCAATGGTCTGGGCTTACTATGGCCCAAAAATTGATCGAGGCATGACAGGATGGTTGGGAATCATCCTAGTATGGCCTTTTTAAATTTTTGTGGCCATTTGGGTGGACAAACAAGCAACAAAGATCGAACAAGGTATTTTCAAGCCAAATCGGTGTTCTATAACCCACTGTTTTGGGGGTGGGCCCGGGGTTCGTGTGTTCTGTGGGCCAAAAATTGATCGAGGCATGCCAGGGAGGTTGGGGATTATCCTAGTATGGTTCGTTTAAATTTTTTTTGGCTATTTGGCTGGACAAATGGGCGAAACAACGGGAATGGGGCATTTTCGAGCCAAATCGGTGTGCTATAGCCCATGATTTTGAGTTTGGGCCTGGGGTCCGGGCCTTCTGTGGCAGAAAATTGACCGAGGAGTGATAGTGAGGTTGGGGATCATCCCAGTGTGGTATATTTAAATTTTCATGGCCATTTGGATGGACAAACGAGCAAAACGGCGCGAATGGGGCATTTTCGGGCCATATCAGTATGCTATAGCCCATGGTTTTGGGGGTGGGCCTAGGGTCCGGGCGTGCTGTGGGACAATAATTGACTGAGGCATGCTAGGGAAATTGGGTATCATTCCTGTGTGGTCCGTTTAAATTTTTTGTGGCCATTTGGGTGGACAAACGGGCAAAACATCGCGAACGGGGCATTTTTGGGCCAAATTGGTGGGCTATAGCCAATGGTTTCGGGGCTAGACCTAGGGTCCGTGCATGCTATGGGCAAAACATTGACTTTGTCATGCTAGGAAGGTTGGGGATCATCCCTGTGTGTTTTATTTAATTCTCATGGCCATTTGGGTGGATAAACAGGCAAAACGGACCCAAAAAGGCATTTTAGGGCCAAAGCCCATGATTTTGGGGGTGGGCCGGTGGTCTAGCCATGCTTTTGGGCAAAATTTTACTGGGGCATGCCAAAGAGGTTTGGGATCATCACAGTATGGTCCGCTTAAATTTTTGTGGCCATTTGGGTGGACAAGCGGGGAAAATGGTGCTAACCGGGTATTTTCAGGCTAAATCAATGTACTATAACCCATGATTTTGGGCATGGGTCTGAGGTACGGGCGTGGTGTCGGTTGAAAATTGATCGGGGCATGACAGGGAGGTTGGGGGTCATCCCAGTGTGGTTCGCTTAAATTTTTTTGGCCATTCGTGTGGACAAACGGTCGAAATAGTGTGAACGGGGCATTTTTGAGCTAAATCGGTGTGCTATAGCCCACGGTTTTGGGGTTGGGCCCGAGGTACGAGCATGATGTAGGCAAAATATTGATCGAGGTATGACAGGGAAGTTGGGTATCATCTCTGTGTGGTCCGTTTAAATTTTTGTGGTCATTTGAGTGGACAAACGGGCGAAGCGGCGCGAATGAGGTATTTTCTAGCCAAATTGGTGGGCTATAGCCCACAGTTTTGGGTGTAGGCTTGGGGTCCGGGCGTTCTGTGGGCCAAAAATTGACTTGGGCATGCCAGGGAGGTTGGGGATCATCCCTTTATAGTTCATTTAAATTTTAATGGACTTTTAGGTAGACAAACGAGCGAAACGACGTGCACGAGGCATTTTGGGCCAAGTCGATGAGCCATCGCCCATGCTTTCGGGGGTAGGCCCGACATTTGGGCATGTTGTGTGCCAAAAATTGACTTGGGCATGCCAGGAAGGTTGGGGATCATCCTAGAGTGGTCCCTTTAAATTTTCATGGGAATTAAGTGTATAAACGGGTGAAACGGCACAAACGGAGAATTTTCAGGCAAAACCTGTGTGTTATAGCCAATAGTTTTGGGGATGGGCCCGGGGTCCGAGCGTGCTGTGGGACAAAAATCAATTGAGGCATGTCAAGAAGGCTGGGGATCATCCCAGTGTTGTTCGATTAATTTTTTGTGGCTATTTAGGAGGACAAACGGGCAAAACGGCGCGAACGAGACATTTTCGGGCAAAATCGTTGTGCTATAGCCCATGGTTTAGTGGGTTGTCTAGGGGTACGAGCGTTCTATGGGCTAAAAATTGATTGGGGAGTGCTAGGGAGGATGGGGATCATCCATGTGTGGTTCGTTTAATTTTTTGTGGCCATTTAGGTGTACAAACTAGGGAGGTGGGCCTAGTTTTTCTGCCAAATCGGTGTGCTATAGCCTGCGGTTTTAGGGATGGGCCCAGGGTCTGAGGCATGCCAGGGAGGTTGGGGATTATCCCAGTGTGGTCCGTTTAAATTTTTGTGGCTATTTGGATGGACAAATAGATGAAACGATGCAAACGGGACATTTTCAGGCCAAATCAGTGTGCTATAGCCTATGATTTTGGAGGTGGGCCCAGGGTTCGGGCATGGTGTAAGCCAAAAATCGATTGGGGCATACTAGGGAGATTGGGGATTATTTTAGTATGACCCATTTAAATTTTAGTGGCCATTTGGTTGGACAAATGGGTGATACAATGCGAACGGGGCATTTTCAGTCCAAATTGGTGTGCTACAGCCCACGATTTCGGGGCTGAGCCTGGGTTCAGGCGTGTTGTGGGCTAAAAATTTATCGGAGCATCCTTGGGAGGTTGGGGATCGTCCCAATATGATCCATTTAAATTTATGTGGCCATTTGGGTTGGAAAAAAAAGCAAAACGGCACGAACGGGGCATTTTCGAGTTAAATTGATATGCTATAGCGTATGGTTTTGGGGGTGGGCCCCGGGTCCGAGCATGCTGTGGGCCAAACATTGATTGGGGTATGGCAGGGAAGTTGGGTATCGTCTCTGTGTGGTCTGTTTAAATTTTTGTGGTCATTTAAGTGGACAAACGGGCGAAGCGGCGCGAATAGGGTATTTTCTAGCCAAATTGGTGGGCTATTGCCCACTATTTTAGGTGTAGGCCAGGGGTCCGGGCGTTCTGTGGGCCAAAAATTGACTTGGGCATGCCAGGGAGGTTGGGGATCATCCCTTTTTGGTTCATTTAAATTTTAATGGCCAGTTAGGTGGACAAACGAGCGAAACGGCGCCAACGGGGCATTTTCGGGCAAAATCTATGTGTTATAGCCCACGGTTTTGGGGATGGGCCCGGGTTTCGAGTTTGATATGGGCCAAAAATCAATCGAATCATGCCAAGGAGGCTGGGGATCATCTCAGTGCTGTCCGATTAATTTTTCGTAGCCATTTAGGAGGATAAACCGGCAAAACGGCACGAATGAGGCACTTTCGGGCAAAATCATTGTGCTATAGCTCACGGTTTTTTGGGTTGTCTACGGGTACGGGCGTTCTATGGGCTAAAAATTGATCGGGGAGTGCTAGGAAGGATGGGGATCATCCATGTCTGGTCCGTTTAAGTTTTTGTGGCCATTTAGGTGTACAAACCAGGGAGGTGGGCCTAGTTTTTCTGCCAAATCGGTGTGCTATAGCCTGCGATTTTAGGGATAGGCCCAGGTCCTGAGGCATGGCAGGGAGGTTGGGGATTATCCCAGTGTGGTCCGTTTAAATTTTTGTGGCCATTTGGGTGGACAAAAAGATGAAACGACCCAAACAGGATATTTTTGGGCCAAATCGGTGTGCTATAGCCTACGATTTTAGGGGTGAGTCCAGGGTTCGGGCGTGCTGTAAGCCAAAACTTGATTGGGACGTACTAGGGAGATTAGGGATTATCTTAGTATGGCCCATTTAAATTTTCGTGGCTATTTGGTTGGACAAATGGGTGATACAATGCGAACGAGGCATTTTCAGTCCAAATTGGTGTGCTATAGCCCACACTTTCGGGGGTGAGCCTGGGGTCCGGCGTGCTGTGGGCTGAAAATTGATCGGAGCATCCCTGGTCGGTTGGGGATCATCCCAATATGATCAGTTTAAATTTACGTGACCATTTGGGTGGACAAAAAGGCAAAACGGCACGAATGAGGCATTTTCGAGTTAAATCGATATGCTATAGCCTACGGTTTTAGGAGTGGGCCCGGGGTTTGGGTGTTCTGTGGGTTTAAAATTGACTGGGGTGTGCCATGGAGGTAGGGGATCATCTCAGTGTGGTCCGTTTAATTTTTTGAGTTAAATCGATATGCTATAGCCTACGGTTGGGGCATTTATAGGCCAAATCGATGTAATATAGCCCACGATTTTGGAGGTGGGCCCGAGGTCTGGGAGTCCTGTTGGGGAAATCAATCGGGCATGCTAGGGAGGTTGAGGATCATCCTAGTGTGGGGCATTTAATTTTTCGTTGCCGTTTAGCTGGACAAATGAGTAAAACGGCACGAACGAGGCATTTTCAAGCCGAATCGGTGTGCTATTGCCTACGGTTTTGGGGGCGGCCCTGGGGTTCGGGCATGCTGTAGGAAACAATTTGACTGGGGTGTTCCAGGGAGTTGGGGATTATCCAGTGTGGTCCTTTTAAATTATTGTGGCCATTTGGGTGGACAAACAGGCAGAACAATGCGAATGAGTTATTTTTAGGCCAAATCAGTGTGCTACTGCCCACGGTTTCGGCTAAGGGATGAAAATCAACCGGGGCATGCCAAGGAGGTTGAGGATCATACCAGTGTGGTCCGTTATAATTTTTGTGGCTATTTGGGTGGACAAACATGCAAAAATGCGTAAATAGGGTATTTTCGAGCCAAATCGGCATGATATAGCCTACGGTTTCAGGGGTGGGTATGGGTTCCGGGCTTGCGGTTGGCCATAAATCAACCGGGGCATGATAGGGAGGTTGGAAAATATCCCAGTGTGGTCCATTTAATTTTTCATCGCCATTTGGGTGGACAAATGGGCAAAATGGTGCAAACAGGGCATTTTCAAGTCTAATTAGGGGTGGGCCAGTGGTCTGGCCATGATTTTGGGCAAAATTTTATCGGGGCATGCCAGAGAGGTTTGGGATCTTCCCAGTATGGTCCGTTTAAATTTTTGTGGCCATTTAGGTGGACAAACGGGCAAAACAGTGCTAACGGGGCATTTTCGAGCCAAATCGATGTGCTATAACCCACGATTTTGGGGGTGGGCCTGAGGTATGGGCGTGGTGTGGGTTGAAAATTGATCGGGCAGTGCCAGGGATATTGGGGGTCATCCCAATATGGTTCACTTAAATTTTTGTGGCCATTTGTGTGGACAAACGGGCGAAATAGTGTGAACGGGGCATTTTCGAGCTAAATTGGTGTGCTAAAGCCTATGGTTTTGGGGGTGGGCCCGGGGTCCGAGCGTGATGTCAGACAAAAATTGATTGAGGTATGGCAGGGAAGTTGGTTATTATCCCTGTGTGGTCCTTTTAAAGTTTTTTGGTAATTTGGGTGGACAAACGGGCGAAGCGACGCGAACGGGGTATTTCTTGCCAAATTGGTGGGCTATAGCCCACAGTTTTGGGTGTAGGCCTGGGGTTGGGAGTTCTGTGGGACAAAAATTGACTTGGGCATGACAGGGAGGTTGGGGATCATCCCTTTGTGGTTCATTTAAATTTTAATAGCCATTTAGGTGGACAAACGAGCAAAATGGTGAGAACGGGGCATTTTGGGCTAAATCTCTGGGCTATCGCCCATGCTTTTAGGGGTAGGCTCTAGATCTTGGTATGTTGTGGGCAAAAAATCGACTGGGGCATGTCAGGGAGGTTTAGGATCATCCTAGAGTGGTCCCTCTAAACTTTTATGGCAATTTAGGTGTATAAACGAGCAAAATGGCACGAACGGAGCATTTTCGGGCAAAATATGTGTTATAGCCCACGGTTTTGGGGATGGGTCCGGGGTACATGCGTGCTGTGGGCTAAAAATAAATCGAGGCATGCCAAGGAGGCTGGGGATCATCCCAGTGTTGTCCGATTAATTTTTCGTGGCCATTTAGGAGGATAAGAGGGCAAAACGGTGCGAACGAGGCATTTTCGAGCAAAATCGTTGTGCTATAGCCCACGGTTTTGTGGGTTGTCTAGGGGTACGGGTGTTCTATGGACTAAAAGTTGATCGGGGAGTGCTAGGCATTATGGGGATTATCCATGTGTGGTCCATTTTATTTTCTGTGGCCATTTAGGTGTACTAACCAGGGAGGTGGGCCTAGTTTTTCTGCCAAATCGGTGTGCTATAGCCCGCGGTTTTAGGGATGGGCCCAGGGTCTGGGGCGTGCTGGGAGGTTGGGGATTATCCCAGTATGGTCCGTTTAAATTTTTGTGGCCATTTGGGTGGACAAAAAGATGAAACGACGCAAACGGGGCATTTTCGGGCCAAATCGGTGTGCTATAGCCTACGATTTTGGGGGTGGGCCCAGGGTTCGGGCGTGCTGTAAGCCAAAAATTGATTGGGGCATACTAGGAAGATTGTGGATTATCTTATTATTGCCTGTTTAAATTTTCTTGGCCATTTGGTTGGATAAATGGGCGATACAATGCGAATGGGGCATTTTTAGTCCAAATTGGTGTGCTATAGCCCACGCTTTAGGGGTGAGCCTGGGGTCCGGCGTGCTGTGGGCCAAAAATTAATCGGAGCGTCCCTGGGGGGTTGAGGATCATCCCAATATGATCCGTTTAAATTTATGTGGCCATTTGGGTGGACAAAAAGTCAAAACAGCGCAAATGAGGCATATTCGAGTTAAATCGATATGCTATAGCCTACGGATTTGGGGGTGGGCTCGGGGTTTGGGTGTTCTGTGGGTTTAAAGTCGATTGGGGTGTGCCATGGAGGTTGAGGATCATCCCAGTATGGTCCGTTTAATTTTTTGTAGTCATTTGTATGGACAAACGGTCAAATCGGTGCTAACGGTGCATTTTCGGGCAAAATCGATGGGCTATAGCCCATGGTTTCGTGGGGGACGGGGTTCGGGTATGCTATGAGCCAAAAATTAACTGGGGCATGCCTGGGAGGTGGGGGATTATCATAGTCTGTTCTGTTTAAATATTTGTCGCCATTTGGGACGACAAACGAGCAAAACAGCGCGAATGGGGCATTTTTGGGCCAAATTGATGTAATATTGCCCACGGTTTTGGGGGTGGGCCCGAGGTTCGGGAGTCCTGTTGGGGTAAAATTGATCGAGAATGATAGGGAGGTTGGGTATCATCCTATTATGGTCCATTTAATTTTTCGTTGCCCTTTAGCTGGACAAATGAGTGAAACAGCACGAACGGGGCATTTTTAAGCCAAATCGGTGTGCTATTGCCCATGGTTTTGGGGGTGGCCCCAGAGTTCGGGCACACTGTAGGAAAAAATTCAACTGGGGTGTGCCAGGGAGGTTGGGGATTATCCAGTGTGGTCCTTTTAAATTTTTGTGGCAATTTGGGTGGACAAACAGGTAAAATGATGCGAATGGGTTATTTTTAGGCCAAATCGGTGTGCTACTGCCCACGGTTTTGGCTTGGGGATGAAAATCTACTGGAGAATGCCAGGGAGGTTGAGGATCGTACCAGTATGGTCCGTTTTAATTTTCGTGGCCATTTGGGTGGACAAACATGCAAAAAAGCGCAAATAGGGTATTTTCGAGCCAAATCGACATGCTATAGCCAACAGTTTCAGGGGTGGGTATGGGGTCCGGGCGTGATGTTGGCTGAATATCAACCGGGGTATGATAATGATGTTGGGATTGTCCCAGTGTGGTCCGTTTAATTTTTCATCACCATTTGGGTGGACAAGCGGGCAAAACGGTGCAAACAGGATATTTTTAGGTCTAATTGGGGGTGGGCCAGTGGTCTGGCCATGCTTTTGCGCAAAATTTTATCGGGGCTTTCCATAGAGGTTTGGTATCATCCCAGTATGGTCTGTTTAAATTTTTGTGTCCATTTGGGTGGACAAACGGGCAAAACATCGCTAACAGGGCATTTTCGGGCCAAATCGATGTGCTATAACCCATGATTTTGGGGGTGGACTTGAGGTACAGGCGTGGTGTTGGTAGAAAATTGATCGGGGCATGCCAGGGAGGTTATGGGTATTCTCAGTGTGGTTCACTTAAATTTTTGTGGCCATTTGTGTGGACAAACAGGCGAAATAGTGTGAACGGGGCATTTTTGAGCTAAATCGGTGTGCTATAGCCCACAGTTTCGTGGGTGGGCCCGGGGTTCGAGCTTGTTGTGGGCCAAAACTTGATCTAGGTATGACAGGGAAGTTGGGTATCATTCCTGTATGGTTCGTTTAAAATTTTGTGGTCATTTGGGTGGACAAACGGGCGTAGCAGCGCGAACGGGGTATTTTCTAGCCAAATTGGTGGGCTATAGCCCACAGTTTTGGGTGTAGGCCTGGGGTCCGGGCGTTCTGTGGGCCAAAAATTGACTTGGGTATGCCAGGTAGGCTGGGGATCGTCCCTTTGTGGTTTATTTAAATTTTAATGTCCATTTAGGTGGACAAACGAGCGAAACGGCGCGAACGGGGCATTTTGGGCCAAATCGATGGGCCATCGCCCACGCTTTTGGGGCTAGGCTCAAGATCTGGGCATGTTGTAGGACAAAAATTGATGGGGCCATTCCAGGGAGGTTGGGGATCGTCCTAGAGTGGTACCTTTAAATTTTCATGGCAATTTAGGTGTATAAACGGGCGAAATGGCACAAACAAAATATTTTTGGGCAAAATCTATGTGTTATAGCTCACGATTTTGGGGATGGGCCCGGGGTCCGAGCATGCTGTGGGCCAAAAATCAATCGAGTAATGCCAAGGAGGCTGGGGATCATCCCAGTGTTGTCCGATTAATTTTTCGTGGCCATTTAGGAGGACAAACGGGAAAAACGTCACGAACGAGGCATTTTCGGGCAAAATCATTGTGCTACAGCCCACAGTTTTGTGGGTTGTCTAGGTGTACGGGCGTTCAATGGTCTAAAAATTGATCGGGGAGTGCTAGGGAGGATGGGGATCATCCATGTATGGTCCGTTTAATTTTTTGTGGCCATTTAGGTGTACAAACCAGGGAGGTTGGCCTAGTTTTTCTACCAAATCGGTGTGCTATAGCCCACGGTTATAGGGATGGGCCCAGGGTCTGGGGTGTGCCAGGGAGGTTGAGGATTATCCTAGTGTGGTCCGTTTAAATTTTTGTGGCCATTTGGGTGGACAAATAGATGAAACAACGCAAATAGGGTATTTTTGGGCTAAAACGGTGTGATATTGCCTACGATTTCAGGGGTGGGCCCAGGGTTCGGGCGTGCTGTAAGCCAAAAATTGATCGGGGCGTACTAGGGAGATTGGGGATTATCTTAGTATGGCCCGTTTAAATTTTTCGTGGCCATTTGGTTGGACAAATGGGTGATACAATGCGAACGGGTCCTTTTCAGTCCAAATTGGTGTGCTATAGCCCACGCTTTCGGGGGTGAGCCTGGGGTCCGGCATGCTGTGGGCCAAAAATTAATCGGAACATCCCTGGGAGGTTGGGGATCATCCCGATATGATCCGTTTAAATTTACGTGGTCATTTGGGTGGACAAAAAGGCAAAATGGCGCGAATAGGGAATTTTTGAGTTAAATCGATATGCTATAGCCTACGGTTTTGGGGGTGGGCTCGGGGTTCGGGTGTTCTGTGGGTTTAAAATCTATTGGGGTGTGCCATAGAGGTTGGGGATCATCCCAGTATGGTCCTTTTAATTTTTCGTAGTCATTTGTATGGACAAATAGTCAAATCAACGCTAACGGTGCATTTTCGGGCAAAATCGATGGGCTATAGCCCATGGTTTCGTGGGGGCCGAGGTTCGGGTATGCTGTGGGCCAAAAATTAATCAGGCATGCCTAGGAGGTGGGGTATCATCATAGTGTGGTCTGTTTAAATTCTTTTGACCATTTGGGATGACAAACAGGCGAAACAGCATGAACGGGGCATTTTTGGGCCAAATCGATGTAATATAGCCCACGGTTTTGGGGGTGGGCCCGGTGTCCAGGAGTCCTGTTGGGGGAAAATTGATCGGGCATTCTAGGGAGGTTGGGGATCATCCTAGTGTGATCCATTAAATTTTTTGTTGCCCTTTAGCTGGACAAATGAGTGAAACGGCGCGAACGGGGCATTTTTAAGCTAAATCGATGTGCTATTGCCCACGATTTTGGGGGCGGCCCCAAGGTTCGGGCATGCTGTATGAAAAAATTCAACTGGGGTGTTCCAGGAAATTTGGGGATTATCCAGTGTGGTCCTTTTATATTTTTGTGTCCATTTGGGTGGACAAACAGGCAGAACGATGCAAATAGGTTATTTTTAGGCCGAATCGGTGTGCTACTGCCCACGGTTTTGGCTTGGGGATAAAAATCATCCGGGTCATTCCATGGGGGTTGAGGATCATACCAGTGTGGTCCGTTTTAATTTTCGTGTCCATTTCGGTGGACAAATATGCAAAAAAGAACAAATAGGGTATTTTTCAAGCCAAATCGGCATGCTATAGCCTACAGTTTCAGGGGTGGGTATGGGGTCCGGGCGTGCTGTTGGCCGAAAATCAACCGGGGAATGATAGGGAGGTTGGGGATTGTCCCAGTGTGGTCCATTTAATTTTTCATCACTATTTGGGTTTACAAATGAGCAAAACGGTGCAAACAGGGCATTTCAGGTCTAATTGGGGGTGGGCCAGTGGTCTGACCATGCTTTTGTGTAAAATTTTATTGGGGCATGCCAGAGAGGTTTGGGATCACCCCAGTATAGTCCGTTCAAATTTTTATGACCATTTGGGTGGACAAACGGGCAAAACAGCGCTAACGGGGTATTTTCGGCCCAAATCGATGTGCTATAACCCATGATTTTGGGGGTGGGCCTGAGCTACGGGAGTGGTGTCGATTAAAAATAGATTGGGCCATGTCGGGGATGTTGGGGGTCATCCTAGTGTGGTTCGCTTAAATTTTTGTGGCCATTTGTGTAGATAAACAGGCGAACTAGTGTGAATGGGCCATTTTCAAGCTAAATCGGTGTGCTATAGCCCACAGTTTCGGGTGTGAGCCCTGGGTCCGAGTTTTCTTTGGGCCAAGAATCGATCGAGGTATGGAAGGGAAGTTGGGTATCATCCCTGTGTGGTCCGTTTAAATTTTTGTGGTCATTTGGGTGGACAAACAGGCAAAGCGGCGCGAACGGGGTATTTTCTAGCCAAATTAGTGTGCTATAGCCCATAGTTTTGGGTGTAGGCCTGGGGTCCGAGCGTTCTGTGGGCCAAAAATTGACTTGGGCATGCCAGGGAGGTTGGGGATCATCCCTTTATGGTTCATTTAAATTTTAATGGCCATTTAGGTGGACAAACGAGCGAAACAACGCGAAGGGAGCATTTTGGGCCAAATCGATGGGCCATCGCCCATACTTTTGGGGGTGGGCTCGAGATCTGGGTATTTTGTGGGCCAAAAATTTAATGGGGCATTCTAGGGAGGTTGGGGATCATCCTAGAGTGGTTCCTCTAAATTTTCATGGAAATTTAGGTGTATAAATGGGCGAAACAGCACGAACAGAGCATGTTTGGACAAAATCTGTGTGTTATAGCGCACGGTTTTAGGGATGCGCCTGGGGTCTGAGTGTGCTGTGGTCTTAAAATCAATCGAGGCATGCCAAGGAGGCTGGGGATCATCCCAGTGTTGTCCGATTAATCTTTTGTGGCCATTTAGGAGGACAAACGGGCAAAACGGCGCGGACGAGGCATTTTCAGGCAAAATTGTTGTACTATAGACCACGGTTTTGTGGTTTGTCTAGTGGTATGGGTGTTCTATGGGCTAAAAATTGATCGGGGAGTGCTAGGGAGGATGGGGATCATCCATGTGTGGTCCGTTTAATTTTTTGTGGCCATTTAGGTGTACAAACCTGGGAGGTGGGTCTAGTTTTTCTGCCAAATCGGTGTGCTATAGCCCACGATTTTAGGGATGGCACCAGGGTCTGGGGCGTTCTAGGGAGGTTGGGGATTATTCCAGTATGGTCCGTTTAAATTTTTGTGGCCATTTGGGTGGACAAATAGATGAAACGATGCAAACAGGGTATTTTTGGGCTAAATCGGTGTGCTATAGCCTACGATTTCGGGGCTTGACCCAAGGTTCGGGCGTGTTGTAAGCCAAAAATCGATCGGGGAGTGCTAGGGAGATTGGGTATTATCTTATTATGGCCCGTTTAAATTTTCGTGGCCATTTGGTTAGACAAATGGGTGATACAATACGAACGGGGCATTTTCAGTCCAAATTGGTGTGCTATAGCCCACGCTTTCGGAGGTGAGCCTGGGGTCCGGTGTGCTGTGGGCCGAAAATTGGTTGGAGCATCCCTGGGAGGTTGGGTATCGTCCCAATATGATCCATTTAAATTTACGTGACCATTTGGGTGGACAAAAAGGCAAAATGATGGAAATGGGGTATTTTCGAGTTAAATTGATATGCTATAGCCTACGGTTTTGGGGGTGGGCCTGGGTTTCGGGTGTTCTATGGGTTTAAAATCGACTGGGGTATGCCATGGAGGTTGGGGATCCTCACAGTATGGTCCGTTTAGTTTTTCATAGTCATTTGTGTGGACAAACGGTCAAATCGGCACTAACGGTGCATTTTTGGGCAAAATTGATGGTCTATTTTGCATGGTTTTGTGGGGGCCGGGCTTCGGGTATGCTGTGGGCCAAAAATTAATTGGGTCATTCCTGGGAGGTGGGGGATCATCATAATGTGTTCCGTTTAAATTTTTTTGGCCATTTGGGATGATAAACGGGCAAAATGGAGCGAACAGGGCATTTTTGGGCCAAATCGATGTAATATAGCGCACGGTTTTAGGGGTGGGCCTGGGGTTCGGGAGTCCCGTTGGGGAAAAATTGATCGGGCATGATAGGGAGGTTGGGGATCATCCTAGTGTGGTCCATTTATTTTTTTGGTTCCCTTTATCTGGACAAATGAGTGAAACGACGCGAACGGGGCATTTTCATCCCAAATCGGTGTGCTATTGCCCACGGTTTTGGGGGCGGCTCCGGGGTTCGGGCATGCTGTAGGAAAAAATTCGACAGGGGTGTGCTAGGGAGGTTTGGGATTATGCAGTGTGGTCCTTTTATATTTTTGTCGCCATTTAGGTAGACAAACAGGCAGAACAATGCGAATGAGTTATTTTTAGGGCAAATTAGTGTGCTACTGCCCATGGTTTCGGCTTGGGGATGAAAATCAACCGGGGCATGCCATTAGGGTTGAGGATCATACCAGTGTGGTCCGTTTTAATTTTCATGGCCATTTGAGTAGATAAACATGCGAGAAATAGCAAATAGGGTATTTTCGAGCCAAATCAGCATGCTATAGCCTACGGTTTTAGGGGTGGGTATGGGGTCCGGGCGTGCTGTTGGCCGAAAATCAATCGGGGCATGCTAGGAAGGTTGGGGATTGTCCCAGTGTGGTCCATTTAATTTTTCATCTCCATTTGGGTGGACAAACGGGCAAAACGGTGCAAACAAGGCATTTTCAGGTCTAATTGGTGTGATATGGCCCAAGGTTTTGGGGGTGGCCTCGGGGTCCGAGCATGTTGTGGGCTAAAAATTGATCAGGGCATGCCAGAGAGGATGGGGATCATCCCAGTGTGTTTCTTCTAAATTTTTCTGGCCATTTGGGAGGACATACGGGCAAAACTATGCGAATAGACCATTTTTTAGGCAAATCGATGTGCTATAGCCCACGGTTTTGGGGGTGGGCCCGGGGTCCAGGCGTACTATGGGCCAAAACTTGACCGAGGCATGCCAAGGAGGTTGGAGATCATCCTAGTGTGGCCTATCTAAATTTTTGTAGCCATTTGGGTGGACAAATTGGCAAAATGGGCGAATGGAGCATTTTTTAGCCAAATCGGTTTGCTATAGCTCACGATTTCGGGGGTAGGTCTGAGGTCCGGGAATGCTGTAGGCCAAAAATTGATAGGGGAATTCCAGGGATGTTGGGATCATCCCAGTGTGGTCCGTTAAAATTTCCATGGCCATTAGAGTGGACAAACTGGCGAAATGGTGCGAACGGGACATTTTCGAGCTAAATCGATGTGTAATAACCCACGATTTCATGGGTGGAAATGGGTTACAGGTTTGTTGTAGGCCAAAAATTGATCGAGGCATGCCAGGAAGGTTGAAGATAATCCTAGTGTGTTCCATTTAAATTTTTGTGGCCATTTAGGTGGACAAGCGGGCAAAATTGCACAAACAAGGCATTTTTGGGCCAAATCGGTGTGCAATAGCCCACGATTTTGGGGGTGGTCCTGGGGTCCGAGCATGCTGTAGGTCCCAAAATCTATTGGGGCATGCCAGGGATATTGGGGATCGTCCCAGTGTGGTCTGTTTAATTTTTCGTGGATATTTTGGTGGACAAACAGGCGAAACGATGCGAATGGGATATTTTTGGGCCAAATCGGTGTGCTATAGCCCACGGTTTTGGGGGTGGACCTGGGTTACGGGCGTGTTTTGAGTCAAAAATTGAAAGAGGCATATCCCAGTGTGGATCGTTTAAATTTTCATGGCCATTTGGGTGGACAAACAAGTGAAACGGCGCGAATGGGGCATTTTTGGGCCAAATCGGTGTGCTATAACCAACGGTTTCGAGGGTGGGACCATGGGCTGGGCGTGATGTGGGCTAAATATTGATCGGGTTGTGTTAGGTAGGTTGGAGATCATCCCATTGTGGTTCGTTTAATTTTTTGTGGCCATTTGGTTGGATAAACGGGCAAAGAGGCGCGAACATGACATTTTTAGGCCAAATTGGTGGGCTATATCCCAAGGTTCTGGGGGTGGTCTCGGGTTCTTGAGGATTGTCCCATTGTGATCCGTTTATATTTTCTTGGCCATTTAGGCGGACAAACGTGAGAAACGGCGCGAACAGGGCATTTTTGGACCAAACTAATATGCTATAGCCCACGGTTTTGGGGGTGGGCCTGGGGTCCGGGCATGCTGTTGGACGAAAATCGACCAGGGCATTCCATGGAGGCTGGGGATCGTCCCAGTGTGGTCTGGTTCAAATTTCATGGCTAATTGGGTGGACAAACAACGAAATAATGCAAACAGGGCATTTTCAGGCTAAATCGGTGTGCTATAGCCGAATGTTTCGGGGGTGGGCTCGAGGTTCGATCGTGCTGTGGGCCAAAAATCGATTGGGGCATCCCAGGGAGGTTGCGGATCATCCCAGTGTGGTCTGTTTAAATTTCGTGGTCATTTGCATGGACAAACGGGCGAAACGACACAAATGGGGTGTTTTTGGGCTAAATTGGAGTGCTATAGACCACGGTTTTAAGGGTGGGCCCGGGGTTCGGGCGTGCAGTGGTCTAAAAATTAACCAAGGCATGCCATGGAGGTTAGGGATCATCGATGTGTGGTCCGTTTAAATTTTTGTGGCCATTTGGGTGGACAAAGGGGTAAAACGGTACGTTCGGGGAATTTTCAGGTTAAATTAAAATGCATAGCCCACGGTTTTGGGGGTGGGCCCGATGTTTAGGCGTGCGGTGGGGCAACAATCAATAGGGGTTTGCCAGGGAGATTGGGTACCGTCAAAGTGTGGTCTGTTTTCTTTATCATGGCCATTTTGGTGGACAAACGAGCAAAACGGCACGAATGAGGCATTTTTGGGCCAAATCAATGTGCCATAGCCCACGATTTCTGGGGTGGACTCAGGGTCCGAAGGTGCTGTGGGCCAAAAATTAACCGGGGCATGCTAGGAAAATTGGGGATCATCTCTGTATGATCCTTTTAAATTTTTATGGCAATTTGGGTGGACAAACGGGAAAAATAGCGCGAATGAGTCATTTTCAAGCCAAATCGTTAGGCTATAACCCACGGTTTTGGGGGTAGGCCCGGGGTTCAGGTGTGCTGTGGGCCAAAAATTGACTTAGGCATGCCAGGGAGGTTGATGATCGTCCTAGTATGGTCTGTTTAATTTCTCATGACCATTTGGGTGGAGAAACAGGCGAAATGGCATGAACGGGGAATTTTTGGGTCAAATTGGCGGGCTATAGCCCAAAGTTTTTGGGTGGGCCCAGGGTCCGAGCGTGCTGTGGGCCAAAAATTGACTGAGGCGTGCTCAGGAGGTTGGGGATCATCCTTGTATGGTTCATTTAAAGTTTTGTAGCCATTTGAGTGGACAAATGGGCAGAACGGCGTGAACGGGGCATTTTTGGGCTTAATCGGTGTGCTATAGCCCACAGTTTCGGGGTGGGCCTGGGGTCCGGGCGTGCTATGGGCCAAAATTCGATCGAGGCATGCCAGAGAGGCTGGGGATTATCCCAGTGTGTTCGTTTAAATTTTATTGGCCATTTGGGTGGACAAACGAGCAAAACGGCGTGAATGGGGTATCTTCAGGCCAAATCGGTGTGATATAGCCCACTTCTTCGGGGTTGGACCCGGGGTCCGTGTATGTTGTGGGCCGAAAATTGACTGAGGCATGTTAGTAAAGTTGGGGATCATCCCAGTATAGTTCGTTTAAATTTTTTTGGCCATTTGGGTGGACAAATAGGCAAAACGGCTCGAAGAGAGCATTTTTAAGCCAAATCGATGGGCTATAGCCTACGATTTTAGGGGTAGGCCTGGGGTCCAGGCATGCTGTAGGCCAAAAATTGATTTGGGCATGCCAGGGAGGTTGGGTATTATCCCAGTGTGGTCCGTTTAAATTTTCATGGCCATTTGGGTGGATAAATAGGCGAAATGGCATAAATGGGGCATTTTTGGGCCAAATCGATTACCATAGCCCACGGTTTTGGGGGTAGTCCTGGGATCTGGGTTTATTGTAGGCCAAAAATTGGCTGGGGAATGTTAAGGAGGTTGGGGATCATCCTTGTGTGGTCCCTATAAATGTTTGTGGCAATTTGGGTGGACACGTGGGCGAAACGGCGTAAACGGGGCATTTTTGGGCCAAATCAGTGTGTTATAGCCCACGATTTTAGGGGTGGGGCTGGGGGTAGAGTGTGCTGTCGGCCGAAAATTAACCTGGGTATGTTAGGAAGGTTGGGGACCATCCAAGTATTGTCCGATTAATTTTTTGTAGTTATTTAGGAGGACAAACAGGCAAAACCATCCAAATGGGCCATTTTCGAGCTAAATCGGTGTGCTATAGCCCATGGTTTCATGGGTGGGATCAGGGTACGGGCGTTCTGTGGGCCAAAAATTGATCGGGGAGTGCCAGAAAGGATGGGGATCGTCCCAGTATGGTCATTTTGATTTTTTGTGGCAATTTGGGAGGACTAACGATCAAAACGATGCGAACGGGGTATTTTCAGTCCAAATTGGTGTGCTATAGCCCACGATTTTGGGGGTGAGCTCGGGGTCCGAGAGTGTTGTGATTAAAAACTTGACTGGAGCATGCCAGCGATGTTGGGGATTATCCTAGTATAGTCCATTTAAATTTTCGTGGCCATTTTGATGTTCAAACGGACAAAACAACGCAAACGAGACAATTTCGAGCCAAATTGGTGTGCTATAGTCCACGATTTTCGGGGTGGGTCCGAGGTCCAAGTGTGCTGTGGGTTGAAAATCGACCGAGGAGTATCTAGGAGGTTGGGGTCATCTCAGTATGGTCTGTTTAAATTTTTGTGGCCATTTGGTTGGACAAACGGGCGATACAATGCAAACGGGGTATTTTCCAGCTAAATTGGTGTGCTGTAGCCCACGGTTTCTGGGGTGAGCCTGGGGTCTGTGCGTGTTGTGGGCCAAAAATCGACCGGGGAGTGCCTGGGTGGTTGGGGATCATCCCAGTGTGGTTCCTTTAAATTATCATGGCTATTTGGGTGGACAAATGAGTAGCGGCACGAATGAGATATTTTTGGTATAAATTAGTGTGCTACAGCCACGGTTTCAGGGGTGGACTCGGAGTTCGGGTATGCTGTGGGCCAAAAATCCTCAGAGATATGCCAGGGAGGTAAGGGATCATCCCAGTATGGTTCGTTTAATTTTTCTTGGTCATTTGGGTTGACAAACGATCGAAATGGTGCTAACGGGGTATTTTCGATAAAAAACGATGGTTTATAGCCCATTAATTTAGGGGTGGGCCCGGGTCCAGGCGTGCTGTGGGTCAAAAATCAAACGGGGCTTGCCAGGGAGGTTGGGAATCATACCAGTGTGGTCCATTTTAAATTTCGTGGCTATTTGGGTGGTCAAACGGGAGAAAAAGCGCGAACAGGGCATTTTCGAGTTAAGTCGGCGTGCTATAGCCTAAGGTTTTGGGGGTGGGTGCAGGGTCCGGGCGTGCTATTGGCCGAAAATTGACCAGGGCATGCCAGGGAGGTTGGGGATCTTCCCAGTGTAGTCCGTTTAATTTTTAGTTGCCATTTAGTTGGACAAACGGTCGGAACAATGCGAATGGGGTATTTTCGGGCCAAATCGGTGTGCTACAGCCTACGGATTTTTTGGGTGGGCTCGAGGTCCAGGCGTGTTGTGATCCAAAAATTAATTGACGCGTGCCATAGAGGTTGAGGATTATCCCAGTGTGGTTCGTTTAAATTTTTCTGGCCATTTGGGTGGACAAACAAATGAAATGACATAAACGGGGCATTTTTGGTCCAAATCGGTGTGCTATAACCCACGATTTCGAGGGTGGGCTTGGCATTCATGTGTGTTGTAGGCCTAAAATCGATTGAGGAATACCAGGGAGGTTGGGGATCATCTCAGTATGGTTCGCTTAAATTTTTTTGGCCATTTGGTTGGACAAATGGGCGATACGATGCGAACGGGGCATTTTTAAGCGAAATTGGTGTGCTATAGCTGATAACGCCCAAACTACAGCTCTCGTTAGAAAGTGTAAGCGGTCGCTGTCAAATATAGAACCCAACTGGGTTGGTTGTCAAATCCCAAAGGGAATACTTGGTCACTAAGTGTTGTAATTGTTAGCAGACTGTTGGTCGAAAATTCCACGAAAAGGGGGGATTTTGGGTTATGGCATGAACCAAAAATATTAAAGTAACAATGGAATGCTTTGTTTAGTAAGATTTAATCACAGAGAATAATAAGTTAGGGTTATGTCCACCTTATGAGTTCTACGTATCTATTAACTATGAGTAATGCGGAATTTAGACATGCATGCACTTATAGAGATTCGTATTCTAATGGTAAATCCTAGTGTTTCTCAACCATCCACGATTATTTCACTTTAACTCTCTCAAGCTTAAAGCATATACTAACGGTACAAACTCTCCAAGAGGTTAATCCGGTTAAGGCATTAACGTGTAAACAGGGGTTGGTAGCCCTATTTCCTTGTCACACTCTCTTTTCCAAACATGTAACTTTTCTCTCGAACAAGTTAATGCTATAATGGCGTATTCTATATCTTTGCAACCACAAGAATTTAATTGAAACAAAGAGAGTAGTGATATAAGTAGCATGCACATCAAGAATTCACAAACTCATAGTAATAGATAGTATATCAAAAGGATTCCATAACCCTAACAGAGAAGTTTAGCTACTCATGAATGTAAAGGAAGGCAACGAAGACATCATCATCATACCAAAACGATAACAATCTCACGATGGGTATGTATTGGCGTCACTATGAGAATGACGTGATTTCCTCTCTAGCCGTTCTTGTAGCATTTTTCTCTGTCTAAAGTTACAGAAATTGTAACGTGAATAATACTAAAGTCGAATGAATAAGAAGCGAATGAATGAAAAACAATATGCTGAAAAATTCAGCAAATAAGGTTTGTATAACATCCTTGTCCTAGTCCTACTAGGTTACTGCTGCACCCCTAAGTATTAAGAAATACTGATTTTGCCCGGGACAGATTCTCCATGCATCACTTTCAGTCCACAAGCTTCCAAAAGCTGCCTTCCTTCTTACGTGAAGTTTTCCTTTGCTGCCCAAAGGTCCACAAAGTGCTGAAATCTTCATCATTAATACCTGAAAACATGCTAATCACATTTGTTAGCTTACTTACAGGAAAATGGACTAAAAGTGCAGGAATTATATATTTTATCCTCAAAACTTAGCCTCGCATATGGGTAAATCATGGTGCTTAGGCGTGTAAATACGCCCAACATCAACACCCCACACTTAAAGCTTTGTTCATCCTCGAACAAAATATTACGTCCATGCAATCATCTACTTAGAATTTCACAGTAACAACACAAAATGTTCAACAAGACATGCACGACAATCATTAACAAAGAGTAGTTTTCTTAATCACTACTAGAAATAGTTCAACCTCCAACATAGACTCGTGATGATGGTTAATTCGTATCCATAAGTTAAGCCACAGAGAATCATATAAAACTACCCAAAACTCATCAACCATGTGTGTCTCACACAAGATATCACCCATAATCACTCACAAGTTTTGCATTTTTCGAAACATGGGTACAAGATTCTCCTTGCTCTCACTCTCACAAAGAATTCACATGTTGCAACTGATGACCATAGGCTTGACCTTAGTGCAATGCTCCACTAATATCAGAATGCTAAGCTTAGGATCAAATAGGTCTTTACATGGTTGTAATGTAGGCTAAGGGACAGGTAGGACTATTTTGGCCAGAAATAGTGACTATGTTCCCTAAGAGCTTTAATACACTACGTTATGTCATTAACACCTTCTTTTAAACAACCTCTCTACTTTCCGTTCATCTACCACCCCTTTCACCTATCTTGTTATTCAATTATAAACAGAACTAACTTTTTATATTTTTTTTTCTTCTTTTTTTTTCATTTTATTTGATTTATTTATTTATTTATTTTTTTATAAAACACCTCTATGATAGCCATTCTTTTTCACAACAATTTCAAGTACCAATACACTCTGAGGAATCACTCTTACCCAATTTCCTCTTATTTTGTCACATGACTCTACAATTTAAAGCGCTTAGAAATTTGGATCAATTATGGTCTTGAAAAAAATGGATTAGGCTATATATAAGGCTGTCAAAGAAAATAGCTAAAGGCTCAAAGGGGGTTAACTAGGATAATGTACAAGGGTAGGTAAAAAGAAGGTAAACAATCACAGGCTGCCAATGAAACGCCTAAATCATCTCCTAAACTCACACTCTTTATTTAGCTTTACACACACAGGCAAGTTCTAGCATCAGTCACAACACAGAATATACTATAACCTCACACACACAAGGCACATGGTCAACTTTATTGGGAGCAGTATAGGCTCTTGACCCAACAGATGAATGAATTAAACCACACAATTATCACACAGTGAGTCACACTTGGAGCCTAAACGTCTCAATAGTCATGATTTTAGCACAAACTCTTGTTATATTACCATGCCGTCTATCAGAACAATTTCATGCAAACTCTAAAAAAAATTAACTAACTAATTACGACTAATTAACTGCGACTAATTCAAACAAACAAACAAACATAAATAAATGTAGGCAAAGAAGTATAGCATGCAAATACCAGCACCCCACACTTAGACGGGACACACTGCCCTCAGTGGAAAATAAATTAAGAAAACCTGATTAGTCGGACTCCTCCTCTATGTCTGGGGTCATACCCCCTACATCGGAATCATCATCAGAGTCGTCGTCATCAGAGTTATCCTCCATATCTGAGTCTATCATTCGGCGATCATCATCAGTCGACACGTCATCATCGAGAGGTTCCTTAAAATGTACCCCTACTCCGCACATAGCCCGCGCATGCTCATTCATCGGGTAGTCATAATCCAACTGCTGGAGCTCTGCTTCAGTTGGAACATGACCCCCACTTATCATGGTAAACCTCGTCATGCCATATAAATGGAGGAAGAAGCTTTCGTCGCGAGCATGTCTTTCTGCAGTGGTCAGGTTGATGCCATGCATAGTTTCAGAATCTTTAACCTTTGTCAGATCAACATTCTTCGGGTTGTGCGGAAGCTTATGATCTGCAGGTTCCTCTTCAATGTCTTCCTTCCTTAATATCGCAGTCAACAAATTGCCAAAGCTGAAGTGGGACCTTTTGTGAAGCCTATCCTTACGCATTGATGATCGTATAACCGCACCAATGTTAAAGGGGACGACCCGGTTCATACCTACTATGTAGGTGTCGGGGAGGAGGGGACCCAATGGCCTTACCTACGTGTCCTCACCCCAGCTTTGCTGAAGGGACGTTTTGAACCCCCGACCCTGGCACACCCAATGACACCAATGTTGATGGGGATATTAGTTATCAGAGCGTACACCAAGCATACTCTATCACGTGTGATGTTTGTGTACTGTGTCCCAGGAATGAGGCAAGAATTGACTATCCTTAACCATATACGAGCTTCTCTGTTTAGGGAAGCATACGGGAAGGTATTGTGTCGACCGGTATCCTTGTGACGATTCCAACGTGCCATTGAAATAGTTCCACACAGTGTGTGTCTGATTGCCCTGTTCGGAGGTCTTTGTTGAAGCTCCTTGAGCGGTGATGGATCGACAGATGGAAGACCCAGAAAAGTGTTGAAGAACTCCGCATTCAGTTGCAAGACTTAGCCCCGAATCTTCACTTCACTTCCGGTAGTCTTTGGGGACCAATTTGCATAAAATTCTCGCGTTAGATCAATATTGCATTCTCCCATATCTCGGAAAATGAAATCAAGATTCAGTGCCATGATTTTAGCCAAAATATGAGGTTCTCTCTTCGCTAGACTCTCCTTTTGTATCAACTCCACGTGAACATATTTTTTCACTTTGTTGTTCTTGTACCACTCCTTTCCTTCCTCCTCTAGGACCCACTTTATCCCGAACATGCGTCGAGGTATTTGCAGCGAGGACGATTCAACTTTCTCTTTTCTTCCCCTTTTCTGTCCTTTCTGTAAGGTGGACACTTTTTCTTTCCCTTGTCGTCCTTTTTGTGCCATTCTACCTGAGATTAAAATAGATTCATGTTAGCTTATCTCGGAAGATTTAGTCAACAAACAAATAATAGTGGCACCACCCCACACTTAATTTGTTGATACAAACTAATTAAGTGAGTGATGTCGATTACTCAGACTTCATCGACATACATATAGGCGATATGTTCCAACAATATGTTCAGCACAGTCATACTTTCATGTCATCTTAACTATCCTTTCCAACTCTATTTCATGTAGTCTTTACTATACTTTCATGTTTGGATTAATGCACTTTTCGAACAAGACTACTACATAGAGATCGTATCAAGTTATGCATCGAAATAATCACAACATTATATGCTTGTATTCGATCATGATTTTTATCTCGATGAATGAGTCATTCAAACATTCAAGCTTTCAGTTTTGAAGACTATGCAATTAACTTCATCAGGTCGATTCCACAAAAGTATGATAGTGTATCAAAATCAAATACAAGTTGGAAATAAGTCAAGAACACCCATACGTATTCTTTCACTCAACTAGATGTATCATAACAAATCAACCACATTCCAATCATCAACACCACTTTAAAAGCTAAAATACCATTATAAGCGTAGTATTGTAACAACTATGGAATATAAAAAAGGAACTTACTTGGTGATGGACTCAGAAGATGATCTTGCAAGGTTAGATGAGCAAAAAGAAAAGTTTTGAGAGATTTGGGAAGGGTAGGCGGCGCTTAGGTTGAGCAAATAATGAGATTTTGTTCTAAGATTAAGGTTCTATTTATAGACCAAGGCTTGGGTCGGTCTTGACCCATGTGAAATCGGGTTAGGAGACCAAAAAGTAAGGTTAGGTGGCGCCTAATGCTTTGCCTATGCTTGGCATAGGCGGCGCCTAATGCTTTGCCTAGTTGAACATAGGCGGCGCCTATGCTATGGCCTAGTTGGGCATAGGCGGCGCCTATGCTATGGCATTGTAGATTCAGAGAGCTTAGGCAATGGCATAGGCGGACCTTTAGCTTTGCCTAGTTGAGCATAGGCGGCGCCTATGCTATGGCATTGTCGATTCAGAGAGCTTAGGCCATAGCATAGGCCTTGCCTTGTCCGTTGCCTAGATTTACATAGGCCTTGCCTTGTTCGTTGCCTAGATTCGCATAGGCATTGCATTGTCTATTGGATTTGCTTCCTCATTCCTAACTTACCACCTTTAACATGGAACACTTCCAAATCAAAATTTGAGACCAATCTCCTCCTTTACACATCTTGCACCTACACTTACTCAAAAACTACAAAAACGATTAGAACGATGGGTTGCCTCCCACCAAGCACCTTAGTTTTGGTCGTGGCTCGACTCTTCTTTTTGGATTTTTATTTAACAAAACATCCTCCTAGTAAAACAAAACGATTAAAAATGATGGGTTGCCTCCCATGTAGCGCTTGATTTATTGTCGCAGCTCGACATAGTTATCTCGATTACTTAGACTTCGTCGAGATAGATGGTGGCCATGCATTTTATCGAGTCAAGAGGACCGATATATGGCTTCACTCGTTGGCCATTCACCTTAAAGACACCACCATTATTGTCTTCTAACTCTACTACTCCAGAAGAGTATACTTGGCTAATTCTGAACGGACCAGACCATTTAGACTTCAACTTACCTGGAAATAGCTTCAGTCTGGAGTTAAAAAGAAGTACCATATCACCCTTCTAAAAATTTCGTTGGATAATCCGACGATCATGATACTTTTTTATCCGTTCTTTGTAGAGGTCTGCTCTTTCATACGCATGGAGACAGAATTCGTCCATCTCATCCAGTTGTTCCAATCTTGGATTAATAGCATCATCCCAATTCAAATTAAGCCACTTTAACGCCCACAATGCTTTATGTTCAAGCTCAATTGGCAAGTGAAAATCCTTCTGATAAACTAGTTGGTACGGGGACATGCCAATTGGTGTCTTGAATGCAGTCCTATAAGCCCATAAGGCATCGTCCAGCTTCCGAGACCAATCTTTCCTACTAGCATTTACAGTCTTAGCAAGGATCAGCTTGATTTCCCTATTAGAAACCTCTACCTGCCCACTAGTTTGTGGGTGGTAAGGTGTGGCTACCTATGTTGCTTGACCCCATATTTCACCAACACGGCTCTGAACAGCTTGTTGCAAAAGTGTAATCCTCCATCGCTTATGATGGTACGTGGTACCCCAAAACGAGAGAAGATATTTCTCTTCAAGAATGCTACAACACGCTTACCTTCATTATCAGCCAGCGCTACAGCTTCGACCCATTTGGATACATAATCCACAGCCACTAGGATATATTTCATCCCAAACGAACTCACAAATGGGCCCATGAAATCAATACCCCACACATCAAATAGCTCAAATTCAAGAACCTTAGACATGGGCATCTCATGATGCTTTGAAATCGTGCCTTGCCTCTGAAACTGATCACATCTTCTCACAAAATAATAGGTATCCTTAAATACTGAAGGCCAATAATAGCCGCTTTGCAATACCTTTCTGGCTGTCCGATCACCTGCATGGTGACCCCCAACTTAGGAAGCACGACTTGCTTCCAATATGCTCGGCACCTCCATATGAGATATGCATCGCCTAATAACACCATCCGCACATCATCGAAAAAGATATGGTTCATCCCAGAAGTAGTGTTTCACATCATGCATGAACTTTCTTCTTTGATGAAAAGAGAGATTCTCAGGCATCACATTACTTACCACGTAGTTCGCAAAGTCTGCGTACCACGGTAACTCTTCCACCATCGTGGATAGGATCTCTTCGTCGGGAAATGCATCATCAATCTCAAGATCTGGCTGCGCTACGTGCTCATTCTCCAGTCTAGAGAGATGATCAGCTACTTGGTTTTTGCAACCTTTTTTATCTTTTACCTCGAAATCAAATTCTTGCAGCAATAACACCCATCGAATTAGCCTCGACTTTGCATCCTTCTTTGCCATTAAATATATCAGGGCCGCATGATCTGTATGAACCACCACTTTGGTTCCCAGCAAGTAAGCACGGAACTTTTCAAAAGCATAAACAACCGCTAGAAGCTCTTGTTCCGTGATGGTATAGTTCTTCTGGGCTCTATTCAAGGCCTTGCTCGCATAGTAGATTGGATGAAATAACCTTTCTCTTCTCTGAGCAAGTACATCGCCCAAGGCTACCCCACTTGCATCGCACATAATTCAAATGGTAGAGACCAATCAGGCGCTATAATGATAGGAGCTTCAACTAGCTTCCCTTTGAGGCATTCGAATGCCTTCAAGCAATCCTCACCGAAGTCAAACTTTACATCCTTCTCCAAAATTTTGCATAACGGACTAGAATTCTTAGAGAAATCTTTAATAAACCTTTGATAAAAACCTGCATGACCAAAGAAACTACGAACTCCCTTTACAGAAATCGGAGGTGGTAATTTCTCGATAACTTCAATCTTCGCTCGATCGACCTCAATTCCTTTTTCAGAAACTTTGTTCCCAAGAACAATACCTTCCTTAACCATAAAGTGGCACTTCTCCCAGTTTAGCACCAAGTTGAATTCAATACATCTCTGCAATGCCATACTTAGATTTGCCAAGCATGATTCAAATGACTCACCTACAACTGAAAAATCATCCATGAACACCTCTAAGGTGTCTTTAACTATATCAGAAAAAATGGACATCATACAACGCTGAAAAGTGGCGGGTGCGTTACATAGCCCAAATGGCATACGTTTGAAGGCAAACGTACCATATGGGCATGTAAACGTTGTCTTCTCTTGATCTTCGGGAGCAATACAAATCTGATTATAGCCGGAATAACCATCCAAGAAACAAAACCATCCTTTCCCTGCTAATCGATCAAGCATTTGGTCCATGAATGGCATTGGGAAGTGATCCTTAAGCGTCCACGAATTCAGCTTTTGGTAGTCCATGCACACTCTCCACCCTTTGACAGGTCAGAGTGGAATTAGCTCATTCTTTTCGTTTGCAACTACCGTCATGCCCCCTTTCTTGGGCACACACTGTACCAAACTCACCCATTTACTGTCGGAGATTAGATAAACTACCCCTGTATCTAACCACTTAATAATTTCTTTCTTCACCACCTCTTATATAGGTGGATTCAAACGTCTTTGATGCTCAATAGTGGGTATGCAATTTTCTTCAAGCTGAATCTTGTGCATACATATCCCAGGCGGGATACCAATAATATCAGCGATAGTTTAACTGATGGCTCTCTTGTATCTCCTCAGAACAGAGATGAGAGCTGCAACTTGCTGCTCACCCAAATCAGCCACAACAATAACTGGAAGTGTGTTTCCACTTCCCAAGAATGCATACTTTAGATGACTGGGCAGCTCCTTCAATTCTAACATTAGTGGCTCTTCAATGGATGGTTTAGCTGGTGGTGTAGGTCGATTTTTGAGATCAAGGTCCAACTTTTTGGGAGCATGAGAATACGACCCTATTCCTGTTAGAGCACAAATAGTTTCTTCATAATCTTCAACATCCTCATGCTCAAAATTTATTAGCACAGCAGCCAATGGCTCAACAATAAGCTGCTTCTCTACAGATAATTCTTTCTCATCTTCATAGTACACATTAGCTACAGAGAACACATTCATATCGTTGGGTTGCTTCATTGATTTGCATACATCAAAATGGACCACTTCGTCATTCATCCGAAATAAAAGCTCATTAGCTCTTAAATCAATAAGCACACTTTCTGTTGCAAGAAAAGGACGCCCCAAGATTATGGGAACTTCAGAGTCCACCTCACAATCCAAAATAAAAAAGTCTGCAGGAAAAATAAAGGAAGAGACCTTCACCAATACATCATATAAGATACCAACAGGTCGTTTTACCGACCTATCTGCCATCACGAGCCGCATATTGGTTGGTGTAGGATCGTCCAACCCTAACTTTCTGTAAATAGATAGTGGTATCAAATTGATGCTAGCTCCCAAATCGCACAATGCCTTGGAAAAAACCAAAGATCCAACAGTGCAAGGAATAGTAAAAGTACCAGGATCTGCCTTCTTCTGTACTAAAGACCTCGTGGAAATTGCACTGCAATGATGAACATTATTTGCCAGGTCATAGCTTACTGCCCGCTTCTTTGTCAAAAGGTCCTTCATGAATTTAGCGTATCCAGGCATCTGCTCCAGCGCCTCCACCAACGGAACATTAATAGTCAGCTGCTTCAGCATAGTCATGAATTTACTGAACCTGGTGTCATCAGCTTTCTTCTTTAGTCTCTGAGGAAAAGGTGGTGATGGAAGGGGAATAGTTTTCTCCACCACTTCCTTTTTATCTTGCTTCCGATTGTCGATCTTTTCAGGTGGCAGACGTCTAGGGGTGATGTCATGCACACTCACCTCAGCTTCTTCGGCATCAACAACATCATCTGCTATATCATCAACCACCTGCTTGTCTTTAGAAGGATTCTCCAACACCTTACCACTTCTAGTAGTAATAGCCATACATGATCCGTCATTCCTTGGATTTTGCACAGTGTCACTAGGTAAAGTGCCAACCTTTCTTTGATTAAATGCCGCTGAAAGTTGACTCAGTTGTTGTTCCAGCTATTTTATTGAAGTGGAATGTGAGTCAACCAATTGATTTATTGATGACAAATCCTTCTTTACCTCATATACTCCCATATTGGTTACCTCCACTCCTTTCAACAGCTTAGCCATCATATCTTCCATGGACATCTTCCTAGAGCCAGACACCACGGCCTCACGGTTTCCAGGAGGAACATACAAACCACTCCTGTCAGTCTTATTCTTCCAACTACCTTGATCACGGTCCTTGTTTCCAGATTTATCATAATAGTTCCGACCTTGGTTTCCTTGGGCATTGCCTCGGAAACCCCCCTGATTATTCAAGTAGTTAGTTTCTTCCTCAGAATCAGATTCATCTCTTCCCTATGACACAACAACTTTGACTTTTTCGGTCTTCCCTAATAATAAATGTTTGGTAAGAAGATCCATCTGCGTTTTCATGTGCGCCATATCTTGATCACGTTCCTCCTCTCTTCTCCTTTGTGCTGCAGTCATGCCAATGGATACAGTAGAGCTTGCTACCTTACAATCCCTGGTATGCCAAGATCTACTCTGCTTTGTCATACGATCTAGCATATCACTTGCCTGAATAAAAGTAAGGTCCATGAATGACCCTCCTGCAGCATTATCAACCACTGGCTTAGTCACCGAATTCAAAGACCTGTATAATATCTCCATCAAGTGGACATTAGTCATATGATGATTTGGGCACCGCATAAGCTTCTTTTTGAACCTCTCCCATGTTTCGTAGAGAGCTTCAGTTGGAAGCTGTCAAAAATTGCTGATCTCATCTCTCAACTGCGCTCTCTTGGATGGCGGAAAGATTCTTTCTAGGAAAACGTCTTTCAATTGCCTCCAATTAGTAATAGAATCAGGAGTTAGCCCGTTCAACCATAGAGTTTCCTCTCCAGATAGAGAAAATGGAAATAAGAGCAGCCGAATTGCATTCTGTCCAACTCCTGGATTGTCAAATGACTTGCATGTTGAGATAAAATTGATCAGATGCATATTCGGATCATCGCCTGCAAGTCCACCAAATAATCCCTTGAGCTATAATAGCTGAATCATGGAGCTAGTGATATTGAACTTGGCTCCAGGTGCCAAGGGCGGGGGAATAATAGCCCCTGTGGCACCAGCCCCATCTAGGTCGTCATCATCATCCTCAAAAGGAATCTGCACAGCTTGGCGTTCAGTTCTAAATCTAGCTTGACGATCTCTTCTGTTCACAGGTGCCGCCACCTCTTCAGCATGCCTCGGGTTTAGTAACTCCTCATCACCCAAGTCCTCATCATCTGGATTTGTTGCTCGCCCTGGGTTATCAATATTCTACTGATGTACTTGAGCAGCAGCCAATGCAGCTAATCTAGCCTACTCCTATTGAGTAGCCCTTCTTTCAATGTCTCGTTGCGCCTCCATCTTGCCAATAAGTTGCGGTTCAGGGTTTATGGGTAATAATGGCTGACCTGAACTTTGAGTATTTGGCATACACTGAACAAAACCTGAATAAAACAAAAACAACAGACGAAAAGTAAAATTCGATAATCTTTGACCAAAGGGTCTAGTAACTGTCACAAACATAGTTGACAACCGTATTCCCCGGCCACGGCGCCAAAATTTGATAACGCCCAAACTACAGCTCTCGTTAGAAAGTGTAAGGGGTCGCTGTCAAATATAGAACCCAACTGGGTTGGGTGTCGAATCCCACAGGGAATACTTGGTCACTAAGTGTTGTAATTGTTAGCAGACTGTTGGTCGAAAATTCCACGAAAAGGGGGGATTTTGGGTTATGGCGTGAACCAAAAATATTAAAGTAACAATGGAATGCTTTGTTTAGTAAGATTTAATCACAGAGAATAATAAGTTAGGGTTATGTCCACCTTATGAGTTCTACGTATCTATTAACTATGAGTAATGCGGAATTTAGACATGCATGCACTTATAGAGATTCGTATTCTAATGGTAAATCCTAGTGTTTCTCAACCATCCACGACTATTTCACTTTAACTCTCTCGAGCTTAAAGCATATACTAACGGTACAAACTCTCCAAGAGGTTAATCCGGTTAAGGCTTTAACGTGTAAACAGGGGTTGGTAGCCCTATTTCCTTGTCACACTCTCTTTTCCAAACATGTAACTTTTCTCTCGAACAAGTTAATGCTATAATGGCGTATTCTATATGTTTGCAACCACAAGAATTTAATTGAAACAAAGAGAGTAATGATATAAGTAGAATGCACATCAAGAATTCACAAACTCATAGTAATAGATAGTATATCAAAAGGCTTCCATAACCCTAACAGAGAAGTTTAGCTACTCATGAATGTAAAGGAAAGCAACGAAGACATCATCATCATACCAAAACGATAACAATCTCACGATGGGTATGTATTGGCGTCACTATGAGAATGACGTGATTTCCTCTCTAGCCGTTCTTGTAGCATTTTTCTCTGTCTAAAGTTACAGAAATTGTAACGTGAATAATACTAAAGTCGAATGAATAAAAAGCGAATGAATGAAAAACAATATGCTGAAAAATTCAGCAAATAAGGTTTGTATAACATCCTTGTCCTAGTCCTACTAGGTTACTGCTGCACCCCTAAGTATTAAGAAATACTGATTTTGCCCGGGACAGATTCTCTATGCATCACTTTCAGTCCACAAGCTTCCAAAAGCTGCCTTCCTTCTTACGTGAAGTTTTCCTTTGCTGCCCAAAGGTCCACAATGCTGAAATCTTCATCATTAATACCTGAAAACATGCTAATCACATTTGTTAGCTTACTTACAGGAAAATGGACTAAAAGTGCAGGAATTATATATTTTATCCTCAAAACTTAGCCTAGCATATGGGTAAATCATGGTGCTTAGGCGTGTAAATACGCCCAACATCAATAGCCCACGGTTTTGGGGCTGAGCCCAGGGTCCGGGCTTGATGTGGTCCGAAAATTGATTGAGGCATGCGTTAGAAGTTGGGGATCATCCCAGTATGGTCTCTTCAAATTTTCATGGCCATTTGGGTGGACAAACATGCGAAATGGTGCGAATGAGGCATTTTTGGGCTAAATTAGTATGTTATAGCCCACGGTTTTAGGGGTAGACCCGGGGTACGTGTGTGCTGTGGGCCAAAAATTGACCAGGGTGTGCTAGAGAGGTTGGGATCATCTCAGTGTGGTCCGTTTAATCTTTCATGACCATTGTGGTGGACAAACAGTCAAAACGGCGCTAACGGGGCATTTTTGAGCAAAATCAATGGGCTATAGCCCACGGTTTCAGGGTTGGGCCCGGGGTCCATGCATGCTGTGGGTGAAAAATCTATCAGGGCATGCCAGGGAGGTTGGAGATCGCCAGTGTGTTCCGTTTAAAATTTGTAGCCCATTTCAAAGGACAAGCAGGCAAAACAGAGCGAATGGGGCATTTTCGGGAAAAATCGGTGTGCTATAGCGCATGGTTTTGGGGGTGGGCCTGTGGTCCGAGCGTGCTGTTGGCCAAAAATCGATCAGGGCGTGGTAGGGAGGTTGGGGATCATCCTAGTGTGGTCCGTTTAAATTTTTATCATATTTTGGGAGGACAAACGGGCAAAATAGCTCGAACAGGGCATTTTTTAGCCAAATCTGTGTGCTATTGGCCACAGTTTTGGGGGCTGCCCCCGGGTTCGGGCATGCTGTTGGCCAAATATCGACTGAGGCATACCAGGGAGGTTGGGGATCATCCCAGTGTGGTTCATTTAAATTTTTGTGGCCATTTGGGTGGACAAACGGGCGAAAAAGCCCAAACAGGGCATTTTCGAGCCAAATCGACATGCTATAGCCTACAGTTCAGGGGTGGGTTCGGGGTCCGGCCGTGCTGTTTGCCAAAAATTGAACGAGGCATTCTAGGGAGATTGAAGATCCTCCCACTGTGGTCCATTTAATTTTTTGTGGCCATTTGGGTGGACAAATGGGCAAAGCGGTGGAAATGGGGCATTTTCGGGTTAAATCAGTGTGTTTTAGCCCACAGTTTTAGGGGTGGGCTCGGGGTCTGGGCATGAATTGGATTAAAATCAATCGGGGCATGCCAGGGAGTTTGGGGATCATCCCAGTATGGTTTGTTTATATTTTCATGGTCATTTGTGTGGACAAACGGGCAAAATGGTGCTAACGGGGCATTTTTAAACCAAATCAGTGAGCTATAGCCCAGGGTTTTGGGTGAGGGCCCGCGGTTCAAGCATGCTGTTAGCCGAAAATCGATAGAGGTTTGCCAGGGATGTTAAGGATCATCCCAGTATGGTCCGTTTAAATTTTCATGGTTATTTTGGTAGACAAACGGGGAAAACAGCGCGAACAGGACATTTTTAGGCCAAATCGGTGTGCTATCGCCCACGGTTATGGGGGTGGGCCCAGGGTTTGGGAATGCTGTGAGCCAAAAATCAACCGGGCCATACCAGGGTTATTGGGCATCATCTCAGTGTGGTCCGTTTAAATTTTTGTGGCTCTTTTGGTGGACAAACGAGCGAAATGATGTGAATAGGGAATTTTCAAACCAAATCAGTGTGTTGTAACCCACGGTTTCATGGGTGGGCTGGGGTCTGAGCATGCTGTGGACCAAAAATTGATCGAGACATGCCAGGGAGGTTGGGTATCATTCTAATGTGGTCCGTTTAATTTTTTGTGGCCATTTAGATGGACAAACGAGCAAAGGGGTGTGTACGTGGCAATTTTTGGCCAAATTGGTGGGCTCTATCCCAGGGTTTTGGGGTGGGCTCGGGTCTGGGCGCGCTATGGACAAACATGCAAAACAACATGAATGGGGCATTTTCAGGATAAATCGGTGAGCTATAATCCACGATTCAAGCGTGGCCCCGGGGTCTGGGCGTGTTGTTGGTTAAAAATCGACCAGGGTGTGCCATGGAGTTGTGGATCATCCTAGTATGATCCGTTTAAATTTTCATGGCCATTTGGGTGGGCAAATGGTTGAAACAGCATGAACGGGTCATTTTTCATCTAAATCAGTGTGCTATAGCTTACGATTTTGAGGGTGGGCCCGGGATTTGGGCATGCTGTGGGCCAAAAATCAATTGGGACGTGCTTGGGAGGTTGGGGATCATCCTAGTATGGTCTGTTTAAATATTAATGGCCATTTAGGTTGAAAAACGGGCGAAACGGCGTAAACTGGGCATTTTCGGGCCAAATTATTATGTTATATCCCACGGTTTTGGGGGTGGGCCTGGGGTACGGGCATGTTGTCAGCCAAAAATTGACTGGGTTATGTCAGGAAGGTTATGGTACATTTATATTTTCGTGGCCATTTGGGTGGACAAAAGGGTAAAACAGCACGAACGGGGTATTTTCGAGCCAAATAGGTGTGCATAGCCCATGGTTTCGGGGGTGGGCCCAATGTTTGGGAGTGCTGTGGGCCAAAAATTAACTAGGGTATGTCAGGGAGGTTGGGGATCATCTCAGTGTGGTCTGTTTAATTTCTCATGTCCATTTGGGCGGAAAAACGGGCAAAATGGAATGAACAGGGCATTTTTGGGCTAGATCGGTGGGCTATAGCCCATGGTTTTGGGGGTGGGTCTGTGGTTTGGGCGTGCTGTTGCCTATAAATCGACCGGGGCATGCCAGGGACGTTGAGGATCATCCCAGTATGGTCAGTTTAACTTTTTATGCCCATTTGGGAGGACAAACGGGCGAAACGGCGCAAAAGGGGCATTTTCGGACCAAATTGGTGTGTTATATCCCACAGTTTTGGGGGTGGGCCTGGCGTCCGGCGTGCTGTGGGCAAAAAATTGACCAAGGCATGACAGTGAGGTTGGGGATCATCCCAGTATGGTCTGTTTAAATTTGCATGGCCATTTAGGTGGAAAAATGGGCAAAACGACGTGAATGGGGCATTTTTGGGTCAAATCGGTGTGCCATAGCCCATAGTTTTAGGGGTGGTCCCAGGATCCGGGCGCGCTGTGGGCATATAATTGACCAGGGCGTGCCAGGGAATTTAACGATTGTCCCTGTATGATCCGTTTAAATTTTCATGGCCATTTGGGTGGACAAAAAGGAAAAATGGCACGAATGGGGTATTTTCGGGATAAATCAGTGTGCTATAGCCCACGTTTTCGAGGGTGGGCCTGGGGTCCGTGAGTGTTGTGATTCAAGCATGCCAGGGATGGTGGGAATTATCCTAGTATAGTCCATGTAAATTTTCGTGGCCATTTTGATGGACCAACGGACAAAACAACGCAAACGAGGCAATTTCGAGCCAAATTGGTGTGCTATAGTCCACGATTTCAGGCGTGGGCCCGGGGTCCAGGCATGCTGTGGGTTGAAAATCGACCGAGGAGTACCTGGGAGGTTGGGGTCATCTCAGTATGGTCTGTTTAAAATTTTGTGGCCATTTAGTTGGACAAACTAGTGATACGATGCAAACGGGGTATTTTCCAGCTATATTGGTGTGCTATAGCCCATGGTTTCTGGGGTGATCCTAGGGTCTGTGCGTGTTGTGTGACGAAAATTAATCGGGGAGTGCTTGGAAGGTTGGGGATCATCCCAGTGTGGTCCGTTTAAATTATCATGGCTATTTGGGTGGACAAACGAGTGGAACGGCACTATAGGGGTATTTTTGGGATAAATCGGTGTGCTACAGCCCATGGTTTGCGGGGTGGGCTCGGGGTTCGGGTGTGCTATGGGCCAAAAATCCTCAAAGGTATGCCAGGGAGGTAAGGGATCATCCCAGTATGGTCCATTTAATTTTTCATGGTCATTTGGGTGGACAAACGATTGAAATGGTGCTAACGGGGTATTTTCGAGAAAAAGCAATGGTCTTTAGCCCATTATTTCAGGGGTGGTCCCAGGTCCAGGCGTGCTGTGGGTCGAAAATCAAATGGCGCATGCCAGGGAGGTTGGGAATCATACCAGTGTGGTCCATTTTAAATTTCGTGGCTATTTAGGTGGTCAAACGGGCGAAAAAGTGTGAATAGGGCATTTTCGAGTTAAGTCGGGGTGTTATAGCCTACGGTTTTGGGGGTGGGTGCAGGGTCCGGGCGTGCTGTTGACCAAACATTGACCAGGGCATGCCAGAGAGGTTGGGGATCATCGCAGTGTAGTCTGTTTAATTTTAGTTGCCATTTAGTTGGACAAACGATTGGAACAACGCGAATGGGGTATTTTAGGGCCAAATCGGTGTGCTACAGCCCACGGTTTTTGGGTTGGGCCCGAGGTCCGAGCGTTTTGTGGTTCAAAAATCAATTGACGCATGCTAGGGAGGTTGGGGATTATCCTAGTATGGTCCGTTTAAATTTTCCTAGCCATTTGGGTTGACAAACAAATGAAACGACATAAACATGGCATTTTTGGGCAAAATCGGTGAGCTATAACCCACGGTTTTGATGGTGGGCCTGGGATTCAAGTGTGCTGTGGGCCTAAAATCGATTGAGGCATACCAGGGAGGTTGGGGATCATCTCAGTATGGTTCGTTTAAATTTTTTTGGCCATTTGGTTGGATAAATGGGCGATACGATGTGAACGGGGAATTTTTAAGCCAAATTGGTGTGCTATAGCCCACGGTTTTGGGGCTGAGCCAGGGTCCGGGCTTGCTGTGGGCCAAAAATAAATCGAGGCATGCCTTGGATGTTGGGGATCATCCCAGCATGGTCTCTTTAAATTTTCATGGCCATTTGGGTGGACAAACATGCGAAACGGTACGAATGAGCCATTTTAGGCTAAATCAGTATGCTATAGCCCATGGTTTTAGGGGTAAGCTCGGGGTTCGGGTGTGCTTTGGGCCAAAAATCGACCAAGGTGTGGTAGAGAGGTTGATATCATCCCAGTGTGGTCCGTTTAATTTTTCATGACCATTTGGGTGGACAAACGGTCGAAACGGCGCTAACGGGGCATTTTTGAGAAAAATCAATTGGCTATAGCCCACGGTTTCGGGGTTGGGCCCGGGGTCCGTGCGTGTTGTGAGCGAAAAATCTATTAGGTCATGCTAGGGAGGTTGGAGATCGTTAGTGTGGTCTTTTTATGTTTTTTAGACCATTTTGAATGACATGCAAGCGAAACGGCATAAATGGGGCATTTTCGGGCAAAATTGGTGTGCTATAGCCCATGGTTTTGGTGATGGGCTGGGGTCCGAGCGTTCTGTTGGACAAAAATTGATCAGGGCTTGGTAGGGAGGTTGGGGATCATCCTAGTATGGTCCGTCTAAATTTTTATCATATTTTGGGAGGATAACTGGGTGAAACGGCTCGAACAGGGCATTTTCGAGCCAAATCAGTGTACTATTGGCCACAGTTCGTGGCTGCCCTGGGGTTCAGGCATGCTGTAGGCCAAATATTGACTAGGGCATGCCAAGGAGGTTGGGGATCATCCCAGTGTGGTTCGTTTTAATTTTTGTGGCCATTTGGGTGGACAACCGAGAGAAACAGTACGAATGGGGCATTTTTGGGCCAAATCATCGTGCTATAGCACACAAATTCGGCTGTGGGCCAAAATTTTATCGGGGCATTCCAGGGGGCCTCGGGACCATACTAGCATTGTCCGTTTTAATTTTTGTGGCCTTTTGGGAGGACAAACGGGAGAAAAAGCGCAAATAGGGCATTTTCAAGCCAAATCGGCATGCTATAGCCTACGGTTTAGGGGTAGGTACGGGGTCCGGCCGTGCTGTTTGCCAAAAATTAACCGGGGCATTCTAGTGAGGTTGGAGATCATCCCACTGTAGTCCATTTAATTGTTTGTGGCAATTTGGGTGGACAAACGGGCAAAACGGCGCAAACGGGGCATTTTTGGGTTAAATTAGTGTGCTATAGCCCGCGGTTTTAAGGGTGGGCTCGGGGTCTGGGCCTGCTTTGGATTAAAATCGATCAGGGCATGTCAGGGAGTTTGGGGATCATCTCAGTGTGTTTCGTTTAAATTTTCATGGTCATTTTTGTGGACAAACGGGCAAAACGGTGCGAACGGGGCATTTTTAAACCAAATCAGTGAGCTGTAGCCCACGGTTTTGGGTGAGGGCCCGCGGTCCAGGCGTGCTGTTGGCCAAAAATTGATAGAGGTTTGCCAGGGATGTTAGGTATCATCCCAGTATGGTCCGTTTAAATTTTCATGGTTATTTTGGTAGACAAATGGGGAGAACAGCGGGAACGGGACATTTTTAGGCCAAATCGGTGTGCTATCGCCCACGTTTTCAGGGGTGGGCCCAGGGTTCAGGTATGCTGTGAGCCGAAAATCAACCGAGGCATACCAGGGTTATTAGGCATCATCTCATTGTGGTCCGTTTAAATTTTTGTGGCTATTTGGGTGGACAAACGAGCGAAACAATGTGAATAGGGAATTTTCAAACCAAATCTGTGTGTTGTAACCCACGGTTTCGGGGGTTGGCTGGGGTCCGGGCGTGCTGTGGGCCAAAAATTGATCGAGACATGCCAGGGAGGTTGGGGATTATTCTAATGTGGTCCGTTTAATTTTTTGTGGCCATTTAGAAGGACAAACGGGCAAAGGGGTGTGTACGTGGCAATTTTTGGCCAAATTAGTGGGCTCTATCCCAGGGTTTTGGGGGTGGGCCCAGGTCTGCGCGTGCTATGGAAAAACATGCAAAACGAGATGAACGGGGCTTTTTTGGGACGAATCGGTGAGCTATAACCCACGATTTTGGGGGTGGCCTCGGGGTCTGGGCGTGTTGTGGGTTGAAAATCAACCGGGGTGTGCCATGGAGGTTGTGGATCATCTTGGTATGGTCCGTTTAAATTTTCATGGCCATTTGGGTGGGAAAACGGTTGAAACAGCGTGAACGGGTCATTTTTCATCTAAATCAGTATGCTATAGCTCACGGTTTTGAGGGTGGGCCAAGGATTCGGGCATGATTTGGGCAAAAAATCAACAGGGACATGCCTGGGAGGTTGGGGATTATCCTAGTATGGTCTGTTTAAATTTTAATGGCCATTTGGGTTGAAATATGGGCGAAACGGCGTGATCGGGGCATTTTCGGGCTAAATTATTGCGCTATATCCCACGGTTTTGGGGGTGGGCCTGGGGTACGGGCGTGTTGTCGGCCAAAAATTAACTGGGGCATGCCAGGAAGGTTGTGGCTCATTACAGTGTGGTACGTTTGAAATTTCATGGCTATTTGGGTGGACGAAAGAGCAAAACAGCACGAACGGGGCATTTTCGAGCCAAATAGGTGTGCATAGCCCATGGTTTCGGGGGTGGGCCCAATGTTTGGGAGTGATGTGGGCCAAAAATTAACCAGGGTATGTCAGAGAGATTGGGGATCATCTCAGTGTGGTCTGTTTAATTTCTCGTCGCCATTTGGGTGGACAAACAGGCAAAATGGCACGAATAGGGCATTTTTGGGCTAAATGGGTGGGCTATAGCCCATGGTTTTGGGGGTGGGTCTGTGGTTTAGGCATGCTGTGGCCTAAAAATCGACTAGGGCATGCCAGGGATGTTGGGGATCATCCCAGTATGGTCCATTTAACTTTTTATGGCCATTTAGGAGGACAAACGGGCGAAATGGCATAAAAGGGGCATTTTCAGGCCAAATTGGTGTGTTATATCCCACGGTTTTGGGGGTGGGCCTGGCATCCGGCATGCTGTGGGCAGAAAATTAACCAAGGCATGATAGGGAGGTTGAGGATCATACCAGTATGGTCTGTTTAAATTTTCATGACCATTTAGGTGGACAAATGGGCAAAATAACGTGAATGGGGCATTTTCGGGCCAAATCGGTGTGCCATAGCCCACGGTTTTAGGGGTGGGCCCAGGATTCGAGCGCGCTATGGGCTTATATTTGACCAGGGCGTGCTAGGGAATTTAAGGATTGTCCCTGTATGATCCGTTTAAATTTTAATGGCCATTTGGGTGGACAAACAGGAAAAATGGCACGAACGGGGTATTTTCGGGCCAAATCGGTGGGTAATAGCCCACGGTTTTGGGTGTAGGCCTGGGGTCCGGGCATGATTTGGGTGAGAAACTGAATTGGGAATTCCATGGAGGTTGGGTATCATCCTAGTGTATTCTGTTTAATATCTCGTGGTTAGTTAATTGGACAAACGGGCAAAACGACGTGAACAGGGAATTTTCGGGCCAAATTGGTGGGCTATAGCCCATGTTTTTGGTGGTGGGCTAGTTGTTCAGGCGTGATTTTTTCCAAAATTCGATCGGGGTATGACAGGGAGGCTTGGGACCGTCCCAGTATGGTCCGTTCAAATTTTTGTGGCCATTTGGGTGGAGAAACAGGGAAAACGGTACGATCGGGCCATTTTCGGGCTAAATGGGGTGCTATAACCCACGATTTTAGGGGTGGGCCTATGGTCCGCGCGTGTTGTAGGCCAAAAATATATTGAGGCATGCCAGAGAGGTTGGGGATCATCCCAGTATGGTTCATTTAAATTTGTTGTGGCCATTTACTTGGACAAACAAGCAAAACAACGTAATCGGGGCATTTTCGGGTTAAATCGGTGTGCTATAGCCCACAGTTTCGAGGGTGGGCCCGAGGATCGAGTGTGCTGTGGGCCAAAAATCAACTTAGGTATGCCAAGTAGGTTTGGGATCGTCCCAGTGTAGTCTGTTTAAATTTTATTGGCCATTTCGGTGGAATAATGGGCAAAACGGCGCTAATGGTGTATCTTCAAGCCATATTGGTGTGCTATAGCCTATGATTTTGGGGGTGGGCTTGGGGTATGGGTGTGTTGTGGGCCAAAAATTGATTGGGGTGTGCCAGGGAAGTTGGAGGTTATCCCAGTGTGGTCAGTTTAAATTTTCATGGCCATTTGGGTGGACAAATGAGCGAAACGGCCCGAATGGGGTGTTTTCAAGCTAAATCGGTGGGATATAGCCCACAGTTTTGGGGGTACGCCTAGGGTTCGGGCGAGCTATGGGTAGAAAATTGACTTGGGCATGCCAGTGAGGTTGGAGATCATCCCAATGAGGTCTGTTTAAATTTTCATAGCTATTTGGGTGGACAAATGAGAGAAACGGAGAGAACGGGGCATTTTTGGGCTAAATCGATGGTCCATAGCCCACGATTTTTGTGGTAGGCCCGTGATCTGGGCATGTTGTAGGCCAAAAATCAATTGGGGCATGCTAGGGAGGTTGGGGATAGTCCCAGTGTGGTTCCTTTAAACTTTCATGGCAATTTGGGTGGACAAACACGCAAAATAGTGCGAACGGGGCATTTTTGGGTCAAATCAGTGTGTTATAGCCCACGATTTTGGGGGTGGGCCGGGGGTCCGAGCGTGCTGTGGACAAAAATCAACCGAGGCATGACAGGGAGGTTGGGGATTGTCCCATTGTTGTCCAATTTATTTTTTATGGCCATTTAGGAGGACAAACGGGCAAAATGGTGCGAACGAGACATTTTCGAGCCAAATTGGTGTGCTATAGCGTACGGTTTTATGAGTGGGATCGGGGTACGGGTGTTCTTTTGGCGAAAAATCGATTGGGGAGTGTGAGGGAGGATGGGGATCATCCCCATGTGGTCATTTTAATTTTTCGTGACCATTTGGGTGGACAAACGAGCAAAAAAAATGCAGACGGAGCATTTTTAAGCTAAATTGGTGTGCTATAGACAACGGTTTTGGGTGTGGGCCTGTGGTCCAGGCATGTTGTGGTCCTATAATTGACCGAGGCATGTCAGGGATGTTGGGGATTATCCTAGTGTGGTCCGTTTAAATTTTCGTGGATATTTGGGCGGACAAACGAATAAAACGATGTAAATGGGGCAATTTCAGGATAAATCGGTGTGGTACAACCCACGGTTTTTAGGGTAGACGCGGGGTCCAGGCGTTCTATGGGTGAAAAATCAACCGAGGCATACCAGAGAGGTTGGGGATCATCTCATTATAGTCCGTTTAAATTTTTGTGACCATTTGGTTGGATAAACAAGCAATACGAGGTGAACGAGGTATTTTTCAGCTAAATTGTCGTGCTATAGCCCACGATTTTGGGCTGAGCCCGGGGTCCGCACGTGATGTGGTCCAAAAATTGATCGGGGCATGCCTGGGAGGTTGGGGATCATCCCAGTGTGGTCTGTTTAAATATTTGTGGCCATTTGGATGTACAAGTGGGCAGAAGTGCGAACGAGGCATTTTCAAGATAAATCGGTGTGTAATAGCCTATGATTTTGGGGGTGGGCTCGGGGTTCGGGTGTTCTGTGTGCCAAAAATCAATAGGGGTGTGCCAGGGAGGTTGGTGATCATCCCATTGTGGTTCATTTAATTTTTCGTGGTCATTTGGGTGGATAAACGGTCGAAACGGCATTAAAGGGGCATTTTCGGGCAAAATCGATTGGCTATAGCCCACGGTTTTGGGGGTGAGCCTAGGTTCCGAGCATGCTGTGGGCCGAAAATTGACTGAGGCATACCAGCGAGCTTGGGGATCGTCCCAGTGTGGTCTGTTTAAATTTTTTTGGCCAATTGGAAGGACAAACGGGGCATTTTTGAGCCAAATCGGTTGGGGTGTGCCGGGGAGGTTGGGGATCGTCCCAGTGTGGTTCGTTTAATTTTTTGTGGCCATTTGAGTGGACAAACGGGCAAAGGGCGCGAATGTGGCATTTTCTGGCTAAATTGGTGGGCTATATCCTAGGGTTTCGAGGGTGGGCCCGGGGTCCGGGCATGCTGTGGGCCAAAAATTGATCGGGACGTGCTAGGGGGCATGGGGATTGTCCCATTATGATCTGTTTAAATTTTCTTGGTCATTTAGGTGGACAAACGTGCAAAACGACATGAATGGGGTATTTATGGGCTAAATCGGTGTGCTATAGCCCACAATTTTGGGGGTGGCCTCGGGGTCTGGGCCTTTTGTGCGTCAAAAATCAATCGGTACATGCTAGGGAGATTTTGGATCATCCCATAGTGGTCCATTTAAATTTTTGGTTGCCATTTGAGTGGATAAACGAGCGAAACGGCACAAACGGGTCAGTTTTTACCCAAATAGGTGTGCTATAGCTAGGTGTTTTGAGGGTGGGCCCGTGGTTCGGGAGTGCTGCAGGCCAAAAATCGACCGGGATATGACAGGAAGGTTAGGGATCCTCCCAGTATGGTTCATTTCAATTCTAGTGGCCAGTTGGGTTGAAAACAGGTGAAACGACGCGAACGGGGCATTTTCGTGCCAAATTGTCCTGCTATAGCCCACGGTTTTGGGGTTGGGCCTGGGGTCTGGCCATGCTGTTGGCTGAAAATCGACCAGGGTGTGCCAGGGAGGCTGGGGATCATCCCAGTGTGGTCAGTTTAAAATTTCTTAGCCAATTGGGTGGACAAACGGGCGAAATGACGCAAACAGGGCATTTTCGAGCCAAATCAGTGTGCTATAGCTAAATGTTTCTGGGGTGGGCTCGGGGTATGGTCGTGCTATGGGCTGAAAATTGACTGGGGTATGCCATGGAGGTTGGGGATCATCTCAGTGTGGTCCGGTTAAATTTTCGTGGCCATTTGGGTTGAAAAATGGCAAATCGGCGGGAACAGGGCATTTTCGGGACAAATGGGTTTGAATAGCCCATGGTTTCGAGGGTGGGACCGCTGTCTGAGCATGATGTGGGACAAAAATAAACCGGGGTATTCCAGGGAGGTTGGGGATCATCCCAATTTCTTGTGGCCATTTGGTCGGATAAACGGGCAAAATAGCAAGAACGGGGTATTTTTAGGCCAAATCAGTGGGATATAGCCCACAGTTTAGGGGGTAGGTTTGTGGTTCGGGCGTACTGTGGCCCAAAAATTGATCGGGGCATGCCAGGGAGGTTGGGATCATCCCCGTATGGTCCATTTAAATTTTTATGGCCATTTGGGAGGACAAACAGGAAAAACGATGCAAAACAAGCATTTTAAAGCCAAATCGGTGTGCTATATCCCACGGTTTTGGGGGTGTGCTCGAGGTCCTGTGTTCTCTAGGTAGAAAATCAACCAAGACATGACAGGGAGGTTAGGGATCATCCTATTAAGGTCTTTTTAAATTTTCATGGCTATTTGGATGGATAAATGGGAAAAACAGCGCGAATGGGGCATTTTTGGGCCAAATCGGTGTGCCATAGCCCACGGTTTTAGGGGTGGTCCTAGGGTCCGGGTGTGCTGTGGGCCAAAAATTGACCAGGGGATGCCATGGAAGTTGGGGATTGTCCCTGTGTTGTCCGTTTAAATTTTCGTGGCTATTTGGGTGGACAAACGGGAAAAATGGAGCGAACAGGGCATTTTCGAGCCAAATCGGTGGGCTATAGCCCACGATTTTAGGGGTAGGCCCAGGGTCCAGGCATGATGTGAGCTAAAAATTGACTTTGGTATGCCAGGGAGGTTGGGAATCATCGTAGTGTGGCATGTTTAATTTATCGTGGCCATTTAGGTGGACAAATGGGCAAAACGGCATGCACGGAGAATATTTAGGCCAAATCGATGGGCTATAGCCTACGGTTTCTAGGGTGGGCCAGTGGTATGGGCGCGATTTTTGCAAAAATTTGACCGGGGCATGCTAGGGAGGTTTACGATCTTCCCAGTATGGTTTGTTCAAATTTTTGTGGCTATTTGGGTGGACAAACGGGCAGAACAGTGCGAACGGGGCATTTTTGGGCCAAATCGGTGAGCTATAACCCACGATTTTGGGGTGGGCCTATGGTCCGGGTGTGCTGTGGGCCAAAAATTGACTGGGGAATGCCAGGAAGGTTGGAGATCATCCCAGTATAGTTTGTTTAAATTTTTGTGGCCATTTGCATGGACAAACGGGCGATATGGCACAATCGAGCCATTTCGAATTACATTAGTGTGCTATAACCCACAGTTTAGGGTGTGGCCTTGGGATCCGAGCTTTTTGTGGGACAAAAATTAATCGGGACATGACAGAGAGGTTGGGGATCATCCCAGTGTGGTCTGTTTAAATTTTATAGGCCATTTGGGTGGACAAACGGGCAAAACGACGCGAATGGGGTATCTTTGGGTCAAATTAGTGTAATATAGCCCTCGATTTTGGGGGTGGGCCCGGGGTCCGGGCGTGATGTGGTTCAAAAATTGATTGGGGAGTGCTAGGGAAGTTGGGGGTCATCCTAGTATGGTCCGTTTAAATTTTCGTGGCCATTTGGGAGGACAAATGGCCAAAACGGCCCGAACAAGGTGTTTTCAAGCCATATCGATGGGCTATAGCCCACGGTTTCAGGGGAAGGCCTGGGGTCCGGGCGTGCTGTGGGCTGAAAATTTCCTTGGGTATGCCATGGAGGTTGGAGATCGTACCAGTGTGGTCCGCTTAAATTTTCATAGCTATTTGGGTAGACAAACGGGACATTTTTGGGCCAAATCGATGGTCCATAGCCCACGGTTTTGGGGATAGGACGGGATCTGGGCATGCTGTAGGCCAAAAATCAACTGGGCATGCTAAGGAGGTTGGGAATCGTCCCAGTGTGGTCTTCTTAAACTTTAGTGGAAATTTGGGTGGACAAACGGGCGAAACGGCGCGAACGGAGCATTTTCAGGCCAAATCAGTGGGCCCGAGGTCCGGGCATGCTGTGGGCCAAAAATCAATCGGGGCATGTCAAGGAGATTGGGGATCATCCCAGTGTTGTCCGATTAATTTTTTGGGGCCATTTGGGAGGACAAACGGGGATAACAATGTGTACGGGGCATTTTCAGGCAAAATCGGTGTGCTATAGCCTACAGTTTTGTGGGTGGGATTGGGGTACAGGTGTTCTGTGGGGCAAAAATTGATCAAGGAGTGCCAGAGAGGATGGGGATCATCCCAGTGTGGTCCATGTAATTTTTTATGGCCATTTGGGTGGACAAATGGTCGAAACAATGCGAACAGAGCATTTTCAGGTCAAATTAGTGTGCTATAGCCCACGGTTTCAGGGGTGGGCTCGGGTTCCGAGCGTGTTGTGGTCCTAAAATTGATCAACGCATGCCAGGGATGTTGGGGATTATTCCAGTGTGGTCTTTTTAAATTTTTGTGTCCATTTGGGTGGACAATCTAATGAAACGATGTAAATGGGGCAATTTCGAGCGAAATCGGTGTGGTACAACCCATGGTTTCGAGGGTGGGCCCGGGGTCCGGGCGTTCTGTGGGTAGAAAATCATCTGAAGCGTACTAGGGAGGTTGGGGATCATCTCATTATAGTTCGTTTAAATTTTTGTGGCCATTTGGTTGTATAAACAGGCGATACAACGCGAACGGGATATTTTTCGACTAAATTGTCGTGCTATAGCCCACGATTTTGGGGTGAGCCTGGGTTCCACGCGTGCTTTGGGCCAAAAATCGATCGGGGAATGACTGGGAGGTTGGGAATCTTCCAAGTGTGGTCTGCTTAAATTTTTGTGGTCATTTGGGTTTACAAGCGGGCGGAACTACGTGAACAGAGAATTTTTGGGATAAATCGATGAGCTATAGACAACGATTTAGGGGGTGGGCTCGAGATTCGAGTGTGCTGTGGGCCAAAAATTTACAAAGGTATTCCAAGGAGGTTGGTGATTATCCCAGTGTTGTCTGTTTAATTTTTCATGGTCATTTTGGTGGACAAACGGTCGAACGATGTTAAAGGGGCATTTTCAGGCAAAATCAATGGGCTATAGCCCACGGTTTCAAGGGTCGGCCTGGGGTCTGGGCGTACTGTAGGCCAAAAATTGACTGGGGCATGCCAGGGAGGTTGGGGATCGTCCCAGTGTGGTACATTTAAATTTTTATGGTCAATTGGGAGGACAAACGGGTGAAACAGCACGAATGAGGCATTTTCAGGCTAAATCAACTGGGGTGTGCCAGGGAGGTTGGGTATCGGCTCAGTGTTGTCCGTTTAATTTTTTGTGGCCATTTGGTTGGACAAACGGGAAAAGAGGTGCAAACTTGGCATTTTTTGGCCAAATTGGTGGACTATATCCTAGGGTTTTGGGGGTGGGCCCAGGGTCCGGGAGTGCTGTGAGCTGAAAATCGATCGAGACGTGCCATAGGCCTCGAGGATTGTCCCATTGTGATCCATTTAAATTTCCTTGGCAATTTGGGTGGACAAACATGCGAAACGATGTAAACGGGGTATTTTTGGGCCAAATCAGTGTGCTATAGCACCCGATTTTAGGGGTGGCCCCGGAGTCCGGGCGTGTTGTTGGTTGAAAATCAATCGGGGCATGTCAGGTAGGTTGTGGATCATCCCAGTGTGGTCTATTTAAATTTTTGTGGCTATTTGGATGGACAAACGACCTAAATAGCGTAAATGGGTCAATTTTTAGCCAAATCGGTGAGCTATAGCTCACAGTTTTGAGGGTGGGATCGGGGTTCAGGCGAGCTGTGGAAAAAAAATTGATCGGAGCATGATAGGGAGGTTGGGAATCGTCCTAGTGTGGTCTGTTTAAATTTTTGTGGCCATTTTGGTGTACAAGCGGGCGGAACTATGTGAACGCAGAATTTTTTTAGGATAAATCGGTGTGCTATAGACAGCGATTTAGGGGGTGGGCTCGGGATTCGAGTGTGCTGTGGGCCAAAAATTGATAGGGGTGTTCCAGTGAGGTTGGTGATTATCCTAGTGTTGTCTGTTTAATTTTTCATGGTCATTTTGGTGGACAAACGGTCGAAACAACGTTAAAGGGGCATTTTCGGGCAAAATCAATGGGCTATAGCCCATGTTTTCAAGGGTCGGCCTGGATTCGGGGCGTTCTGTGGGACGAAAATTGACTGAGGCATTCCAGGGAGGTTGGGGATCATCCCAGTGTGGTATATTTAAATTTTTATGACCAATTGGGAGGACAAACGGGTGAAACGACACGAACAGGGCATTTTCGGGCCAAATTGACTGGGGTGTGCTAGGGAGGTTGGGGATCGTCCCAGTGTTGTCCGTTTAATCTTTTGTGGCCATTTGGTTGAACAGACGAGAAAAGGGGTGCAAAGGTGGCATTTTCCGGCCAAATTAGTGGGCTATATCACAGGGTTTCGGGGGTGGGTTCAGGGTCTGGGCATGCTGTGGGCCAAAAATTGATCAAGGTGTGCCATAGGCCTCGGGGATTGTCCCATTGTGATCCATTTATATTTTCTTGGCCATTTGGGTGGACAAACGTGTGAAATGACGTAAACGGGGCATTTTTGGGCCAAATCGGTGTGCTATAGCACCCAATTTTAGGGGTGGCCCTGGATGTCGGGCGTGTTGTTGGTTGAAAATCTACCGGGGCATGTCAGTTAGGTTGTGGATCATCCCAGTGTTGTCTATTTGAATTTTCTTGTCCATTTGGATGGACAAACGGGCAAAATAGCACAAATGGGTCATTTTTTATCGAAATCGGTGAGCTATAGCTTACGATTTTTAGGGTGGGCCCGGGGTTCAGGCGTGCTGTGGAACAAAAATCGACCGAAGAGTGCTAGGGAAGTTGGGAATCATCCCAGTGTGGTCAGTTTAAATTTTATTTGCATTTGGGTTGACAAACGGGCGACACGGCACGAACGGGGCATTTTCGGGCCAAATTGTTGTGCTATAGCCCACAGTTTTGGAGGTGGGCCTGGGGTTCGCACGTGTTGTTGGACAAAAATCAACCAGGGCATGCCAGGAAAGATGGGGATCATCCCAAAATGTTTCGTTTTAAATTTCATGGCAAATTGGATGGACAAACGATGCGAACAGGTCATTTTCGGGCCAAATCGGTGTGCTATAGCTAATTGTTTTAGGGGTGGGCCCGGGGTCTGGTCGTGCTGTAGGCAAAAAATCAATCGGGGCATGCTAGGGAGGTTGGGGATCATCCCAGCGTGGGACGTTTAAATTTTTTTGGCCATTTGGGTGGACAAAAGGGCGAAATGGCGTGAATGGGGCATTTATTGGTCGAATCGTTGTGCATAGCCCATGCTTTTAGGGGTGGCCCCAATGTCTGGGCATGATGTAGGTCAAAAATCAATTGGGGTATGCTAGGGAGGTTGGGTATTGACCTAGTATGGTAAGTTTAATTTCTCCTGGCCATTTGGGTGGACAAATGGGCAAAATGGCACAAACGGGCCATTTGGGGGTGAGTCTGTGATCCGAGTGTGATGTGGCCCAAAAATCTACCGAGGTATGCCAGGGAGGTTGGATATCATCCCATTATGGTCCGTTTAAATTTTTTATGGTCATTTGGGTTGACAAACGGGTAAAACGACATAAACTGGGCATTTTCGGGTCAAATCAGTGTGCTATAGCCCACAGTTTTTTGGGTGGACCTGGGGTACGGGTGTTCTGTGGGTGAAAAATCAATTGGAGTGTACCATACAGGTTGGGTATCATCTCATTATAGTCCGTTTAAATTTTTGTGGCCATTTGGTTGGACAAACAAGCGATACAAGGCAAACGGGGTATTTTCGGGCCAAATTGTCGGGCTATAGCCCACGGTTTTAGGGTGAGCCTGGGGTCCGCATGTGCTATGGACTGAAAATCGATTGGGGATGCCTAGAGGTTGGGGATCATCCCGGTATATTCTGTTTAAATTTTTGGGGCCATTTGGGTGTACAAGCTGGTGGAACTGTGCGTATGGGGCAATTTCGGGATAAATCGGTGTCTAATAGCCCACGATTTTGGGGGTGGGCTCGGGGTTCGGGTGTGCTGTGGGACAAAACTCAACAGGGGTGTGCAAGGGAGATTGGTGATCATCCCAGTGGGATTTGTTTAATTTTTTATGGTCATTTGGGTGGACAAACGGTCGAAACGGCGTTAAAGGGGCATTTTCGGGCAAAATTCATTGGCTATAGCCCACGATTTCAGGGGTGGGCCTGGGTTCCGGGCATGCAGTGGGCCGAAAATTGACTGAGGCATACCAAGGAGGTTGGAGATTGTCCCAATGTGGTTTGTTTAAAATTTTTTGGCCAATTGGGAGGACAAACGGGTGAAACGGCACGAACGGGACATTTTCGAGCTGGATCGGCTAAGGTATGCCAGGGAGATTGGGAATTATCCCAGTGTGTTCCATTTAATTTCTTGTGGCCATTTGGATGGACAAACGGGCAAAGAGGCGCGAATGTGGTATTTTCTATCTAAATTGGTGGGCTATATCCCAGGGTTTTGGGGGTGGCCCCGAGATCCGGGCGTGTTGTGGGCAAAAAATCAAATAGAACGTGCCATAGGTCTTGGGTATTGTCCCATTGTGATCCTTTTAAATTCCCCTGGTGATTTGGGTGTACAAGCGAGCGGAACTATGTGAACAGGGAATTTTCGGGATAAATTGGTGTGCTATAGCCCACGATTTTGGGGGTGCCCTCGGGGTCCGGGCATTTTGTGGGCCAAAAATCAAATGGGGCATGGTAGGGAGGTTGTGGATCATCACAGTGTGGTCCGTTTATATTTTCGTGGCCATTTGAGTGGACAAACAGGCGAAACGGTGCGAATGGGTCATTTTTTACCCAAATCGATGTGTTATAGCTCACGGTTTTGAGGGTGGGCCCAGGGTTCGGGCGTGCTACAGGCCAAAAATCGACCAGGACATGTCAGGAAGTTTAGGGATCGTTCTAGTATGGTCCGTTTCAATTTTAGTGGCCATTTGGGTTGACAAACGGGCAAAACAGCGCGAACAGGGCATTTTCGTGCCAAATTATTGTGCTATAGCCCACGGTCTCGGGGTTGGGCCTGCTATGGGCTGAAAATCGACTAGGGCATGCCAGGGAGGCTGGGTATCATCCCAGTGTGGTCAGTTTAAAATTTCGTGGACAATTCGGTGGACAAACAGGCGAAGTAGTGTGAACAGCGGGCCAAATCGTGTGCTATAGTTGACTATTTTCAGGGTGGGTCCGGGGTATGGTCGTGCCGTGGGCTAAAAATTGACTAGGGCAAGCCATGGAGGTTGGGGATCATCTCAGTGTGGTCCGTTTAAATTTCCGTAGCTATTTGGGTGGAAAAAATGGCAAATTGATGCGAACGGGGCATTTTCGGGATAAATAGGTTTGAATAGCCCACGGTTTTGGGGGTGGGCCCGATGTCTGGGCATGCTGTAGGCCAAAAATCAACTGAGGTGTGCCAAGGAGGTTGGGGATCCTCCCAGTGTGGTTTTTTTAATTTCTCGTGGCCATTTGGGTGGACAAACGGGCAAAACGGTAAGAACAGGGTATATTTGGGCAAAATCGGTGGGATATAGCCCACGGTTTCGGGGGTGGGTGGGTGGTTCGGGCGTGTTATGGCCCTAAAATTGATCGGGGCGTGCCAGGGAGATTGGGGATCGTCCCAGTATGGTCCATCTAAATGTTTGTGGCTATTTGGATGGATAAACAGGCAAAACGATGCCAAAGTGAATTTTTGGGCAAAATCAGTATGCTATATCCCATGGTTTTGGGGATGGGCACGGGTCAAATGTGCTGTGGGCAGAAAATCGACCAGGGCATGACAGGGAGGCTAGAATTATCCCAGTGTGGTCTTTTTAAATTTTCATGGCTATTTTGGTGGACAAATGGGCAAAACGACGCGAATGGAGAATTTTCAAGCCAAATCGCTGCGCCATAGCCCTTGGTTTTAGGGGTGGGCCCAGGGTCAAGCATGCTGTGGGACAAAAATTGACCAGGGCATTCCAAGGAATTTAGGGATTGTTCCTGTGTGGTCCGTTTAAATTTTTGTATCCATTTGGGTGGATAAATGGGCAAAACAGACAAACGGGGCATTTTCGAGCCAAATCGGTGGGCTATAGCCCAAGATTTTGGGGGTAGGCCCGGGTTATGAGCGTGTTGTGGGCTAAAAAATAACTTTGGCATGCCAGGGAGGTTGGGGATCATCCTAGTATGGCATGTTTAATTTATCGTGGCCATTTAGGTGGACAAACGGGCGAAACAGCGTGAATGGAGAATTTTTGGGCCAAATCGATGGGCTATAGCCCACGATTTCTGGGGTGGGCCAGTGGTTCGAGCGTGATTTTTTCCAAAATTCGATCGGGGCATGCCAGGGAGGTTTAAGGATCTTCCCAGTATGGTCCGTTTAAATTTTTATGGCCATTTTGGTGGACAAATGGGAAGAACGGTGTGAACGGGGCAATTTTGGGCCAAATCGGTGAGCTATAACCCACGATTTTAGGATGGGCCTAGGGTCCGGTCATACTGTGGCCAAAAATTGACCGAGGCATCGCAAGAAGGTTAGGGATCATCCCAGTATAGTTTGTTTAAACTTTTGTGGCTATTTGCATGGACAAACGGGCAAAACGGCGCAATACGGCCATTTCGGGTTAAATAGGTGTGCTATAGCCCACAGTTTCAGGGGTGGGCTCGAGGTTCGGGTGTGTTGTGGGCCGAAAATCAACCAAAACATGACAGGGAGGTTGGATATCATACCAGTGTGGTCTGTTTAAATTTTATTGGCCATTTGGGTGGATAAACGGGCAAAACAGCACGCGGGGTATCTTCGGGCTAAATTGATGTGCTATAGCCCACGATTTTGGGGGTAGGCCCAGGGTCCGGGCGTGCTGTGGTCCGTAAATATAGAGGGGCATGCCAGGGAAATTAGGAATCATCCCAGTGTGGTCTGTTTAAAATTTCGTGGCCATTTGGGTGTATAAATGAGCGAAACGGCCCGAACGAGGCATTTTCAAGCCAAATCGGTGGGCTATAGCCCACGGTTTTAGGGTAGGCCTGGGGTCCAGGCATGCTGTTCCCTGAAAATTGACTTGGGTATGCCAGAAAGGTTGGAGATCATCCCCGAAAACGAGCAAAACGGCATGAACGGGGCATTTTCGGGCCAACTTGGTGTGCTATAGCCCACGATTTCATGGGTGGGATCAGGGTATGGGTTTTCTGTGGGCCAAAAATTTATCAAGGAGTGCCTACAAGGATGGGGATAATCCCAATGTGGTCCGTTTATTTTTTCGTGTCTATTTCGGTGGACAAACGATCGAAACGACGCGAACAGAGCATTTTCAGGCCAAATCGGTGTGCTATAGCCCACGATTTTGGGGATGGGCCTGGGTTTTGGGCGTGTTGTCGTCCTAAAATTGATCAGTGTGTGCCAGGGATGTTGAGGATTATCCCAGTGTGGTCCGTTTAAATTTTTGTGTCCATTTGGGTGGACAAACAAATGAAACAATGCAAATAGGGATATTTCAAGCTAAATAGATGCGCTACAGCCCACGGTTTCAGGGGTGGTATCGAGGTCCAGGCGTTCTATGGGTATAAAATCATCCGGTGCATGCCAGGGAGGTTGGGCAAAATCAATGGGCTATAGCCACGATTTCGAGGGTCGGCCTGGGGTCCGGGCATGCTGTGAGCCTAAAATTGATTGAGGCATGCCATGGAGGTTGGGGATCGTCCCAGTGTGGAACATTTAAATTTTTATGGCCATTTGGGAGGACAAACGAGTGACACAGCACGAACGGGGTATTTTCTGGCCAAATTGACTGAGGTGTGCCAGGGAGGTTGGGGATCATCCCAGTATTGTCCGTTTAATTTATTTTTAGTCATTTGGTTGGACAAACAGGCAAAGGGGTGCAAACGTGGCATTTTCTAGCCAAATTGGTGGGCTATATCCTAGGGTTTTGGGGGTGGGCCTATGTTCCGAGCGTGCTGTTGGCCGAAAATCGATCGAGGCATGCCATAGGCCTCCGGGATTGTTCTATTGTAATCTGTTTAAATTTTATTGGCCATTTGGGTGGACAAACGTGCAAAACGACGCAAATGAGGCATTTTTAGGTAAAATTGGTGTGCTATAGCCCTCGATATCGGGGATGGCCTCGGAGTTCGGGCGTGTTGTAGGTTGAAAATCGACTGGGGAATGTCAGGTAGGTTGTGGATCGTACGATTTTGGTCTGTTTAAATATTTGTTGCCATTTGGATGGACAAATGGGAGAAACGGTATGAATGGGTCATTTTCGAGCCAAATCGGTGAGCTATATAGCTCACAATTATCAGGGTGGGCCCGGGGTCCGGGCGTGCTATGGGCCAAAAATCGACCGAAGCATGCCAGGGATGTTAGGGATCATCCCAGTGTGGTCAGTTTAAATTTTATTGGCATTTGGGTTATTAAATGGGCAAAGCAGTGCGAACGAGGCATTTTTGGGCCAAATTATTGTGCTATAGCCCACAGTTTCGGAGGTGGGCCTGGGGTCCGCGCGTGTCATTTGCCAAAAAATGACCAGGGCAAGCCAAGGAGGCTCGGGATCATCCCAGTGTGGTCCGTTTTAAATTTGATGGCCAATTGGGTGGACAAACAGGCAAAACGACGCAAACAGGGCATTTTTGGGCTAAATTGATGTGCTATAGCTGACTGTTTTAGGGGCGGGCCTGTATTCTGGTCATGCTGTGGGCCAAAAACTGGTTGGGGAATTCCAGGGAGGTTGGGGATCATTCCATTGTGGGTCGTTTAAATTTTCCTGGCCATTTGGGTGGACAAAAGGGCAAAATAGCGCGAATGGGCCATTTTTTTGCCAAATCATTGTGCATAGGCCACGATTTTGGGGGTGGCCCCGATGTTTGGGCATGCTGTAGGCCGAAAATCAATTGGGGTATACCAGGGAGGTTAGGGATCGGCCCAGTGTGGTATGTTTAATTTCTCGTGGCCATTTGGGTTGACAAATGGGCAAAACGACACAAATGGGGCATTTTCGAGCCAAATAGGTGGGCTGGGCGTGATGTGGATATAGCCCATGGTTTCGTGGATGGGCTTGGTTTCCGGCCATGAAGTGGGCCAAAAATTGACTAGGCATACCAGGGAGGTTGTGTATCGTCCCAGTGTAGTCTGTTTAAATTTTTTTGGCCAATTGGGAGGACAAATGGCTGAAACGACACGAACGGGACATTTTTTAGCCAAATCAGCTTGGGTGTGCCAGGGAGGTTGGGGATCACCCCAGTGTATTCCATTAAATTTTTGTGGCCATTTGGATGGACAAATAGGCAAAGAGGCACGAACGTGGCATTTTCTGGCTAAATTGGTGGGCTATATCCTAGGGTTTCGGGGGTGGGATCGGGGTTCGGGCATGTTGTGGGCCAAAAATTAATTGGAACGTGCTAGGGGGCTTGAGTATTTTCCCATTGTGATTCTTTTAAATTTCCTTGGTCATTGGGGTGGACAAACATGCGAAACAATGCGAATAGGGCATTTTCGAGCCAAATCGGTGTGCTATAGCCCACAATTTTGGGGGTGGCCTCGGGGTCCAGGAATTTTGTGGGCTAAAAATTGACTGGGGTATCGCAAGGAGGTTGTGGATCATCCCAGTATGGTCCGTTTACTTTTTTGTGTCCATTTGACTGGACAAACGGGCGAAACGGCGCGAACGGGTCATTTTTTTTACCCAAATCGGTGTGCTATAGCTCACAGTTTTGTGGGTGGGCCCGAGGTTCGGGCGTGCTGTAGGACACAAATTGACTGGGATATTCCAGGAAGGTTCGGTATCGTCCTAGTGTGGTCCGTTTCAATTTTAGTGTCCATTTGTGTCGACAAATGGGCTAAACAACGCCAATGGGGCATTTTCGTGCCAAATTATTATGCTATAGCCCACGGTTTCGGGGTTGGGCCTGGGGTCTAGGCATGATGTTGGCTGAAAATCAACCAGGGCATGCCAGGGAGGCTGGGGATCATCCCATTTTGGTCAGTTTAAATTTCGTGGCTAATTAGGTGGACAAACAGGCGATATGGCGCAAACAGGGCATTTTCGGGATAAATTGGTGTGCTATAGCTGACTGTTATGGGGGTGAGCCCGGGGTATGGTCGTGTTGTGGGCTGAAAATTTACTGGGGTATGCCATAGAGGTTGGATATCATCTCAGTGTGGTCCGTTTAAATTTTTGTGGCTATTTGGGTGGAAAAAATGGCAAAACGACGCGATAGAGGCATTTTCAGGACAAATGGGTTTGCATAGACTACAGTTTCGGGGGTGGGCTCAATGTCTGGGCATGATGTGGGCCAAAAATTAATCAGGGTATGCCAGGGAGGTTGGGGATCGTCCCATTGTGGTTTGTTTAATTTTTCGTGGCCATTTGGGTGGACAAACGGGTAAAACGACAAGAATGGAGTTTCTTCGGGCAAAATCGGTGGGATATAGCCCACGGTTTTGGGGGTGGGTCTGTGTTCCAGGAGTGTTGTGTCCCCAAAATTGATCAGGGCATGCCAGGGAGGTTGGGGATTGTCCCAGTGTGGTTCATTTAAATTTTTATGGCCATTTGGGAAGACAAACGGGTGAAACAGCACGAACAGGGTATTTTTGGGCCAAATCGACTGAGTGTGCCAGGAAGGTTGGGGATCGTCCCAGTATTGTCCGTTTAATTTTTTATGGTCATTTGATTGGATAAACGGGCAAAGGGGTGCAAACGTGGCATTTTCTAGACAAATTGGTGGGGTATTTCCCAGGGTTCGGGCGTACTGTGGGTCGAAAATAGATCGAGGCATGCCATAAGCCTTGGCAGTTGTCCCATTGTAATCCATTTAAATTTACTTGGCCATTTGGGTGGACAAGCATGTGAAACGATGTGAATGGGGCATTTTCGAGCTAAATCAGTGTGCTATAGCACCCGATTTCGGGGGTGGCCTCGGGGTCCGGGCGTGTTGTGAGTTGAAAATTGACTGGGGCATGTCAGGGAGTTTTTGGATCATCCAATTGTGGTCTATTTAAATTTTTGCCGCCATTTGGATGGACAAACGGGCGGAACGGCGCGAACGGGTCATTTTTTTAGCCAAGTCTGTGAGCTATAGCTCACAGTTTTGAGGGTGGGCCTGGGGTTCGGGCGTTCTGTGGGTCAAAAATTAACCGGGGCATTCCAGTGAGGTTGAGGATCATCCCAGTGTGATCAGTTTAAATTTTAGTTCCATTTGGGTTGACAAACGGGCGGAACGGCGAAAACCGGGCATTTTTGGACCTAATTGTTGTGCTATAGCCCACAGTTTAGGAGGTGGGCCTGGGGTCCGGGCATGTTGTTGGACGAAAATTGACCAGGGCATGCCAGGAAGGCTAGGGATCATCCCAGTGTGGTCCGTTTTAAATTTCGTGGCCAATTAGGTGGACGAACGGGAGAAATACCTCGAACATGGCATTTTTGGGCCAAATCGATGTGCTATAGCCGACTATTTTAGGGGTGGGCTCAGGGTCTGGTCGCGCTGTGGGCAAACAATCGACTGGAACATGTCAGGGAGGTTGGGGCCATCCCAGTGTGGGCCATTTAAATTTTCCTGGCCATTTGGATAGCTAAAAAGGCGAAATGGCGCGAATGGGGCATTTTTTGGCCAAATTGTTGTGCATAGACAACGGTTTTAGGGGTGGCCCCGATGTTTGGGCATGCTACAGGCTGAAAATTAGTCGGGGTATGCCAGGGAGGTTGGGATTGGCCCAGTGTGGTATTTTTAATTTTTCGTGGTCATTCGGGTGGACAAATGGACAAAACGGCACGAATGGGGCATTTTCGGGCCAAATCGGTGAGCTATAGCCCACGGTTTCGGTGGTGGGTCTGTGGTCCGGGCGTGATATGGCCCAAAAATTGACTGAGGCATTCCAGGGAGGTTGGGGATCATCCCAGTATGGTCCGTTTAAATTTTTCGTGGCCATTTGGGCGGACAAACGGGTAAAACAGCATAAACTAAGCATTTTCGGGTCAAATCGGTGTGCTACAGTCCACGGTTTTTAGGGTGGACCCGGGGTTCGAGCGTTCTGTGGGTGAAAAATCAACCAAAGCATACCAGAGAGGTTGGGGATCATCTCATTATTGTACGTTTAAATTTTTGTGGCAATTTGGTTGGACAAACGAGCGATACGAGGTGAACGGGGTATTATTCGGCCAAATTGTCGTGCTATAGCCCACAATTTTAGGGTGAGCCCCAATTTCGCACGTGCTGTGGGCCTAAAATCGATCAGGGCATGCTGGAGAGGTTGGGGATCGTCCCAGTATAGTTTGTTTGAATTTTTATGGCCATTTGGGTGTACAAGCAGGCGAAACTGCGCGAACGGGGCACTTTTGGGATAAATCGGTGTGTAATGGCCTACGATTTTAGGGGTGGGCTCGAGGTTCGGGTGTGATGTGGACAAAAAATTAATAGAGGTATGCCAGGGAAGTTGGTGATCATCCCAGTGTGGTTTGTTTAATTTTTCGTGGTCATTTGGGTGGACAAACGGTCGAAACGACGTTAAAGGGGCATTTTCGGGCAAAATCGATTGCCTATAGCCCACGATTTCGTGGGTGGGTCTAGGTTTCGGGCATACTGTTGGAGGAAAATCGACTGAGGCATACCAGGAAGGCTGGGGATCATCCCAGTGTGGTTTGTTTAAATTTTTTTGGCCAACTGGGGGGACAAATAGGTGAAACAGCATGAACGGGGCATTTTTGTGCCAAATCGGCAGGGGTGTGCCAGGGACGTTGGGTATCATTTCGGTGTGGTTCTTTTAATTTTACGTGGCCACTTGAGTGGAAAAATGGGCAAAGGGTGCGAACGTGGCAGTTTCTAGCTAAATTGGTGGGCTATATCCCAAGGTTTCAGGGTTCAGGCGTGCTGTGGGCCAAAAATTGATTGGGACGTGCCAGGGGGCTTGGGGATTGTCCCATTGTGATCCATTTAAATTTCCTTGTTCATTTGGGTGGACAAACGTGTAAAACGATGCGAATGGGGCATTTTTGGGTCAAATTAGTGTGTTATAGCCCACGATTTTTAGGGTGGCTTCGGGGTCCAGGCGTTTTGTGGGGCAAAAATCAACTGGGGCATGGCAGGGACATTTTGGATTGTCCCAGTATGGTCCGTTTACATTTTCGTAGCCATTTGAGTGGACAAACGGGCGAAACAGCGCGAACGGGTCATTTTTACCCGAATTGGTGTACTATGGCTCACGGTTTTGAGGGAGGGCCTGGGTCCTGGCGTGCTGCAGGCCAAAAATTGACCGAGACGTGCCAGGAAGGTTAGGGATCATCCGAAAGTGGTCTGTTTCAATTTTAGTGGCCATTTGTGTTGACAAACGGTCAAAACCGCGCGAATGGAGCATTTTCATGCCAAATTATTGTGCTATAGCCCACGGTTTTGGGGTTGGGCCTGGGGTCCGGGTATGCTTTTGGCTGAAAATCAACTATGGTGTGCTAGGGAGGATGGGGATCATCTCAGTGTGGTCATTTTAAAATTTCATGGCCAAATGGGTGGACAAATGGGCAAAAAGGCGCGAACAGGGCATTTTCGAGCCAAATCGGTGTGCTATAGCTGACTATTTTGGGGGTGGCCCAGGGTATAGTCCGGTTAAAATTTTCTGGCTATTTGGGTGGAAAAATGACAAAACGACATGAACGGGATATTTTCAGGACAAATGGGTTCGCATAACCCACGGTTTCAGAGGTGGACCCAATGTCTTGGCATACTGTGGGCCAAAAATCAATCGGGGTGTGCCAGGGAGGTTGGGATCGTTCCAGTGTGGTTTTTTTATTTTCTTGTGGCCATTTGGGGGGACGAACGGGTAAAACGGCAAGAATGGAGTATTTTTGGGCCAAATTGGTGGGAAATAGCCCATGGTTTCGGGGGTGGGTCTATCGTCCGGGTGTGTTGTGGCCCCAAAATCAACCGAGGCATGCTAGGGAGATTGGGGATCGTTCCAGTATGGTCCGTTTAAATTTTTGTGTCCATTTGGGTGGACAAACAATAAAACGATATAAATGGGGCAATTTTGAGCTAAATCAGTGTGCTACAACCCACGGTTTTCGGGGTGGGATCGGGGTTCAACGTGTTGTGGGAAGAAAATCGACCAGGGCGTGACAGGGAGGTTGGGGATTATCCCAGTGTGGTCTGTTTAAATTTTCATGTCTATTTGAGTGGACAAATGGGCAAAACAAAGCGAATAGGGCATTTTTGGGCCAAATCGATGTGCCATAGCCCACAATTTTAGGGGTGGGCCCAGGGTTCGGGCCATTTGGATTGACAAACGGGCAAAAGGATGCAAATGGGGCATTTTCGTACCAAATTATTGTGCTATAGCCCATGGTTTTTGGGTTGGGCCCGGGGTCCGGGTGTGCTGTTAGTTGAAAATCGACCAAGGGCCAGTGTGGTCCGTGTAAAATTTCATGGCTAATTGGATGGACAAATGGGCGAAATGGCGAGAACAGGGCATTTTTGGGCCAAATCGGTGTGTTATAGCTGACTGTTTTGGGGGTAGGCCCAGGGTCTGGTCGTGCTGTAGACTGAAAATTGACTGGGGCATGCCATGGAGGTTTGGTATCATCTCAGTGTCGTCCATTTAAATTTATGGCCATTTGGGTGGAAAAGATAGCGAAACAGTGCGAACGAGGCATTTTTAGGACAAATGGGTTTGCATAGTCCACGGTTTTGGGGCGGCCAAAAATCAACCGAGGTGTACCAGGGAGGTTGGGAATCATCTCGGTGTTGTTTGTTTAATTTCTCGTGGCCATTTGGCTGGACAAACAGGTAAAACGGTAAGAACAGGGTATTTTTGAGCCAAATCGGTGGGATATAGCCCACGGTTTCAGGGGTGGGTCTGTGGTTCGGGCATGCTGTGTCCCCAAAATCTACTGGGGCATGCAAGGGTGTTTTGGGACTATCCCAGTATGGTTCGTTTAAAGTTTTGTGGCTATTTAGGAGGACAAGCAAGCAAAATAATGCAAAAGGGGCATTTTCGGGCCAAATCGGTGTGCTATATCCCACGGTTTTGGGGTTGGGCCCGAGGTTCGACGTGCTATGGTAAAAAATTGACCAGGGCGTGATAGAGAGGTTGGGGATCATCCCAGTGTGGTCTATTTAAATTTTCATGGCTATTTGGGTGGACAAATGGGCAAAACGATGCGAATGGGGCATTTTCGGGCGGCCAAATCGATGTGCCATAACCCACGATTTTAGGGATGGGCCCAGAGTCCGGGCATGCTGTGGGCCAAAAATCGACCAGGGCATGCCAGGGAAGTTGGGGATTGTCCCTGTGAGGTCCATTTAAATTTTTGTAGCCATTTGGGTGGACAAACGGGCAAAACGAAAGGAACGAGGCATTTTAAAGCCAAATCGGTGGGCTATAGCCTACGATTTTGGGGTAGGCCCGGGGTCCGGGCGTGCTGTGGGCTAAAAATTGACTTTGGTATACCAGGGAGGTTGAGGATCATCCTAGTGTGGTATGTTTAATTTATCATGGCCATTTAGGTCGACAAACGGGCAAAACGGCGTGAGCGAGGAATTTTCGGGCCAAATCGATGGGCTATAGCCCACGGTTTCTGGGGTGGGCCAGTGGTTCGGGCGTGATTTTTGTAAAAATTCTACCGGGCCATGCCATGAAAGTTTAGGATCTTCCCAGTATAGTCCGTTCAAATTCTTGTGGCCATTTGGGTGGACAAACGGGCGAAACGGTGCGAACGGGGTATTTTTGGGCCAAATCGGTGAGCTATAACCCATGATTTTTGGGTGGGACTAGGTTTCGGGCATTCTGTGGGCTAAAATTTGACTAGTGCATGCCAATAAGGTTGGGGATCATCCCAGTATGGTTTTTTTAAATTTTTTGTGGCCATTTCTGTGGACAAACGGGCGAAACGGCGCAATCGGGCCATTTTAGGTTGAATTGGTTGGTATAGCCCATAGTTTTGGGGGTGGTCCCAAGGTCCAGGCGTGTTGTAGGCCAAAAATCAACCGGAACATAACAGGGAGGTTGGGGATCATCCCAGTGTGGTCTATTTATATTTTATTGGCCATTTAGGTGGATAAATGGGCAAAACCGCGCGAATGAGGTATCTACGGGCCAAATCGGTGTGCTATATCCCATGATTTTGGGGTTGGGCCCGGGATTCGGGCGTGCTGTGGTTCGAAAATTGACCGAGGCATGTCAGGGAAGTTGGGGGTTGTTCCAGTGTGGTCTGTTTAAATTTTTGTGGCCATTTGGGTGGACAAACGGGCGAAATGGCCCGAACGGGCGAAACTGCCCGAATGGGTGAAACGGCCCAAACGGGGCATTTTCAAGTCAAATCGGTGGGTTATAGCCCATGATTTCAGGGGTAGGCCTGGGGTCTGTGCGTGCTATGGGCCAAAAATTGACTTGGGTATGCCAGGGAGGTCGGAGATCATCCTAGTGTGGTCTGTTTAAATTTTTATGGCTATTTGGGTGGACAAACAGGATAAACAGTGCGAACGGGGCATTTTTAGGCCAAATCGATGGTTCATAACCCACGATTTTGGGGATAGGAAGGGATTTGGGAATGCTGTAGACCAAAAATTGATTGAGGCATGCTAGGGAGGTTGGGGATCTTCCCAGAGTGGTCCCTTTTAACATTCGTGGAAATTTGGGAGGTCAAACGGGCATAATGGGGTGAACGGGGCATTTTCGGGTGATATCGGTGTGCTATAGCCCACATTTTCGTGGGTGGGATCAGGGTACAGTTGTTCTGTGGATCAAAAATTGATCAAGGAGTGCTAGGGATATTGGGGATTATTCGAGTGTGGTCCGTTTACATTTTTGTGTCCATTTGGGTGGACAAACAAATGAAACGCTTCAAATGGGGAAATTTCGAGCTTAATCGGTGTGCTACATCCCACGGTTTTTGGGCTGGACCCAGGGTCCGGGCATTCTGTGGGTAGAAAATCATTTGAAGCATACCAGGGAGGTTGGGGTTCATCTCATTATAGTCCATTTAAATTATTGTGGCCATTTGGTTGGACAACTAGGCGATACAATGCGAACGGGTTATTTTTTGGCGAAATTACCGAGCTATAACCCATGGTTTCGGGGTGAGCCTGGGTTCCACGCGTGCTGTGGGCCAAAAATTGATCGAGGCATGCCTGGGACGTTGGGGATCGTCCTAGTGTGGTCTGTTTAAATTTTTATGGCCATTTGGGTGTACAAGTGGGCAGAACTGTATGAACAAGGAATTTTCAGGATAAACCGGTGTGCTATATCCCACAATTTTGGGGGTGGGCTCGGGGTTCGGGTGTACTATGGGCTGAAAATTGATAGGGGTGTTCCAGGGAGGTTGGTAATATCCCAGTGTTGTTCGTTTAATTTCTTGTGGTCATTTGGGTGGACAAATGATCGAAATGATGTTAAAGGGGTATTTGAAAGCAAAATCAATGGGCTATATCCCACAGTTTCGAGCGTCGGCCTGGGGTCTGGATGTATCGTTGTGCATAGCCCACGGTTTCAGGGGTGGCCCCAATGTCTGGGCATGCTGTAGGCCAAAAATCAACCGGGATATTCCAGGGAGGTTGGGGATCATCCCAGTGTGGTATTTTTAATTTCTCGTGGCCATTTGGGTGGACAAATGGGCAAAACGGCACAAACGGGATAGTTTTGAGACAAATTGGTGGGCTATAGCCTACGGTTTTGGGGGTGGGTATGTGGTTCGGGCGAGAAGTGGCCCAAAAATTGATCGAGGAGTGCCAGAGAGGTTTAGGATCATCCCAGTGTGGTTCGTTTAAATTTTTTGTGGCCATTTGGGTGGACAAACGGGCAAAACGACATAAACTAGGCATTTTCGGGTCTAATCCATATGCTATAGCCCACCGTTTTTGGGGTGGGCTCGGGGTCCGGGCATGCAGTGGGCTAAAAATTGATCGGGGCATTTTATGGAAAAATTGATGGGCTATGGCCCATGGTATTGGAGGTGTTCCTGGGTCTAGGCATGCTGTGGGCTGAAAATCAACCGGGGCGTGCCAGGGCGGTTGGGGATATCCCAACGTGGTTTGTTTAAATTTTCATGGCCATTTGGGAGGAAAAACGGGCGAACGGCACGAACGGGGCATTTTTAGGCCAAATCGGTGTGTTGTAGCCCATGGTTTCAGGGGTGGCCCCGGGGTCCGGGCATGCTGTGAAATGAAAATCAATCAAGGCGTTCTAGGGAGGTTGGGGATCATCCCAGTGTGCCCACAGTTTCAGCTATGGGCCAAAAATTTATCGGGGCGTGCCAGGGAAGTTGGGGATCGTACCAGTGTAGTCCGTTTTAATTTTCATGTCCATTTAGGTGGACAAACGGGCAAAAAAGCACGAAGAGGGTTCTTTTGGGCCAAAGTGGCGTGCTATAGCCTACGATTTTGGGGGTGGGTAAGGGGTACGGGCGTGTTATTGGCTAAAAATCAACCAGAGCGTACCTGGGAGGTTTGGGATCATCTCTATGTGGTCCATTTAATTTTTTGTATCCATTTGTGTGGAAAAACGAGCAAAATGGCATAAATGGGGCATTTTCGGGTCAAATCTGTGTGGGATAGCCCACAGTTTTGGGGGTGAGCTCGGGGTCTGGGCATGCAGTGGGTTAAAAATCGACCATGGCATGCCAGATAGGTTGGGGATCATTCCAGTGTGTTCCGTTTAAATTTTCGTGGCCATTTGGGTGAAAAAACAAGAGAAACTACGTGAATGGGGCATTTTTGGGCCAAATCCATGTGCTATAGCCCACGGTACGGGGGTTGGCCCGGGCTCCAGGCGTGCTGTGGTCAAAAACTTGATTGGGGTATGCCATGGAGGTTGGGAATCATCCTAATATGGTCCGTTTAAATTTTTGTGACTATTTGGGTGGACAATTGGCCGAAACGGCGGTAACGGGGTATTTTTAGGACAAATCGGTGTGCTATAGCCCATGGTTTTGGGGGTGGGCTTGGGGTCCGAGCATGCTTTGGGACGAAAATCGATTGGGGCATGCCAGGGATTTTAGGGATCATCCCAGTGTGGTGCGTGTAAATTATTGTGGCTATTTTGGTGCTCAAACAGGCGAAACAGCACGAAGGGGGCATTTTTGGGCTAAATTGGTGTGATATAGCCCACGCTTTTGAGGGGGCTCGAGTTTCGGGAATACTGTGGGTCAAAAATCTACTGAGGCATACAACAGAGGTTGAGTATCATCCCAGTGTGGTTCGTTTAAATTTTATGGCCATTTGGGTGGACAATCAAGCGAAACGACATGAATGCGGCATTTTGGGGCCAAATCGGTGTGCTATACCCCACGGTTTAGTGGGTGGGCCCGTGGTTCGGGGGTGATATGGGCTAAAAATTGATCGGGGCATGTTAGGGGGGTTGGGGATCATCCCAGTATGGTACCTTTAATTTTTTGTGGCCATTTGAGTGGACAAATGGGCAAAACGGCGTGAACGAGGCATTTTAGGGCCAAATCAATGGGCTATAGCCAACGGTTTCAAAGGTTGGCCCGGGGGTCTGGGCATGCTATGGACCAAAAATCAATTGGGGCATGCCAGGGGGCTTGGGAATCGTTCCATTGTGATCCGTTTAAATTTTCTTGGCCATTTGGGTGGACAAATGACACAAACGGGGCATGCTTGGACCAAATCGATGTGCTATAGCCCACAGTTTTGGGGGTGACCCGGGGTCCGAGCGTGCTATGGGTCAAAAATCGAATGGTACATGACAGGGAGTTTGGGGATCATACCAGTATGGTCCGTTTTAATTTTTGTGGCCATTTAGGTGGACAAATGGGCAAAATGGAGCGAACGAGAAATTTTAGCAACAAATCGGTGTGCTATAACCCCCAGTTTTGGGGGTTGTCCTGGGGTTTGGGCATGCTGTGGGCCAAAAATAAATCGGGATGTGCCAGGGAGGTTGGGCATCATCCCAGTGTGGTACATTTAATTTTTCGTGGCCATTTGGGTGGACAAATGGGCGTAACAGTGCAAACGAGATATTTTGGGGCCAAATTAATGGGCTATAGCCCATGGTTTTGGGGGTGGGCCCGTGGTCCAGACATTCTGTGGGTTGAAAATTGACTAGGGCATGCCAGGCAGGTTGGGGATCATCCAACTTGGTTTGTTTAAATTTTCGTGGCCATTTGGGTGGACAAATGGGCGAAACAGCACGAATGGGGCATTTTAAGGCCAAATCATTGTGCGCCCACGGTTGGGGGTGGGCCCTGTGTTCGGGCGTGCTGTGGGCCAGAAAATTGATCGGGGCATGCCAGGGAGGTTGGGGATTTCCAAGTGTGGTCAGTTTAATTTTTTGTGGCCATTTGGATGGACAAACGAGCAAAACGACGCAATGGGGGAATATTTCAAACAAAATTAGTGGGTTATAACCCACGATTTCAATGGTGGGCCCAGGGTCCAAGCATGCGTGGGCCAAAAATTGATCGAGGTATTTTTCGTCCAAATCGGTTTGCTATAGGCCGCGATTTTAGGGGTTGGCCAGGGGTCAAGATATGCTGCGGGCAGAAAATTGACCAGGGCATGCCAGGGAGGTCGAGGATCATCCCAGTATGGTCTGTTAAAAATTTTTGTGGCCATTTAAGTAAACAAATGGGGAAAACGGCACAACGGAGTATTTTCGGGCCATATCGATGTGTTATAACCCATGGTTTTGGGAGTGGGCCCGGGATTCGAGCGTACTGTAGTCCAAAAATCGACGGGGCATGCCAGGGAGGTTGAGGATCATCCCAGTGTGATACATTTAATTTTTCATGGCCATTTAGGTGGATAAACAGGCGTAACGGCGCGAACGAGGCATTTCTAGACCAAATCAATGGGCTATAGCCCACGGTTTTTAGGGTGGGTCCAATGTCCGAATATGCTGTGGGTCAAAAATCAATCGGGGCATCCCAGGGAGGTTGGGGATCGTCCAAGTATGGTTCGTTTAAATTTTCATGGCCATTTGGGTGGACAAACGGGCGAAATGGTACGAATGGAGAATTTTAGGGACAAATCGGTGTGCTATAGCCCACGGTTTTGGGGGTGGTCCCGGGGTCCAGGCGTACTATTGGCTAAAAATTGATCAGGGTATGACAGAAGGGTTGAGGATCATCCCAATGTGGTCCGTTTAAATTTCTTTGCCTATTTGGGTGGACAAACGTGGAAAACGGCACAAATGGGGCATTTTTGGGCTAAATCGGTGTGCTATAGCCCACGATTTTTGGGGTGGGCCAGGGGTCCGAATGTGATGCAAGCCAAAAATTGACCAAGGCATACCAGGGAGGATGGGGATCATCCCATTATGGTCCGTTTAAATTTCTATGATCATTTAAGTGAACAAATGGGCAAAACGGCACGAATGGGGTGTTTTCGGGCGTGTTATAGGCCATGGTTTCAGGAGTGGTCCCGGGATTCGAGCGTGCTGTAGTCCAAAAATCAATGGGGCATGCCAGGGAGGTTAAGGATCATCCTAGTGTGGTTCGTTTAAATTTTTGTGTCTATTTGGGTGGGTAAATCATCAAATCAGAGCGAACGAGGCATTTTCAAGCCAAATTGGTGTGTTATAGCTCCAAGTTTTGAGGGTGGGCCGGAGGTCCCGGTGTGCTGTGGGCGGAAAATCGGTCGAGGCATGCCAGGGAGGTTGGGGATCATCCTAGTATGGTCCGTTTAAATTTTAGTGGCCATTTTGGTGGACAAACGGGCGAAACGGCGCAAATGGGGCATTTTCGGGACAAATTAGTATGTTATAGCCCATGGTTTCGAGGGTGGGCTCGGAGTTCGGGCGTGCTGTTGGCTGAAAATCGACCAAGGTGTGCCAGGGAGGTTAGGATCATCCCAGTGCACTCCGTTTAAATTTTAGTGGCCAATTGGGTGGGAAAATGGGCTAAACGACGCGAGCGAGGCATTTTCAAGCCAAATCAGAGTGCTATAGCCCACGATTTTGGAGGATGGCTCGGGGTTCGGGCGTGCTGTGAGTCAAAAATTGATCGGGGTATGCTAGGGAGGTAGGGTATCATTCCAGTGTGGTTCTTTTAAATTTTCTTAGCCATTTGGGTGGACAAATGGGTATAATATCACAAATGGGGCATTTTGGGCCAAATCAGTGTGCTATAACCCACGATTTTGGGGGTGGGCCTGGGGTCCGGGTGTGCTGTGGGACTCAAATCTACCAGGGCATGCCAGAGATGTTGAGGATCATCCCAGTATGGTCTGTTTAAACTTTTGTGGCTATTTAGGTTGTCAAATGGGAGAAACAATGTGAACGGGGCATTTTCAAGCCAATTCGGTGTGATATAGCCCATAATTTTTGGGATGGGCCCGGGGTCCAAGCGTGTTGCAGTCTAAAAACTGATCGGGTTATGCCAGGGAGTTTAGGGATCATCCCAGTATGGTCTGTTTAAATTTTTATGGCCTTTTGGGTGGACAAATGGGCAAAACGGCGTGAACCGGGCATTTTTGGCCCGATTCGGTGTGCTATAGCCCACGGTTTCAGGGGAATGCCTAGGTTCCAGGTATGATATGGGCCAAAAATTGATCGGGGAATTCCAGGGAAGTTGGGGATCATCCCAGTATGGTTCGTTTAAATTTTTATGGCTGTTAAGGTGGACAAACGGGTGAAACGGCGCGAATAGGTCATTTTCGGGACAAATCGATGGACTATAGCCCACGGTTTTGGGGGTAGGCTAGGGGTCCAAGTGTGCTCTGGGCCAAAAATTGACTTGGGCATGCCAGGGAGATTGAGAATCATCCTAGTGTGGTTTGTTTAAATTTTTGTGTCCATTTGGGTGGACAAACAAGCGAAACACCACGAACGGTGCATTTTTGGGCCAAATCGATGGGCCATAAACAACGGTTTTGGGTGTAGGCCCAGGATTTGGCCATGCTGTGGGCCAAAAATTGACTGGGGCATGTCAGGGAGGTTGGGGATCATCCTAGTGTGGTTCCTTTGAAATTTTATGGCTATTTGTGTGGAGAAATGGGTGAAATGATGCGAACGGGGCATTTTTAGGCTAAATCAATGTGCTATAGCCCATGATTTTGGGGGTGGGCCCGAGGTTCAATTGTGCTATGGTTCAAAAATTATCCGGGGCATGCCAGTAACTTTAGGATCGTCCCAGTATTGTCTAATTAATTTTTTGTGGCCATTTGGGAGGACAAATAGGCAAAATGGCATGAACGAGGCATTTTAAGGCTAAAATAATGTGTTATAGCCCACAGTTTTATGGGTGGGCTCGGGGTATGGGCGTTCTGTGTACCAAAAATTAATCGGGTAGTGTCAGGGAAGATAGTAATCTTCCCAGTGTGGTTCGTTTAATTTTTCGTGAACTTTTTGGTGGATAAACGCTTAAAACAATATGAATAGGGCATTTTTGGGCCAAATAGGTGTGTATAGTCAACGGTTTTGGGGGTGGGCCTGGGGTCCAGGCGTGTTGTGGTTCAAAAATCAACCGGGGCATGCCAGATAGGTTGGGGATTATCCTAGTATGGTCAGTTTAAATTTTCGTAGCCATTGGGGTGGACAAACGGGCGAAAAGGCATGAACGAGGCATTTTCGGGCCAAATCAGTGTGCTATAGCCCATGGTTTTTGGGGAGGGCCTGGGGTCCGGGCGTTTTATGGGCAGAAAATCGACCGGGGCATCCGAGGGAGGTTGAGGATCATATCAGTGTGGTCCTTTTAAATTTTGTTGCCCATTTGGTTGGACAAACGGGTGATACAATGTAAACGGGGCATTTTCAAGCCAAATTGGTGTGCTATAGTCCACGGTTTCAAGGGTGAACCCGGGGTCTGGGCGTGCTGTCAGCCAAAAATTGATCGGGGCATGCCATGGAGGTTGAGGATCATACCAGTGTTGTCCGTTTAAATTTTTGTGGCCATTTGGCTGGACAAACGGACAGAATGACACAAACGAGGCATTTTCAAGATAAATCGGTGTGCTATAGCCCACGGTTTTAGGGGTGGGTCCGGGTTCAGGCGTGCTGTGGGCCAAAAATTAACCGGGACATGCCAGGGAGGTTGGGGATCATCTCAGTGTAGTCCGTTTAATTTTTTGTGGCTATTTGGGCGAACAAACAGGTGAAATGGTAGGAACGGGGCATTTTTGGACAAAATTAGTGGGCTATAGCCCACGGCTTTGGGGGTGGGCCTGGGGTACGGGTGTGATGTGGGCCAAAAGTTGACCGGTGCGTGCTAGGGAGGTTGGGGTTCATCCCAGTGTGGTCCGTTTAATTTTTTGTTAATAGTTGGGCGAACAAACGGGTGAAACGACATGAATAGGAAATTTTTGGGCTAAATCGATGTGTTGTACCCCACAGTTTCAGGGGTGGGCCTGGGTTACGGGCATGCTGTGGGCTAAAAATCGACCGGCGCATTGTAGAGAGGTTGGGGATCATCCTAGTGTGGTCCATTTAATTTTTTGTTGCTATTTGGGTGGACAAACGGTCATAACGGCATAAATGGGGCATTTTCGAGTCAAATCGATATGCTATAACCCATGATTTTAGTGGTGGGCCCAGGGTCCGAGCGTGCTGTGGGCCAAAAATTGATCGATACATACTAAGGAGGTTGGGGATCGTCC